>CARXXK010000001.1:70469146-71069146 GCA_949089665.1 Macrosiphum euphorbiae | reverse complement strand
TTATAAATAAACAACAGGAAATGTATTCAATAATAAAACGCATTAAACGCCAAGCTGTCTTTGGGGATTTTAGTGTTACTTAACAATTCATTGCTTCCGACAACAATAATAATTTTAAATGGTACGAAAAACACACCCTCAAAGCCTGCTATGTTCCCGGTTTCTGAACGTAATTTACGAGCCTACAATAAAGTATAATCAATATTATTAATGTTATACACTGCCTAATCAAATTATTTAAGTTCGAATTATTGTTATTAACATGACGGACAACACGTATAATAACATCACTGTTGTTTAATACCTGTAGCTAAAAATATATTATATTAATTAATACTGCGTTTACTCTATAATATTATGAAGTATTATTATTTTCACTCTATTGATGTATAATAGAATTTAAAAAAAAAAAACCATCAAATCGGTTGTTCATGCATTCATGCAGAAAAACTATGGTAAACAATGACAATGGTCAAAGGCAGAACTCTAGGTTTAAAGGAAACATATTTTTTTGTAAAAAACTAACAGTAGGTATTGGTATTCATAATAATAATACAAATTGTAAACATCTCACTAACAGATATAACGTGACTAAAAAATATTATCTATATATAAGCATAGGAGTCTAAAACAAGGCCAATTAAAAACAAATTTAAAAAAAGTTATTTGATAAAAAAAATGTTATTATTATACATATTTATTCGTGAAAGTAACAAACATTGTTTTTACAATAAAAAAAAAACATTTTAAATTGTTTGTTTTCAATTTTCATCGAACATAAAACTTTAAATATTTTAATGTTAACTGAAAGTTACAAATAAGTTTCACTAATGGAGTTCGACATAGGAAACTGAAATATTATAAATAAATTAATATCAATTTTCAATATAATTATTTTACAAGTGGTTCCACATCTATGTTGGTACCTACCATTATTTATGGTGGCAATTATTATGAAATTAGTTTTATATGTAAAGTTATATAGATTTCATACCTTTGAAACATCAAATTTGTTGTGGATGATTACAATTGTTAAAATAAAGTAGAATAATAAGTAGGTATTGTTTAAAACCAGTAAAATGACATAATAAAAAAATAAAATAGATAACTTTTGTCAACTAAATCATGGTTATAAAATTGGCCCTGATATTGAGTAAATTAATTTAAAGAAAGTGTTTCATTAAGTATTCGCTCATAAATAACTATCTAAGTAGTTTCTTGTGTTAATTTTTTTTATTATTATTTTTGTTATGAACTAATATATCAACCATTTTTTTTTATTTTTACTAACCTGAACCATCGTTAATATTTAATAACGATAAGAATTGTATTCGTATTTTTTTTTAATATCGAGTTATCAATTAGGTGAGTTTGAAATTAAAATCCATGTAGGTACCTACCTATTATTTTATTCGAAGTAAATACTTGAATATTTATTTCAAAAGTAAAATTAACAGAGAATTCTACTTACGTGTGCTTATAATTTGCTGTGTTAAATTTAATGTCTAAATGGGTGCAAATGAATATCGCTAAATATTGAATATAATATGTGCAGTAAAGGATTTAACTCGTTCTATAGTCGTTTTGGCTTCAATGCTTCTAAGAACAGCCGTTGCTGAAGTTTACATATTGAGAAACTTTAAAGTTTAAACTGCTATAACGTGAGCACTACGCAATGGGTTTATACCATTACGGTTGTATATAAATTAGACTGTACCAAGTACCAACGTGATTATTTCGAAACACTATTTTGCCAAGGAAATTCAATTAAATTATTTCCCTTGTAATACGTATATAAATAAAATGGTCTAATGGTATATAATTAATAGAATTCCGTCGACAAGGACCAATATATGCTACCTTTGCAGACTTTAACTATAATATGATATTTTAATATACTTATATTATGATTATGACTATAACTATTACATAGGGAAAAATGTAATTTTGTGTCAACCAAAATTAAATTAAAATTAAAATCGAATATCGTAGGTGTGGCACACATGAGTCACAGAAAATACTGTAGTTGGTGCGATATTATACAAGCACTGTAAGTGTAAGGTTTATTTATATTGCTTTTATTGATGGACTGGTACCGGTTCTCGGTTCTTCAGTTCTATAGGTTCTTTGAGAATCGAAGGAACCGACAAGACATGATTATTTATCGGTACCGGTTTTTCCGGTTTTTCTTGTGGTCACACTGTTTGAAGTTTTTTAAGCATGCTTTGAAGATATTGTGATAATCTACTAACTTACTTATAAATGATTAACTAATTATATGAACTTATAAGTTAAAAAAAAAATATATTAATTTATGATTATTAGTTATGTTATTATATAATAAAATTATTTTTAATAAAGTTCTTTATAAATGCATTATTATTTTTGATAATGATTAAAAATTAAAAGGTATAGGAACCGGTATTGATAACCTAAAGTAACATTTTAGGAACCAGATGAGAACCAGAACCGATGATTTTTAAGAACCAGCCCCTAAAAATTGCGTTCAAAGTAACTGACAACATATTAAGACCCTAGGAATTATTAATTAAATATAAGATGACAAGTTTATATTTAAATACATAGATTAAAAGATAAATTAATTATTTAAATAAAATAGATTTCAGGAAAAAATTACACGGCTAAATGATTTTTTCTATTGAGGGGGGAGGGTTATATGCAAAACCACACCTGTTAGTACGCCACTGCTCGTGCGTATAGTTTTTAATCCAAACCTATTTTTGGGGAACCAAAAATCACGCTTTCGCAATTACAGGGTTTATACCTATATAACTAATGTATATGGTACCTATGGTCGTATATTATTATTTCAGGTAACCTTAATAACGGTTAAATAGACCCCAGAGTTAACACTTGGGATTAATTCCGGTGCTGTTTCCACACACACAATTCTCTTGTCCTCGGACCAGGGTATCAACCGCCATTACATCATGACGGCTTAAAATCGCACATATATACAGTAGCTCAAATGATAATAGTTATGCATTCGTGCGTATTAAAACTTAACCACATCGCCGTCTACTTAATAATTCAAATGGTGGTCAGAACACTGAACAAACCGTGTTGGTAAAGAGGGTAAAGTTGTTTGATAAAGTGAAACCGGCGAAGGAACACGACCGTGGTACTAGGTAAGTAAAATATAATAAATAAACATCCCACATTCGATGCATTATTGTATCGAACTCTTATTTAAAAAGTAATTGAAGTCAAGCCAAAAAATAAAAATCATTAATCATTTTGAATGAGTTAGTATTATAGTAGAGATTTTGAAATACTCAAGGGAGTTCGTAATTCCATATTTTATAATCAATACATCAATATTTACATAAACTACAGCATTCGTGAAAATACATAATATTCATAATAATTGAGAATTTTGGTATTAATATTAGGCTGTTTTTGTTGTTTTTCATTAGTTTATACTATTGAAATTACAGCGTAAATAATTTTGTTTTTCTTTTTTTTTTGTGATTGGTGTTTTTTGGTTTAAATAAGGTACATAGTTTATTAAATTTAGGTTGCTTACAAATTCACAACAAACAAAAAAATATATACACAAAATACATACAATTTCATCGGGTAATCATTTTAGTATCAAGAATATTCTACTACCTACTGTAAAGATAGGTGATATCAAAAATAACTTGTATTTAAAAATAACACTAAGGTCCTTATATATATTTATTAGTTATTTTGTGTTCTGTAACGTGGATATACAGGTAGATTACCAATCTTAGAATTCGTGTAAGAAAGTTCAATATCATTAGTAATGAATACCTAGGTATACTGTTCAATATTTTTATAATTTTGTGCGAAAAAATTGAAAGTGATAAAGTTTAATCCTGCACAATTGAATATTGGAAATTCAATAAAATACTAGAAAATTCCAACTAATATCCTACTACAAGGCATTTAAAATAATAAAAATTGTTTGTGACTTTTGAGGCTATTGTGGTAAACTGGCAAATACAAGGAAAACAAATATAAGTACCTACCTATAATATTGTGGTTTAAACCGGTTTATATAAACTATAATCATTTTTTTAAGCCTATAATCTATCAATATAATTGTTTTGGCTCGTCTAACTTTAAATAAAAAAAAAAAGGGCAAGTAGATAACCACTTTGCTGGTACAATACGTGTCGAGTTGATTTTTTTCATTGATATACATTACAGTTTTTTGAATTATATTATAACTGACTCCGAAGTGATTTCACTGGTTGATTCTTCTCTCAAGCCACCCAAGTCTTCAAATTATAATTAAAAAACATCACTTTAATATGCTCATTACACTATTTAATGTTTAGATTGTATAATTTTCTAAAATAATAATAGAAAAAAAAGAAAATATTATATTTGCAAAAACATATTGAATTTTTTATTATATATTATTATAATAATATTAAAATATATTTATATAAAAGTTCATTATTTCTGGTTAACTTTTGAGTTCTTACCATTCATGATATTATAAATAAGAATTAATATAAAAATTTTAAAATATAATAATATACCTACGTAGAAGTTTCAAGACTACAAGAAATATATTTTCGAATATCACAATAGAATAATTAAACTAATCGTAATAATAATTATTCGAAAATTTGCAAAATTATTTTATAGCCAACAATTCATAACATTTTAATCTTTAACAACTCAGGTCTCAGACCTTAATAATTTGATACAAGATTTCTCGTGAGTTTATTTAATGGAAATTATAAAAAAAAATAGTGACAGGATCGACATGAATTAAGCAAATCATTGCGTTACGATTGATAAATTATATTTAATTTAATTATTCTTTACGATAATATTATGGTTATTATGGTATTATACATATTATAATATGCCATAACCCATTTTATTATTTTTTTTATTAGGAACGTCGACTGTAAAAATGGTTTTCCAAATATTTAACTACTCTCGTTTTACATTCATATTTTCTACTCGAAATGATAACAAATATTTTTGTGTTATATTTTTTATTTCATGTGTAAGCGTATGCCTATATAATATTTATGTAGTATTGTTATTCGGTAAAGACCACTAATAATAATGATAACATATATTATAATATTAAGTAAAAGGATCTAAATAAGTTTCTATAAAAGTAAAAATATATTTTAGCATAGTTTTTTTTTTTTTTAAATATTAATTTATCTTTTAATCTTTTCAACCTAATAATATTACGTTTGTATATTTTTACAATATATTTTAAATTAGTTTATTTAAAAGCAAACAGAATTATTATTATTATAAAATATGATAAATATTATGAAAGTAAATGTAAATATACAAAATTGAAAATTATACGAAATTAAGTTTATAAGGAAGGAGACAGTGGGCCATCATGAGAGAAGCGGGTTTTCCGTTTTCAATCGGCTGTTTTTCGTTATTATCTAATTTAATAGTGGAGAGCTCCTTGAGTTGAGTAGAGGTCTAAGTGAATTTTTTTGAATTTGTCTTTGATCCAAACATCCAAGAAGTAGAGGTTACACATGAACTAGCTGGAGGCTTTTAAAGCAATTTTGAGAAGTTTATTTAGTGCTATATTTAGATTTTTAACTTTCGTTTGGTATTTGGTGACCAATAAAATATTGGACTTGTGTAAGTTAAGAGCGGTCTTATATTACGGTCTTGTACCTATGTATAAAGCAGTGGTTCTCAACCGGTATTACCGTGATGTGTATAGTGTATTGCCAAAACAATTTTTATTTATAGTGTACATACTACCTACTACCTACATGTTTGAAGTATAAATATAAATAACATTATTATGGTGTTATGACGTTATTATAAAAACCACAGATAAGAAAAAACAATTGTGAATATAAGCTATTCTAAGTTTACATAGTACAGGTTTATAGCTGTTACTTTTTCAAAAATCCATTAAATGTTTTAAGGGTGTCTCTATTTTTATGAAACTAAATTAGGCCACTGTCGTAAGAAAAAAAGTGGAAAAGCACTGTTTTATAGATTAAAGTAATGACCAATGAGAAAGATGTACAATAACCTGTAGTGTAGGAATTACTTAAACTTTTTGGTTATTTTGGGGTGTAATATTTTCATTCACGAATTGGTCTAGTTTATTTGTATTGTTACTGTGTAGTCTCCACGTTGTTGTTCATCAAAGGAGACTTTTATCATAAAGTTATAGTATTTAAACGATACAATAAGGGAAAACAAATAGATAATATTTCTACAATTTCATCATAGTTAGTATAATAAATTATTATTTAGTGTACATTTTATAGTTAATTTTCTCTCTAATTTATTTGTATTGCTTATGGATTCTGCGTCGTAGATTGTAATACAATCAAAATGTCCTTAAAACCCAAACGGTAAAATTATGCCAGGTCTTAGAAAATTACGTAAGCCATTTGTAATAATTAAAAATATTACCTCTGTCAGATATTAATATACTATTATAATTAGTATAATAATCTAAAAAAAATTTATAGTAATTTATAAAATACTGGTTATTCTAATTAGGCGTTTTGATTTTTTTCCTATTTTGTTAGTACCATTTAGCAATGATAATTTCTAGTTTTTGTACTAATAATATATACTTTCGGTGCAATCGAAGGTTTTTTTTTATTGAGGTCAATTTCACTTAGCCCCCCCCCCCGACTTTGTCCAGTCCACTCAAAACCCATTACAATATTTTGTCATTAAGTTTAAAAAAAACCGACATGGGTTTGGAATAGATTGGTCAAATAGTGTACATTTTTCAACAATAAAATCGTTTATGTCAAAATAAATAAAAGCTAACTAGGTATGAAAGTATTTATTGAAATTAATCAAACCCTATGTTTAAGAATTGAATAATACATGTTCATGATTATAATTTTGTTTACTTCATTTTTAATAGTTATTATAATTTATAGGTGTGTTAAATTACTTGAAATAAATATAACATTTAGGGCCAGTTGTACCGTCTACGATTAAACTATGATTAAGCTTAATCAGCTGATAACAAATATTTAAACAGCCAAATTCGGCCGTTTAAACTCTGATTAACCATAATCATAGACGGTATAACTGGCCCTAAGTTGTGTACAGGTATTGAGAAATTCAACGCTTGTTGAAATTCATGAACTTTAAATTAAAATATAATGCTTGTTTATTTATTTAATAAGTTAATCATAGATGGATTGCCCAGCATTGTCAAGTAGGTACTAGAATATTCCTGAAATAAGTTGTATTTGTGTCTAACATAATGTATCCATATAGTAAAGGGAAGAACAGTAATTATTATATATATAATATATATTATATATCTGTCAAAAGTATTTTAAGTATATACTTAAACAAAATAAAAAAAACATATCATTGTACAGTGTACACTAGCAAAAAAAAAAAAATGAAAGATAATAATATACACTTCAGGAAACAATGTGTTTGCATTTCATGTGTAAAAAACGTTGAATTCGCGAAAAACTCACCAGGATTTCTCGACATACATACACGATATAATAAAAACCAACCTTGTAGGTAGTTACTTTTTTCCTGAAACAATTACGTGGTTTTCATAACGGGTGGAACAAAAGGAACAGTTCACACGCATTATTTGAAAAAAATTTGTTTCGAGTGTGCACATCAAACGAATCGTATGTAATACAAACATTGTACAAAATAATAACGGAAAATAAATAATGTAGTGGGGCTTTAGTTTATTAACAATTAATATTATAACACTCTAATAACACCACATCGATGTTAAGGATTCATTTTATAATATTGATATTGTGTTTGCGTACAACGTTTGGAGGGACAACATTACAATAATTCATTCGACTGATGAAGTTTTGGCCTATCGAACTCTGCGCGTGTCGTTGAATTGACGAGTCATTCATTTTCATCGATAAGCAGAGCAATAATAAACATTATGTTTAAAACATAGCCATTGATATACATTTTATACGGTAGGTACCGCACTCAGTAGCGGATCCAGAGCTTAATTTTTGGAGTAGACCCAGCGTGGGGCAAAGGACAAACAAAACAACATTTTTCTACAAAATTTGCTAAACACAGTGTTAAACAAAGGGAAACTACGACGATGGGGGGGGAGGCCTCCCCCTGGATCCTTTACTGACAGCACCACCAGTTAAATATGATTATTAATTTAAAAATATTGTGTAGCTGACTTGAGAATAGAATGTGTAGGTAGATAACTAGCTGTATATTATTTAATATATCAAACAAATAACAATATTACGGCTCATTTAAATTTTAAATCGAACAGGCGCTGTTCTACAAGTCAATAAGTATTAAATATTATGATATTATATTATATAATATTACGCTATTAGTTCGAAAATCAGCTATCACAATAATTTAAGGCGAAACTATAATTCCCAATTACCTCGATGCCAATGGCTATCCAAGAAGAAAATAGTATAAAAAATTTTTCCCTGTTATTGTGCCTTATATTATTTTAATTCGTTACATTTTTTTGTCGTTAACAAATTTAATTCCACTCAATCGTAATCGACTTGGCACGGATTATCTGACCGCTGACGTTATATAAATGATACAAATATTTACTCAGCGACTTCTGATAAAAACAATCCTAACACAATAATCCAATTATTTTTTTAATAACCTTCAGGCGTCAGCAAAGCCTCACATTGGATATTCGGACGTCAGTGTCTTTTCGATGGTCACGATGGAATATATAAGGGAGATGGCAACCCTCTTCTCATATTACCCATGTGGACATGTACGACCATCTATGTGATTATTTTAAAAATAAACCAATATACTTACACTTATAGGCTAACATTGAAAAAAAAACTGTTTTGCAGGAAAAACATAGTTTAATATGATTTGGCGACAGCCGACAGATGTTTTTAAGAAAATCGAGTGAGTTTATAATAATATCAATTCTACATAAATGGTTTTCAACCGACATAACGAGAATGACTATTCCAGAAAAAAAAATAAAAACCTGTTTTCATGTTATTGTGTTTTATATTATTTTAATTCGTTCCATTTTTCTGTCAGTGACAAATTTAATCGTACTTAGTCGCTTTCCAATATTGGTCGAGACCACCTGACAGCTGACGTTATATAAATTATAAAAATATTTTGTACCTAGCGACAGCTGATAAAAACAATCCTCGCATACCGCAATATCTTTAAAAAAAAAAAAAAGGTCGGAAATTTGGCGTCAATGTCCTTTCCCGTGTACGGCCAACTTATATTAAATATGTGTATATCATTATGATAAATAAAAATGCCAGCACTTACAATAAAATTGATAAAATTGTTTTTCTAGAGAAATATGGGTAATCATATTAGGTAACAGCCAACAGGTGTTTAAAATAAAATCGAGTGAACTTATAATAACATCAATTCGACATCGGTGGTCCTGAACTGACGTAAAGAGGACTTCACACTACTCTGTGTTCGTCGAATAGGTTGACAACGTAAACACGCTAGTAACACTTTACTTACACTTTTTGAATATATTATACAATGACTATACAATGACGACCCAGTGAAAAGGCCATTTTACAGAATACTCTATATAAAGTTCCTCCATAAAATTCGATTTTGCTTATTGAATAAAAAACAAAAAACTTAATTTGCAATACAAGCTTATTATGTATATTATGTATGCGTGTAGTGATATATATACACCATCCACGTACTAAATAAATTATTAACAGTGGTAAATTGTATTACATAATATTATGTAGGTAGTGTTATAATTAACACATTTTCACAATAGTAACAATAATGATATATTTAGAAACAACAATACATACTTATAGAAACATCATAACATAATAAACAATAGGTAGTACAATAAATTGTAAGCAGATCTAATAAGCATATAAATGCTTGTATAACTGTTGAGCCAAGTACAGAATAATTGAGTTTTAAAAAAAACCTAATTAATAAATAAATATAAGACAAAAATATCAGAAATATAATATTAAGTATAAAATAATTACATATTGAAAAGAAGTGAGCATATTGCTATTATAACTATTGTATTGTAACAACGTTGAACGTGTATTCTGAAATGTACTAACATTAACTTTATCCATAATATATTATAATAGAACCATTATCAGGTGATATAATTTTACTGGTTAAATGTTTTAATAATATTCAAAATATTTTTATAAAAACGATAAATAGTTTTAGTTTTATGAATATTTTACTATTATTACATTTTATCTCCAATACGATTTTTTGTTGAATTATGTTACCCTCGAAACGTGTATTTAATTAACTTTTATCAATGTGTTATTTGTTGGTTAATTTTAACGGCTTTAATTTATATATATATATATATATATATATTTAAATTAAAATGGTAAATATTAGTTATTACTGACCTGTGGGAAACCATTAAACTAACAGTAAGGGAGCATGTGAATTTAAATCGGGGATATTATATTACCTATCTGTATGGTCTGTTGATGGGAGGGTGGTGGAGGTATTACTAAAAAAGTCGAAACTTACTAAATATTCCTGATTCAAGGCATTAAAATTTCATCAAATATTAATTAAGTATTCAGAAAATGACCTCAAAGTCAGTACATTAGTACACTGTAAAATGTATACATTTATGATGAACTGAGGTGCTCAAACAGAAATACACGGTGCCATGCATTTCATTTTATTTTGTTCATTTTTCTCTTAGGAAAAGTTGAGTTATATAATATTACTAGCTGATCCCGTGCACTTCGTCACCCGTTAAATGTATCAACTCAATATGACTCAAACTTTGTTCAATTCGTTATTGAATATTCGGTGTATTATTTTTCGGCAGATATCTATTATTTTCATTGACCGAATGATTTTTAATATTTTTTTTTAGTTTACAGGTAAAACAGCAAAAACCCGGTTTTTATCCTAGAGGTGAATCCCCCACTACGTCTATGGGTATATTCTCACGGCCGTATATCATTTGCGCATCGTCTGTTTACCTGCACCAAATTATTATGTATCATATGCGCATCAAAATTCTTAACAATAGAAAGCTATAATAATAATTGTACATTTGTACACACATATAATATTATATAGATAATGAATAATTTAATATACATAGGCACAAGTTTTTGTTCAATAAGCATTTAAAGTTCAAATGTTGACAACATTTATCAAAAGCTCAAAAATTTGCAAATTATTTTGTAGTAAAATTTTTAACACTCAGTTCAATTAGGCACATTACATGGTCATAGTTATAGTAAAAAATATTCATATAACATATAGGTAGTTTGAGTAAAAATGAATTCAACTAAATTGTGTTCAGTTCATTTAGGATTGAATTTTATGATTAAAGTTAAAAAACAACGCGCTTTTGGGTATACACCTTTTTTTCAGTTCTATGATTAAATAATATTGATGCGCAAATGATGTATAACCTTTTAAACGATCGATGCGCAAAGGATGTATAACCCGAAAATCAAACGATGCGCAACTGTCACAAAAAAGGTGAAAAATAACAATAGTGATGAGCAAACGACAACCGGCGATTCTCACGGGATACCTGTATAATATTATTATGAGCGGCCCCCTTTTCGGACAAAGTATACCCTTCCCTTTTCGGCCAGCACCTACAGTTATAAAAACTGAACTTAACAATTTTTATATTTAATTAAATAAAAAATAAAAGAATTATTGGCATATTATTATTATTACAGTTGATTACCTATGTTATATTATATTATTATAAATTCATGAATAGATTGCAAAATATTAAGATTTCCGATTACTTACATTAGTTGAAAAAAAATTAATATAGTCTTATAACACCTAAGTAAAAAATAATTATGATAGTAAAATTCACTTTTTATAATTATATGATATTTGCTTTACAAATTTGTAACGACATATTTTACTATTTTTATATCATTTAATGTAAGCTTCGTTTCTTCGTTGTCGTTCCACATTTTTTGCATCACGAGGAGTTTTTAAAATGTTAATACTTCTCATTTTTATGTATATATCTGTTTGAACTTCATTAATAAGGACAGATAACCAGCTCATTATGGATGGAGTATGTTTATAAAAGCTTTGATTTTTAAAAATCTAATTAATTTTTAGGTAATTTATTTGACTGAAATCATTTTATTGCCAATTGTTTTATTTTATTATTTTTTCACTCAGTTGTAGGTAATAATGTTTATCAAAAAAATTATATTTTTGAATACAATCATATTTAATTAAATATAAAAATTGTTAAGTTCAGTTGTTACCTATATATAATATATATAATTACATATTTTAAAGAAAACTGTAGGTGCTGGCCAAAAAGGGAAAGTGGCCGAAAAGGGAACGGTAAGTTTTGGCCGAAAAGGGACAGTGGCCGAAAAGGAAAGGGTACATTTTGGCCGAAAATGCTTACCCCCATTATTATAACTTAACAATTTTAAAGGCCAAAATTTGTTTATAGTAGTCGTAAGCTCAATCAAAAATTTTTTTTCTGTTTAAATTCTGGTTGACGTTTGTTAAACTACTCGGATAGAGTGTTAACTGAAAAATAAGTTTAAACTTGAATACAAATAGGTACATTGGTACTTAATCATTATTAATTATTATTGTATATTTTGATCAAAAGTAAGTACGTTATCTATTACTATATCCAATGGTTTAAAAAAAAAATATTTTAAGGCATTTCCAATTAATGTACCTAATGTGATTAATTAATTAAAGTAATTAAATTAATGTTTGAAGAGGTGTTCACATGCGTTCTAACTTCTAATATAGATTCCGTTCATATAATGTCTTTATCTACATTAAAACAGTTGATGGAGTTTTATTTTTTAAAAATTATAATAATTATTATTTTGGGATAGAAAAATAGTAAAATATTAAACACAAAATATAAATATACCTACCTTGATATAATATTAATATAAATACACATACAATAATGAATAACTTAAAAAAAATAAATACACTTCCCTAACTTTGTTTTGATGTATTAGTCTAAATGTATAAAAGACACTATATATATTTTCAAAAAAAAATTTTTTTAGCATGATTTTATAATCAGATTTTTATGAACTTTATTTCGGTGAAAGAAATAAACTCATTCAACTTAATTTATTTAATATAAATAAATCTTATTAACATAAGACAGATAATCTATTTTCTAGATTTATTACATTTTTAGATCTTATGTACCGCGTGAATCACCAAGCATCAGTGATCAACCTAATTTTTTTTTTTATAATGCATTCATTCAAATTCTTATGTTTGCAATTCGATTGTAATGTTAAGAACCGTGCTTTAAATATTAGATTTGTATACCATGTATAAGGAATGTATTGAGGTCACTGGCGATACAAACTTATTTTTCAAATAATAAGTAATAACTATATGTTTTTCTGTAAGTTTTTATTCCGATGTATTTTTACAAAAAATTATGTGGGTATCTAAAACAATTCTCAACAAAAAAATTGGAAGAGTAGTTTTTGAAATATTTGCACTCATCATAAAATGGTAATGTGTTTATAAGATTATGGTGGCTATGTTGAATTGAATATTTTTACTAATTAATATTAATCTATCAACATTTTATAATTTGTCAAAACTAACACACTAGATCCAATATTACATAATATTTATTATATACTAATTACTAATAAAATGATTTTAAGGACTATTATCCTTACTCCCTACATGTTATATTTTGAGTTATCAAAATATATACTAGTTATTAAAATGATGATTTTATAGTAAAAGATTTAAAAAAATGATCTGCTAAACAATTTACACTTAAAAAAGTTGATTCTCGTTTTAATAAAAGAAGTCTATTTCCACAAGACACTCTTCAAATTTTATAAAAATATCTAAATAATTTGAAATATAGCCTTCATATGGAATTGGAAAATACTTGCTTGGTGAATCACTCTGTATAATCTAGTAATGTAACGTTAGAGGATATTACAATAATATAGCATCATGATTCATTGGTATTCTCCAGTGGTATTCCATCTGATGACGTGCAAGTTAACTGTGTATCTCGAATGTCTATTAAAAAGGCCATGGATATGATAAATATATTTTATTATAGGGATTCATTTGTACTAAAAAAAACATGGTACTATAATAGGTAATTTAAAAATCCTCAATTTTGCCTTTAAAGTATTAAATCGTATAAAAGTTATAATTAGTTACAAGACAATTGTATATATAAAAAAAAAACAATGTTTTTTAGTACATAATATTATATAAATAAGTACTCGTACAATTATCTTTACTTTTATATAAAGAGGAGTCATTAGTGACCGTTGTCGAAAGTAATCTCTGGAACTACTGAACCGATTTCGAAAATTCTTTCACCAATATAAAGCCAAGTTCTTTGTGAGTGTCATAGGCTAATTTAAAAAGGGAATCGATCATCCCCGGTAGGTGCTAAAACAGGAATTTTGAGATATACGATAGAAATTTTTGTTTATTAATGGTTGATATGGGTTATAGGATTTGAGAATAATATTTATTTATTATTATTTTTTCAATTTGAATATTATAATGGAGCGTCTCAATCTCATTCGTTTCAATCAGTCGAAGTTACAACCAGACAAGTACATCCACTTGCGTAACGCCATCGCTACTGAAGGAGACGCGGCCAACATTGGTCGTTTGACCATTCTCTCAGCCCGTTCTTATTTTTATATATATAAAAATGAATATTTGTGTGTAGATAGACCTCTGGGTTAGGTTAGGTTAATTTAAAAAGGGTTAAGTTTGTTTTTTTTTTTATTTTTCAGATTTTAGTACGGTTGGGTTAGGATTTTGTATTAATTGATTATATTAATCCGCCGTAGGTGGAATTAACTAAAAACGATAAACTTGGCATAACTTTGGTCTTTTATACTCTAGAGTTAAATCATACACTTACGTACAAACAGCACGGGGTCCACAATCTACCTCAGGTACTGCTGACAATCAGAATTTTTATTCCGGGCAATGGAAAAGTTAAGATAATTTTTGAACACCATACACCGAATATTAAATAACGAATTGAACCAAGTTTGAGTCATAAAGATTCGGTACATTTAACGGGCAACGAAATGCACTGGATCAGCTAGTATGATATAATTTGAGTATCAACAAAATATGGAAACCCATATTGTAAAAGCCAGTCTTAAATGATTCCCACTTGGCGCTATCCACTTACATAATTGACGGACTACACAATTCTTAAGCCAATAACTGATGTTTTTAAAATGTCTAGTGAAACTTATAGAAACTGAATAGGAATCATTTGGTTTTAAGTACCTATAAGAACCATATCCTTTTGAAACTTTAAACTATCTGCCTGCGTCATTCGAATGGCTTTGTCATCCATCTATTCTAAAAAAAAATGTTGGAATATTTCATTTGTTATTTCTTTGTGAAAAAACTCGGATGTTGAGTGGTTTGAAGTTGATATGAGTCGAATCTTTACATCATTTCCTATACTCATAAAGGGGTTTACTATGGTATTATTGTTACTGGAAAAGAATTCACTGAACAAATGGAATGTATCAAAAATATGACATTTGAAACTTATAGATTGTGTTGCAAAAGAACCAAGACGTATTAAGCGTATATCTATCAAGAAGGTATAGTGAAATACTGAAATTTGTTTCATGTATCAAAACATTTTTTTTTAATTTAAAAATTGAATAAAAATAATTTCAAAAAATAAATTAATAATATGTTTTTTTTGTAATACTGTAACTGTTGAATATATCACATATATGGAAATAATTCGTATAAATGCTGTGCTTAAGTTAGAAATGTGGAACCATAATGATGTTTTTGACACAAAATACGAATTTATCATTTGAATTGTATATTGAAATTATAAATTCATTGCATTCAGTTTTATTACCTAGTGGTAAAGACGTCAAGTGAAGGATAAAGAGAACGTTTTGTGATTAAAACCGAAAATTACACTAAATATCTGATAATGGGTGCTGTGAATTGATGATGCGTCTTAATGTTGACAGTAATATTATATTTTATTACTATTTTAGTTTTACGATCATCATTTTTGTTGGTACTCAAAGTACTACTGAAAAGCCTAAAAACATTGTGGAATGTGAAAAAGGTAACCAACAGATTTCAAAAAAAAAAAAAACAATTTCAACGTATAAGTAGGTACATCGTACAGAAAAACAGAATTAAACACTGTAACTGTCAAACCACATAATATAATATTGTACCTATATAAAGTCATGCATTATTAAAATATATAGTTTTTTTCCCCTCGTGAACAACTTATTAGATTTCAACGAAATTGATGACGTATAAAACCCGTACAATATTGCGAAACGGTGAATAATAATATTGTGTTTTATAGAAAAATATCCTATTACAATATTTAAATTGGCGTTTTCACAAAATTATAATTTATATTGAATACTGTACGGTATAGGTACAATAATATGCTCATGTTATAACAATTTGATATGGGTATTACCATTTACTTCCCAAAGTACCTACCCGTTACGTCACGACTGCTTTGCGATTACACGTAAACAACAGCGTGTGGGCGATCCAGATAACTATAGGTACCTATGTCAGTTACGAATTGATTAGGTTTTTAATAATTTGTTTTGGGCTTTATTGCTCAGCACTGAAAACCATTTTAACGGGTAATGCGATGTGTACAACGGTTGCATTATGAGATTTGCAATTATGCATTCATCCGGTAGTTCCCATTATTATTATGCATAAGCCCAATACATTTTACCGAAGACTTACTCAGCGCCTCGTTAAATAATAAAAGTGAAATCGATTTTCCTTTATCGTCGTTAATGAGATAAAATACGTAATGTACATGGTAAAAATAGTCGATGGTGGTAGACCTCACTGGTTTGGCTGCTTGATGGGCAGAAGTAACAAATGGCACATTCACGATATTGTGTGTTGTAATTTTTCAATATCAATCAACCGAACAATATTAATAAAAGCATTTCAATAATATTATACATAATATTATAAATTATAATTTATAATATTATATTATATATTTTTCAACATATTTTTGTTACCAACAACGGGTTTATAAGCAGATATTATAATTGTTATACAATTATTTTAATTTATAAGTAATTTTATATTTTAATTTTATTATTAGCAGATGGATTTCTGTTTCAAATATTATTTCTAGGTACCTAACTATTATAGTTTGTAGACTGAGGTTAATATTATTATACAAACAACGCGTTTTGTCCGAATAATATTATCTAACAACTTAAAAATTTTTTTTTTCATTATTAATTTACAGCCTACATTCTAGCAATGCTATTTCCAGTCAGCTGTTTGTAATAGAAATGCATTATTAAATTATCGAGTCAATTTTACTAATGTATATTTACCAAAGTTAATTAATTACGTATAGCTTATAGTTTATACGAAACTATATTATATAGTTATATTATTTGTAAACCACAAATAATGTTTTAATTTTCTAATTTGTATATTATATTTAAAGAAAATAATAATTATTTAAAATATACAAAACCTATAAAAAGTAAATCACAGTTACGTATTATGCTATTAGACTATCCAAATAATTCAAATTGTTCATTGTAAAACAATATTATTTTATACAAATGCCTTAAATCAATCTAAAATCTGTAACATAAAGACCTGACGGATGAAATAGCTTTTATTCTAAACAAATTAAAAATTTTCTTATAAAATATATAATTTATCAAATCTCATCAAATTTACTTATTGTATAACATGTAAATACAGATTGTATATTTAAATTGTTATTCAATATAAACAAAAAATATATATAATTACTTGTGCTACAAGTATAATACAAAAAAATATTTATTTTTTGTTTTTGATTCTAAAAATAAAAAAATTTATATTTGATTCTAAAAATAAAAAAATTTATATTTGATTCAAATTTGTTTGGAAAAATTCAGAATAGCCAATTTTTAGTGCTGATTATAAGAACAATTTTGACAGTAGGTATACACATTTATGTATGTCAAATTGTCAAAACTTAAAACAAACATAATAATATGTTATTATTATAAAACGCAACAAAATATTATTCTTATTATCAAAAAATCGATAAACATTTGATAAAATGTATTCATGAAATTTGTTAAAAGTACAGGCAAGATTTAATAAAGTTTTTATTAAATTCCCAGATAAGTAAAGAACTACAACCAAAAAAATTTGATAATTTTATTTTATTGTAGATAAATATTATTTTTCAAACTGGTTAAATATTAAACTAACATTGTTAGTTTTATACTGAAATTTGGCAGGAGGTTGATTGATTGGTTGTACAGTAAAGGTTATCATTCTAATTTAGAGTTATTTGAAAATTTGCCCGGTAGTGAAAATAAATTCAAACATTTTTGAAAGTTTTCCAGCAGTGTCTAACAAATTGAAAATAACATGATTTGAATAAAACAACATGACCCAACAAATATCAGTGAAAACTAGTCAGCGAAAAATTGGAAATTCCCCCCTTCATGAAAATAAGGTCAAAAAAATCTCTAAAGTTTTCTAAAAGTGTCCCGGAATATTGGTGTAAGGTCTCCATCCCATAATTTTGTGCAAACAGGTCACTTATGTGCAAACAGCTCTTATGATAATAATAATAACGTATGTGTATGTTATTGTAACGTATCGCATGATATTTGTCTAAATAAAATAAAAATATTATTTGTAATCTTTTAAACCTACGATGACCTACATGTTTCTACGTTTTTCAATCGTCAGAGGGAGTAAATAATATTTAATGTTACAAACTAAACCAAGTGGGTATACTCAGTCATTTTTGTTTTGTATTGGAGTTTTCTAGGAATTGATTATTCAAACAAACGTATAAAACGACCGTAAAAGGTATTTGATAGTATCGCGAAATTATATTTTACTACCTACTGAACTGTGTTTGTTATGATTTATTTATCGTCAAGAAGCTATTTGTCGGAAGAGAACTCGCAAGGATACTCACACCTACCCACTCTCTCTGCACTGTATAGAATACCAAAATGTGTGTTTTTGACATGCACACATAGCCTATACCCACCTATTGAATAACTCTAATTTATCTCCCCTTTACGGTGTGCGCGAACATCGATTAAAGTTTACTGCCAACAGTATCGAACAATAACATAAGAGAAAATAGCGTTTTGAGATTTATTTGATATTCCGCAAAAATATCATTATACCTGTACCGCCGCACTTGAGCTGCACAGTAAAATTCACTTATATTCACTTAAAATTTCACTCCAGTGAAGAACAGCCGAGTGTCACAAAACATTAAACACGCGGTGCCACACAAATCACTGCATATTAAACGTGCGACTTGCGTGTGTGTGTGTGATGGATGGCGGTAGGGGGAGGACAATTTAAATCCGAGTTATCCTTAAAATATTGCAAAAACCTATTGAGTTTATCGGCAGCTGGTATGTTATAAGCACCTCCATGTGCCGATGTTTCCGGACAATTTTATTCAAATGGCAATAATTTTTAATCGTTTAATCGCAGCTGCTGTTGCTCGTGGACGGAGAAAACGTATTTTTAATTACGCCCACGCCCGACTCCACTGAGAGGGTCGTGATTTACGGTGGCCCTCGAACAGTGTTATCGTAGTTGCGACGACGGAATATTTTATCGTTTGCCTAGATTAATATATAGACCGGACGGCGTTCCCGAAGAGAAAAATGCCAGCGATTTGTCTGAGTATGTGCATGGCGTAAAATATAATATAATATTCTATAGAAATCCGTCTCGACACGGACACGCGAGGAACGTGGACATTGAGTATTGACACGTGTTTTCCACTTCAGATTTGTCTGCAACCACCGTGAAAAATAAATTGACAGTAAGTTTATCGTAATTCGTCACACGCAAAATAGCAATAGGCAGTACGTTCCAGCACATCAGTTGCGAAAAACTAAAAGAAAAACGTGTGCGAATTTTCGTGCTGAACGAAAATACCGGTGCAATATTATATCTTGCATATTTTTACGATGCGTTTTCATAATGGTATCGTTAGTTATAACTTCGTATCCTTAAATCGGTCGATTACGGATATTTCCTGTGTAAAAATCAAAATATGATGTATAGAATATACTTATTTCAAAGTCAGTTTCTTTCGTAAGTCAAAAGTCAACTACATAGGTTATAGGTAATAATATGATATTGCACACTGAAATCCTCAGTGGATATTGTATTAGGTTTTTTTTAAGCTAAAATATCAATTATTTTTTGTGGATGTGATGATTTAAAAATTATTATTATTTATGAATTACGACCCTGGACATTTCCAACAAGTATACATATTAAGAGTAATTTCTCAATATTTGTTGTGTTTCAACACGTAACATGTTTGATTAGTTTGATTTTAAGTTCATGATATTAATACATTATTTACCGTGTATGTTTATTACACACAGCGTATATTATAAGGTATTATATAATTCCATATTATTACAAATAATTTAAATACGTTTCTGACTTCTTAACTCCTAAAGCTCCCGTTAAATTGTGACGGTAACCACACTGCCAACTACAAAGGTTGTTAAATTTTTAAAGACTTACTAAAGCGTACAATTCACAAAGTTGATAAACCGAAAAATTAACCCATCCCTGCACCTGTCGCCGCCGCCACAGAATATGTGCTCTCCACCGACCACCCCACACATTCACACACTAACACGGTCACTATCATTATTAATTATTTTTAATATTATATAATATGTAGATTAGGCCGAGCGCGGTATCGTTCAGCATAGGCCGTCGAGGCGAGCAGTCCGTTCCGTAGTGTCTAAGCGAAACGAGTGATTCGTACTGCCCTAATCGCCGTACAAATAGTATTATTGTTATTAGGCGCGAATCGCCAGTGTTTATACTCTTCTTGTAAGGCGCTAATCGCCAACGTTATTATATACCTACCTATTGTTTTTTGTAAGACATTAATCGCCGGCGTTGTTACTATTACTTAACTATTGTTGCGACGCATTGTATGTGTCGTGTATTATTTCTATTATTCTAAAAATTATAGGAAAGGTAGCAGCTGGCCAGCCGAGCACCGTCGAATTTGTGAGTTTTTTTATATATATGTTTATATATTTATATTTATTAGTATTATTATAACATAGCTGTTGAGCCAGAAGGGCTACATATTATTATTATTTCTATCACAGCTCAAGAAGCTGCAGCAACATATTATTATTATTTATAATCACATTGATATTATAATGATATCATATTATAATTATTTATTTGTTGAAATTATACTCTGATTTTGTGCCTAAACCCCTTCTGTTGTAAATTTATTTATTTAGTTTTTTAAGCACACACCCACACAAGTACACACCTACACACCCCACCGCCACAACTAGTACTCGCAGGTTTTGCTCGGCGAACCTGTCCAATTCCTGTTGAATACTAAACCATAGTACATAGGTCGGTCTGGGAGTAGTGGTGTAATGGCGCAAGGAGTATTTTGGTAATCGGGCGGCACGGCCTATTATTGTTTGTACCCGGCCCGTACACCACCATCTGCTGTACCTGTTGCACCACAAATCTTCAACGTCCCCAGTTACAACTCAAATCAAAAACCGACATCTTATGCCAAAGCCACAGCCAACTCTTCATCAGTCAATCAACCTCTCCACATCATCAACAAATTTATTGAAGATTTAAAATGTATTTTAAACCCTCTTCTATTGGCTCTTACTTCCCTAATTAACAAAATTACACTTCCCAATTCGTCCACTCCATGACATCCCTCACCCCAAGTTAGAGGGTACCCACACTGGTGGGCCTCCCTCCTCAAGCCATTCATGTTATTATTGTTTCTTTCATTACCTAATTTACTTATTGTATCATAAAAATTACAGATTGTAAATATTCTATTTATCTAATAAAAAAAAAAAAAAAAAAATCGAAACTGATGTTAATTGTATGATTGCCCATAAAACTACTGATAAGTGTTAATAAAACCATAAGTAGATCATAATATATATAAACATAATATAACTACTAATGCATCAATGTGCTGAATAAATAAAAGATACATACCAATGAATTCTAGACCACTAAGTTTCCAGGTTCCTGTTTTTGTGACCAATATACTGCTTGGGCAAACATTGTGGTGGTGGACTTGAGGTGATAAGAAATCAAGGGCTTCAGCAATCTGAAATTTGTTAAATTAAAATTGTATTTTTGTATGGAAAACAATTTAAATTTTTGATATCAATAGTTTATTATGTTACTATTATAATAGGAAAATGGTACATAAATATTTTATTTTGGATTAAAATTATCAATATTTTGGATTTAATGAGATGATTTAGTTTCCAAGTGAAGTGATACTATGCAATACGCAATATACTGTTTTGTATATTTATGTTTTATGAATTACCTGTTTTGGTAGAAAAAGTATACAGTCATAAAGTTCAATTTTTTAAATTTTTGAAAGTTCTTTTAGAAAATATCAAAAAATAGCAACAAATTAATTTGTATTATAATATGATGACGTTATTTGGATATTTTTTTTTAAATGTAATTTATAGTTTTTTATATTATCTTAAGTCGGTATTAAACTAATAAATATATTCAAAACTAAAATAAAAATATTAATTAATGATATTTTTTTTTTTGGCAACTTCAAGTTTTAAATTGTAAAAACATCCTAAACAAACTTTGGTGAATCAAAATCTACTTAAAAAAGGTATTTGAGCTGGGAGAATGTATTTTTTCTTCTATTTAACATTTAAATTAATAATACATTGAATTGCACTAATGTAATAGTAGGAAATCAGCTTAATCTACATGATCTTATTTTTTTAGATGTTGTATTGATAAATTATAAACTGTTGTATAAATATATATTTATGATATTTGTTTTGATTATACATTATGTTGAACATTTTTATAATAATCTTTTTTCAGGGATCTATTTACTATTACTCAGTCATTAAAATATAGTTAAAATAAGTAGCTGAGTCCGGGTATAGGTGGCGTTCATGTTTCGATTCAGGAATAAATAAAATATGTGTAAGTATACCATAATTGTTTTATGAAAGTAATACCAAAAATAGACTACGATATATAGATTAGCGCTTAGATAATTTATACACTTACAACTTATTCAGTCCCTCGTATATAAAACACGACAACTGTAATTATGTTGTGTACTAACTGGGTAATAGTTATTATATATATACATTGTAAGACATAAAAAATAATAAAATATTAAGACATTTTTAACTAAATAATATTTAAAATTACAGTAATATATTCTTGTACAGTCTAATATTAAAAAATTCTCATTAAATTTTTTATTGGCCAAGTAGCTTATACCGTTAACTGAATTTGTTCTATTTGCTGTTCCCTGTCAATAATCATCAATACAATTTATTAAAAACACATATTTGTCATTTTTTCAAATATGCCATTTCTGGTTATAACGATAAAGTTATTTATGATTCAGAATGATTTGTGTTATTATGAACCATCTAATTTTGGATGTTTGATAATTTTTAAATTCTTTTTAATATTTTTTGCATCACATCGGGCTTAACATTTTAAAGTTGATTAAATAGGTATAGGTACATTAAATCGTGGAACTGAAATAAAAATGATTCTTATTTAATAAATTTCACATCACATTTAAATAATACCTATGTACAATTATTTTATTAATGTAATAGGCATGACTCATAAAGAAATTCACATTGTAACTGATTATCAAAAAACTATATTGTCGAATTAGATTAATATACGTTTTAATATGGATATTTATACAATCATCATTTTTACTACATTAATGAATAATAAAAGTAAAAATATTACTTTTAATTACCTGAATAAATATATTTTTTTTTATTAAATATAAAGCTCTGCATACACATATTAATTACATGGTTGCAGTAAAAAAAACACCCAGTCAGGGATTAAGACATTTTTTTTTTTATATATAATAGAAATAAATACGGTAAAAATATTTTAAAAAATCTAAGTAGGTATAATAAGTATTACGGGACTTTATTTAAAAGCCATAAAACCTATAAAAATAAGATATAAACATTACGTAGTTTTAAGTTTAGGAGTCAAGTGTAAGCCGTTTATTAAGATATGCTCAACTCAGGGACTGATACAGGTTTGCAATTTTGTTAATCATAACTTAAGATATTATACTTTAGAGCAATAAGAAAAACCAAGTTTGCACTCAGCAATCAATTTTTCGATATATTTCGATTGCCGACATTTTATTTCAATATCAAAATATACAGTGATTGATGCTTAAGTATTATATTATTGAAATAATTTAAAGCTATTTCTTAAAAGTACCTACTTTTTAAAATCGATTTACAATCAAAGAAAAGCTTTGTAAGACCTGACGAAAAGCATTCGTTTTATCAAAAAAATTCTTCTCAAAAAGAGATAAAAGGTAAATCAGAATCACTTCAAATCTAATACGATAACTTGCCGGTTCTTATGTCTCTCAGTATTGAGGCATCGAGGAAACGACACGTTAATAAAAATCAGGAAAATGCTTTGCGTAGGTATGTAATAGCTCGAGATTATCAAAGTTATGTTTGGGTTGTATATTCCCTTAGGGACCAACTTGTTGAGCTATCAATTTAAATTACAATATCTAGCAAAGCAAGCTTTTGTCGTTTGTCAATATAGTTTAGGAGTGGATTTAATGAGCATAATCTGTGTACGTGGATACGTGGGCAAACACGATGTTATTTACTGTACTAATACCAAAAACAAATACAAAACGCTTAATATACGACTGTGGGTATTTATAGATATCTATCCATCATAAGTTATTACTATATTCGTTTTACTTAAAAATATAGTTACCGCTTGTAATCATTAATCATAAGTCGAGCGAAAAGGAAAAAATAAAATAAGCAACAGTTAAATAAAATTTATAGTTATTTTTACATTGTATGTATAGGTATGTACAACGTAAACATTTTAATGTTGGCCCCTTGGCTTTGACACCCCCTCTGACCATTAGGGGGTTCACTCGCCAACCGATATCAATTAACTACCCTCCGAGCATTGAAATAAAATCTAATGCAAATAAATTATTATAAACTTTTATGTTTTGTCTGAAATGTTTATTAATTTCGCCGTCACCGTAAGTATAGTAAATCTTTCAACTCTTGTGGATATGCATTATGTTCAGGCAGCTTAAATATTCCATGACAAAAGCGAGTGTTCGTAGATCTCCCCTTTTCATTTTTAAAACAGGAAGGATCGCAATATTGACATTTTTCTGTCATATCACCGATATGTAAATATTCAGGCTCATCAGTTTTCTCATTCTCTAATTTTTGCTCCTTTGATGTCATGTCGAAATATTCTTCACGTGTTCGTTTATCCTTTTCTCTGATTTTTACCATTATATGTTTGATATTAAATATTAATCTTTTTTTTTCGTAACGTGCGTGTTCTTCATCTGGTATCTAAAGCCTCTTTCTATCCTCCTTAAAATACAAATTTCAATGGAACTCTAATATTGGTATTTGGTTGGTTTCCATGGTAATTATTAATTGACGAAACCATTTTTATAATAGAGATATGAGAGATGATGCAGATAATGGTGGATAAAACATTGTATAAACTCATAGTTGAAGTACACAATGATTATTTTTGTATGATCTATCGATTTACACAATAATATTAATGATATAAACTATATTTTAATGATATTTGAAATAAATTGGTTAATATTCTGTAAAACTTTTACCATGACAAATTATTGTTTACGTTGAATTCCGTATTTAAACTCTTAAAAACCATATAATGTACCTTTTATTATGATGTTTTAGTTCGATTGTATACTGCTGTTAACATTTACTTTGATAAAAAAATTTAAAAACTACGATAAACATACAAATATTACATCGAGGGATAGAAAAAAATTTTAATTAGATATACGAATATCCATTTACAACTGTAGTATTGAATCTTATTGAGCAACTTTCGTAACCCAATTTATAGATTCCTAAAATTTAATTTTGGAAATGACAAAACAAAAATGAAAAGCACATTTTATTATTTTCAACTTTATAATAGACTACCTACAATAGTTTGTAGTCACTGATCCCAATATTAAGGGAAACGTAGTCCTTTGTGGAATTTATATTTAAAACCCTCGTTCAATATATAGCCAAGTGTGCCGTATGAATGAATTCCCACACAGATTTCTGTAGAGATTTAACAGTACTTAAACAACTCGTAAATTTTTGACGCAAATATAAAAATAATCATCAACTTTAATCCCGGGCGGAACCAGTGAACAACAGCCAAATGCTTGTTATAATCCTGAACCCCGAAGAACGTCAGTGGCACTGTGGATCATCTCTTGTCTGATACATTTCCGTCACTGTCTCAGTTCTAAGAAGACTTAAGTCCACCATAAATCCCGTGCTTACACTTTTCAGTTCAATTTTTAATATACTTCGTTCTAAATTCAACCTAGATTCTAATTGAGTAGTACTCATTCACATTCTTATAATTATTGATTTTGTTTTGTTCGTGTCTGTCATCTTTGATATCTCTTACATTTTTGAGTTTTCACACTGCACTGCAGTAAAATCTAATAAAAATCACTTTGCCATCAGCGGCTGCAAAATGTATTTGTTGATAACATTGTCACTCCCATTACACCAACCCGGGTAATGATGCCAAAAGTTTAGGTTACTATTCCACCATCACGATGTTCCGTGTATAGAATGCGAGGACCAATAATTGTTCAGAATATTATTGTCTCGTCAATCGCCAAATCAAATAATATTGTTTCACAGTGATTTATAAGCACGTTGTTATCGCTGTGAATATTGACAACTGTTTAGTATTATTGTTATAATCATGAGATATATATTAGGTAATTAATAATTATATATATTATTATAATCGATCTTTTTCCCCGACGAAGTCGTGTTATCCAGCTAGTATAATAATGTTTATGTTCACAATACACATATATGTTTAATATTGTTATATACTTTATGAATCGTGTCGTAAATGTCATCATAATTTTAGTTTAATTATTTATTAGGTCAATGACAGCATCAGAATGTGAAAAAAAAAACATAAACATACCTTTAACAGCATAAAAAAATGTGCGTTGGCAAGCCACGATGTAGACCTACGGTTTTTACAAATGTAATAAAAGAGTTTAGTTGTATTTATTACACTATTATCATCCATTTTTGCACAATTACGACGAAGTAGGTATATTTTTTTTATTTTATGAATTGCATGATTAATTTGTAAATGTTTGATCAATATCTAAAATACTAAATAATGTTATAAATTTAATTAATTCATACCTGTGTGAATTCAAAGGAAAATTTATTATAAATCACTTTGATATTAAAATAAACAGCTTATATACTATCTATTACAGTCCTTTGTAAGATAATTTCTTTGAACGAAATTACATTGAGTATAATTTTGTAAACAAAACCAAAACAAGACTAAGTATCCAAAGTTAAAATAGTATGGTTTTTTTATTTTTATTCCAAAGCACAAATACACATATTTTTTTACAAAATCTTAACCTAAATGGATATTATAAAGCAAATATGACGTGTTATTGTTACAAAAAAAAAAATTCTGAACAATATTATGTAGATAACACATTGTCTTTAGTCTTAAATTATTATTTAGGCAATTAAAAAGGGTAGACTGAGGTAATAGTGGTTATTATTACTAGATATTAATTTAGAATGCAAATATTCTATATTGTTTGAAGATTTTAAGTTATTAAATTAAAATGATAAATTTAATCTGTAGTTAATTATTTGTTTTATTGAGTAACATTCTAATATCACTCATGTTTTTATATACCTATGTATTTTTAATAATTATTTTTATTTATTTATTTTAGATTCTGAGTGAAGTAAGGAAGCTAGCGGTTTTACAATGGTGTTTATTTATTTATTTTTGTATCCTATATAAAAAAATTCTACCAGAAGGAGTGCTTCTATTTCAACATATAGTACCCATCTTATCTTTTAGAAAATTGGATCAAGATGGTACTTTAGAGTACTTTCGATTTTTTCAATAGTTATTTAATACCACTGGAAAAACCACTGACAAATTACGAAAAACCGCTAAAAATGGGATTTTAACGGGAAACAAATAAAAATTATAATAGTTATTATAATATTAATCAACTTACAGGATTTAAAAATTAATAACAATATAAAATATCCAGACTAACAAACCGTCGCCGCTCAGAACCGTTTTTCTTATACAATGATATTATACCACTGAATTCAAGTTTAATACAATCATTATACATTGACCTATTTGTAACCTACTGTACAGCAAAGCGACATTCACTTCCCCGTTTTTTTTTTTTTTTATATAGTAACTAAAATATTTTATAACGACTCGGGACTAAGTTATTATTGATAAATTGTATGATGTAAATATAATACATTTATAAATGCATTTAGAAAACTATGACATTAAAAATATGTCTTAGGTCTATTAAAGAATTCTAGTAATGACTCAAATAAAGAATTATGTACCCATCTCTAGACTTCATAAATTTAAAATACGCCAGGAATTTATTCTGTGAAATATTTTGAAAATATCCCCATAGTCAATATTATATAATGTTATTATTGTTTATATTTTGTATTGATTGAAGGATATAATAAGAGTCATAAGCATCCTCGTGTGTTAGGTGCAGACTTGCGATATAATATACATTATAAACTATAATGAATATGATTGTAATAATATGAATGCATTATACGAATATAATGTGTTAATTATAATTCAGCAGTAAACTGTTACAAGTTTAGTCGCTTGAAACAGATGGAAAAGGGATCACCCATATTCGCAGAAGTAGACTCGCAGTAGGCAGGTCTATGAAACGATTGTACATTCCATAAAATAATTTAAACATATTAGACCAAGAACGTCCACCATAACCTTAATTATGGACAAGTTAAATGTATAGTATTAATAAACTAATAAAAATTACCTATGAGGAATTTGTTTTATGCGATGCTAGTAGATGTTTTTTTTATTACGAGTTGTTTTCATAAATTCCATCATAAGTCCTTACCTAGGTTCATGACTACATTATAAATCTTAAATTATAATAATGCAGTTCACTCGTATATGAAAATTTGAATAGAAACTCTATCGTGCGTTAATATTGTTCAACTTTGGGTCACGTAATCCCACTTTTGGTAAAAAGGAAAAAAGAAACTGTAATGGTATTAACATTTGTTACGTCCGTTGGCCAGATTTCATATTAAAACAATACATCTTTGTTACGAGATTTCTGGGTAGCTGGTCTACATTGGTTTCATCATAATTTTTACTCACTTATAAATATAATATTTAATCTTGCGAGAAAATTAATTTATATATTATTTCACTAATAATTTAGAAAACTTGTAGTACGTAAATGGTATACATAGATGCACTATATTATATTATATATTGCTTACTGCGACGGACTCATGCGAAATTCAATAAAATAATAATTTGCTATATTTATTCTGAGAGTGATTTTAAACAAATAATATTTTAATAAACTATAAAAAACATAGATAATAATAAAAAATAAAAATTTTTTTAGAAAAACTTGTGATTAAATTATCTGTTACGCTGTATAATTTATTTAATATTAAATGCCAATAATATTGTAACGTCTCCTCTCTACTATCGTCTGTCACATCAATACTAATATATCTATTTTAAATAGGTAGATAGGTACGTTAAATAGGCTTATAACAGTTCTGGAAATTTATTAAGAAGTTTCATTATTCCACAAATACATATCCGTATAATAATTATGATGTGTGATAATGAGACTACATTTAAAGAAAAAATCAACAAGAATTTCAATAGATTTTATGGCAATCGTCTATATATTCAGATGATATAATATATTATTTATATACCTACATGAAGTGAAAGAAATTAAAAATTAAAATTAAAACTGTTAATAATTTTAAAATGATTGCAAGTTTAATTTTAGAAGGTTATTTATGTAATATACCTATTATACATTTCCTGTATTGTTATATATTTTGTCATTATGATTATTTACATAATAAATGTTGCTGATAGGAATCATACATATTTTAAAATGTTTATTACGAAAGAAACGTAATATTTATAACGATAAAATACGAGTAAGCCGTTATTATTTTTTGTTATTACTTTATTAAAATAATTATAATTTTTAATTATTTGGTTTATGAGAACAATAAATAAATAAATAAATACTTGTTTGATAAACAAAAAAAAATCAATTAGCCGGTTAATAATTTTGAATCCTATCTCGTAATAGTTTTAAAAAAATACCATCACTTATGTTTGAACAGCAGAAAATCATAATATTATATTCTATATAGGTACGGATTAAGATTTTGTAACACTATAATAATGGGTCTGCAGTTGACCGTTCGTGTATTTATTCCGAAAAATGTTTGTAAAAATAAATGTCAGGTCAGATGATAGAAGTGCGCTATATTATATCGAACCAGTCGTGGTAATTGTTATTTAAAAAAAAACACAATATATACCTAGGTATCACTGTGTTTCATCGGTGGTCGTGAACGCGCGGGTATTGATTATATTTATTGAACGCAGCCGTCAGGCAGGCGAACACAGTCCGACTCACCTGTCTGATGCCGTACTTGATCTCAAAGTCCAAAAAGTTGTACTCCCTCGCGTGGGCCGGCCGTGGCATGGCCGTGGTCGTGATGATGGACGCACCGGTGGACGGTGGCCCGTTGACGGCCCGGCCGCCGACGGACGCCTGGTACGCGAGTATGTTGGCCAGACTGGCGATCACGGGCTCGGCGGCAAAAGCGAGCGTGTCGTTGCAGTCCTCCACCGAGTGCACCACCTTCAGTATGAGTTTGGGCTGTCTGAGCATTTCCAGATAGTGCACGCTCTTCTTCAGTATCTCCGTCACCGTCTCCTTCCGTCTGGGTTTGTGCAGCTTGTCGGCCAATTTTTTTTCGAAAACGAATATCGATACCTCCTGTAAACAAAACGGTGCAAAGGTCAATTTATCGTAATTTGTCATATGAACTCGACTCGAGCACACTCGTGGTGGGTTTCGGGTGGCTTTACTTGGAATAATATTTGTGTACAAACAAAAATCGGTGGGCCCCTTGCATCTCAAAACATTTTTATTTGGTCACAGTTAGGTGTGTAGGCATTATATAAAAAAAAAACGATTTGTTGAAAAACCATATGGATAACTATTAACATAATGTTTGTGTATTTTCTTTATAGTAGTTATAATAACTATTTTTTTAATTATACGCAAAATATAATAATTTAGATAAGTAAGTACCTAGGTAATACGTCATAAGAATATAATATGTAATTTAGTATTTCATATAAAAATTAGATGTTTTATTATGTATACTTTAGAGTTTAGATAGTACCTATAATAAATGCCTGTAAAGTAATAAAAAAAATTCTCCTCAAATTTTTATTTTCTGATTTTCCAGATGTATTAATTTGTTTTGCTTTACATTTTCCTATAGATATTCGATGATAAATCCCAACTAGATAAAATAGTTCGAGACATCTTGCTACGCGTTGGGTTATATTTCTAATTTTGATAAACTCCGCAGAAAGTACTTTATAAAGGAATGTATAGCCAAAAATATCAATAGGATAATATGGTTTAGTGTATATATTTTCTAAATGTCCACTTCACAATACTATTTGTTGTTTTCAGAATTTTTATAGTTTCATTGTTACTAACATTTTAATAAACACGAAAAACATTTTTTTGCTCATAAAGTTTTCTTGTTTTTATAATAATATGTAATTTATGGTAACAATACAGAAGTCATTATTCTGTTGGTGAATAAGTTATTTTTGTAATGAAAACCGTATTTGAAAGTTTGATATTTTTAAATGTTCGTTTGAATAATTCTTTACACCACTAATTAAAACAAATTAAATAACTATGATATAATAATGTGATTTGGGTGGCTAAAAATTTATTCAAACGCAATTTTATAAAATAAAAATAATAAGTATACACAATATGAATATATGGACCGTCCTATACTCTTATCTTAATCTTTCTGAAAGCGTATTTTTGTCCACCACTTGAGTTGAAAATCACTGATATTGATAATTCTTCGAACGCGATTAAAACATTTGATATAGAATCAACTATTTAAAATAAACAAGAGCTATTCCCGGAAATATTAATTTGATGAAATATGTATGGGAATAACAACAGACGCAATCTCAATTTTTCTGTAATACTTTTTAATTTTAATATAGCATAGAAAAACGTACAACATAATATGTACCCTATCGTATTATTACCATAATACGTTGTTTTGATACTTAAATAACAAACATGTCTAGAAAAATTTCCGCAATCCCAGTTGTTATTTTACTCTGATAACTAAAAGTGTCAAAAATCCGAAATGATGTATATTAAAAAATAAAAACTATCACACGACTTAAGTATTACACATGTGTTCACAATATAGAAATAAAATAAATGTAATAAACTATACAATGAACTTACACATCATGTGTACAATGTGTGCCATTTGAATGTTTGAACTATGTTTTTTTTAATTATACATAAATGGAGTAGTTCAAAGTAAGACCTGCAAAAATAAATTATATTTTCATTTCAGCCAATACATTTTTACAATTTCTATTAAAAAAAATAAAACGTTTTTATATTAAAAAAACATATGGTCGATATTCTAAATTCGTTATTTTATGATTAATAAATGTTGGGGGAGTAGGTAGTTAATTTAAGCCACACAGCCACAACAGCAATATTATCAACATAGTAATTTATTCTATTATAACTTATCGTGTAATATTATGTTTCTACTAAAATTGTAAAATAGGGTCTCAGTGAAAACTTTTGTTACATAATAATTAGTAGATATACTATGTTAATTATACCTATATATTAGACAAACTTCACTTTTAGCTAAAGTTATTGGATTTAAAAAAAATTAAAACAATAAATAAACGAATATTAAATAGAACATAAGTATAGGTACTCGTAAATTATTTTTCTTAAAAAAATAAATGGTACATATTTCTATATTGTCTATATCATAAATCAATAATTTAGTTTTGAAAAAGAGTTTATTAAAAATATTATTAAAATGTATTATTGTTATTGACTTAGGTATTATTTGAATATTTAATTCTCAGTTTTGAGTGGATTCACTATTCTTTCTGCAGGGCGAAATATACACAAAAAATATTATTTCAGTCACGAATAGTGACATAAGTCAAAATGTTTGAAAAATTTGTTAATAGCATTAATAATAATACATACATTTAGAACATCTATAAAGCATATTTAAAAAAAATTTAATTTAACATACTTCTATCAAAACAATATAACAATTTGATTAAACCTTTTTTAAATCTTAAAAGACTTAAATAGCTGATTATCATAATCTGTGTTTTCTGAGTTGTATCACTATTCTTTCAGTGGTGCGATAGGTATTTAAGTACTTACTCGTAAATTATTTTTCTTGAAAAAATAGAAAATTAATAATATGTCTATATTGACTATAATATTGCTGTATTATAATTTATAACTTAGCCGTCATCCTTCTCAGTTATTTTAATGTATACAATTAAATATTCTAAATTAGTTTTTTTTTTAACTCATGTGTTATTAATAAATATTCAATACAAATAAAAAGTGATATTAATGTTCAATAAAAGTAAAGTATATATAATATAAATCGGCTTAACTTTCAAGTACCTATATTGGTACTATTAAAACAATTGTAAGTCGCAGTGGGTTTAAACTTTATTATTATTGTTGGAAACAATTTTATACCAATAATGAATTTCAATTCAATTTGATGTAACCTATAGAAATATTATTAAGTTGTTTTTTGTAATATGAAATATCATAATACTGCGTGTTTGATAAACTATTGTTGCTTTGAAATTAATATTATAAAATATTCGGTAAAATGTTTGTTTTCCTATTTAAACCCAAATAACTGGTATTGTCTTCAAATTTCCTAAATGGTTTTCTATAGGTAGACAGGTAGTTATATTTAATATTTTGTCATTGAACCACAGCGAGCATAAAATGAATATTCAACAATCATGAAAAACAAGAGACAATAAATATGACTAAGGAGAAGACCCTTTGCAAACTAACTTGTATATTGATATTTATGAGTTTTTTTAGCACAAAGTTTTATTGTGAAACTACAAACAAACAAAAAGTCAAATTTATTTTGAACGTTAGTTTTCACACACCCTTCATCTATAATAAATGTTCCGTATTATTCAAGTATTTGCGTGGTCATTCGTTACTCGAGGTTGTCAACTCGCGTTATGCGCCACGAAGATTTTAGTTCACTTTAAAATATAAAAGAAAAAAGAAATGCATAGAAACAAGATACATATTAAAACCATTGTTTAATATTAATATTACATGTCAATGGAACAGTTATATATTATAAGAGTTTCTTTACATTTAAAAATCAAAACCATTAACAGACTCTAATCTCAATTATGAAAAACAGCATAACATAATACATTTGATTGGTAGGTAAATCACGTGACACACATTATTGGGTATTGAAGCAGACCTAAGGGGATGTGTGTGAATTTAATTTAAGATTGAATTCTTACAAAATACTTTCAACGCTTAGGAAAATTAGTACTCCTCCCCTAGTTTCCGTTTCACAACAAAATAATGTAAATACAACTACTTGGTGTACTATATTTGTTGGTTTTATCGACGTGATAATTAGATTTCTACAATGTTGAATATTATATTAAGTTATTTCACCGTATTGACTGAACTTACTTGATTATTGGTTCATTAGCTTAATTTTATGTTAACTAATTTTGCCTTAACTTAAAAAATCAATACATATTATATTCCCAATTATGTTGATTTGTAAATTAGCAGGAACAATATTTCTGGTTATTACCGTATAGAATTTCAAGTTTGTTGAATCTATAACATGCCATTACAAAAATAATCACTCTATGCATTTTTGATAACGTAGAATTTTGGTGTTTTATTTATGGACAAAAACTAATTTATCATAATATTAATTACTAATAATATAGGAGAAACATTGATCGCTATGTTATTGATAATTATAGCCTTAAGCACACAGAGTTTTATCCATAATACTTATGAATACGATTACCATGGCTTGTAGCCGTTTCAATAAATATTTATATAAATTATAATATATATTGGTAGCTGGTAGGTACCTATATAATAATACTATACAGTTTTTTTTTCATTCCCCACTCATTAAACTGTTGCAGTATTTTTTAAGCAGTAGCTACTTAGTATTTTAATACAATTGGTTGGGTTACACTTCCAAAACTTTTATTTTGGTAGGTATTTTGTCAATATTATTTATTAATTTATATTTAAATGTTTATGCTTTTATTAATATACCATGAAGATGTTAGTCTGTATATATTTATTTTGTAGATTCAAAATTGTAAGAGTTGAACAACGCAAAAAGTACATTAATATTCAAATTTAAATGTGAAGATAGTTCTATACATTCCACAGGTTTTAAAAAAATTCATAATATAGGTAGTATATTATGCATCCACATCCATAAGGTATAATAAATATTACTATTCATATGAATATCATTTATTTTAAAAGATACTTAATGATATATTATTTTGTAATTTATTAATTCAAGTTAAGTTAAGGGAAATTTTTTTTATTAACATAATTTTAAACTTAATTGTTGTACATATACTAAATACTTACACAACATGCATAATAATTTAATTTTTAATTTGATTGAAAAAAATAAGCTTGCCCGGGATTTATATGACGTCAGTAGTGGGAGATTTCGAAAACCAATTGGTTTCAAACTACCTGCGGATTGTACACGTATATGATTTAAATTCGAACAATATTCACTCTGGAAAAATATAGCAAAGGAAAGTAAAGAACTATAAGTGTGACGAACGAATGGCGCTCATCATGGTGTACAATAGCATTCCTCCGCGAGGATCTTTGGTATTTTTTAAAGAAGAGCATAAACGAACACAAACGACGACCGTTTTTATATTTGCTTTTACAACTGTCTTCCGTGTAAAGCGTTCGCGTTATTATGATGCGTTTTCCATTGAAAATTTCGTCTCCATATTGACTTCCCACGGCTTGTACGTGGGTAGAACTGTTTACAACAGACGTTGTGCAGGTGGCAATGCGGAATCGGGTTGGATCGAATACATGGCGCAGCACATGAACGTGTGGTTTATGGTTACAAAATAATTGACATTATTATATAATAACGCGTTGTTCCGTGGGTGTCACGAGCTATAACAATAATTGTATAACTGAGTGACTACACTTGACGGCCACGGTGCCCGTTTTTCCAAATTCTATAAAAAGTTAAAATTATATTTTATACAGTCGTACTTGACTGACTCGAAATTTTTAACTCGAAATCGTGATACGTCCAACTTTTTCCCGGTCTCTAAGATTTTTTATAATTGTAGTATCCTTGTATAACTCGAGCTTTATGGCCGGTCCCTTCAACTTCGAGCTAACCAAATCCGACTGTATTTTAGTTTCGACCTTAATAATTATAATACTTTTTCACTAATCTACTGACCGATATCTATTTAGCGGTGGCGGGGGGAGAGGGTTCATATGTGTATTATGTATAAAAAATGGACTTAAAGCAGGAATATATTCTCAGGTCTTGTAGAATTGTCAGATTTCGATAAGATTTTTAATAAGAAAAAATAAGAGTTCCGACTTTTTATCTTATTTCAAATATTTGTATAGAATAATATTTTGGAAAAAAAACTTAATCTTTTTATTTTTAAGGACGTATTATTATAAAAATATTTAAAATAAAATATTGAAAAACGGTGTTCAATATTCGGCTTGGAGAAAATAGCCCTCTATTATATAAAAAAATAAATATCAAATTTGGTATATTCTACAGGTCATTATTCCCCGTAGAGTGTATTTTTTTGGACAAATGACATTCGAACCTAGTGCCTTAACGGTGCGCTATTCGCGATCGGCCGGCTGACTCTAATAATTACATTGTCCTGTCACCGAAAATGGTTCGTGTACGCGGCAATCACATAATAATATATCCTGGTATACAGTTTATATGTTGCCTAATGAATCCTGTAGCGATATCATCTATCACAATTTTAATTGTTGTGTGTGTGGGATATTATTATAGGTACCTACTAACATTAGAAGAACACTAGAATGAATAGACCAATTAATATTAGCTAGTGTACTTTACTAAACACTACACCGGCGTAGTAGAGGAGAGCAGTGGTGCAACCAGGGGGGGTTAGGGATTGTACCCCCCCCCCCCTACACACACACCTTCCAGCACAACAAACGTCCTGTGCGACCCTGTGAGTTTAATATATTTATTAACATGTCAATGATTAATAATGTTGATGTTTGATGAATGACAATATTATATTAATATTATTATGTATTGTATTACCTACCGACGTCGACTATTATCGAAATAACGACATTCAGTACAAAAAAAAAAATTAGTCACTTAAATTAATGAAGGTGACATTTCAAATTAATGTTTATATACAACGTTATTATCGGTATTTTTTTTTACAAACTAAAATTTAACTTTTCATTATTTAACTCCACAGAGAATTGTATTTATAAACATTTGTGTGCATTCAGTTCAAGTACTCACCTCATGACATTTTTATATTACCTATCATATTTTTTCCCTTTTTTACCCATAACAATACTCTCTGATGATAAATTATGAATTATAATGGTTAATACAATTGTTTTTAAGGTAAAGGTATTAATTTCAAAATTATATTTCTTATTTTGTAGTTAAATAGTTATATATTATTTATATAATATACTATGTAACCAGTAATACGATACGATCATACAAATATTGTCTAATTTTATCTATATTAAAGATAATTAAAGTGCCAATAATGAACATAATAAATTACTATAATTATTATTTGTTGTCAAACTTTTTAGTTTCTTCTTTATTAGAAAATCCATAGTAAACTAGCTGATCCCGTGCACTCCATTGTCCGTTAAATGTACCAACTCTATATGACTCAAACTTTGTTCAATTCGTTATTTAATATTCGGTGTATGGTGTTCAAAATTTATCTTAACTTTTCCGGTGCCCGGAATAAAAATTCTGATTCGCAGCAGTATATTATCAGGTAGGAAATCAGCAATCTCACTGCGGTCGATCGTGGATCCCGTGCTGTTTGTACGTAAGTGTATGTTTTAACTCTAAAGTATCAAAGTTATACCAAGTTTTTCGTATTACATCTATGGTGGATTAATACATTCAATTAATATTATATCCTAACCTAACCGTACTAATATTGGATGAATAAACAAACCAAATTTAACTATTTTTAAATTAGCCTGTCTTCTTCCCAGAATCTATAAACATATTAGGAAATTATGAACATCATAAAAAAAAATTTGAGCCAAATCGGACCATCCGTTCTCGATTGATGAGGTAACATACATTTTTCACTCTCCATTTTAATATACATAGATAACTAGTTAGTTCACACATATAATAAATAATGTAATATGTTATAAATTATAGTCTACCAATAATTTTTTGAAAATACATACACAAAGAAAGCTTATAAAATATTGAGTATTTGCTTAAAATGTTTACAAGGGTTAAAGTCCTTAATTTAATTTTATTCAATTTATAATTTATGATCGTAAATTCGTAAGATGGTAATTTTATTTGTTTTAAGTTTTGAATGACATCATAACGAGTTAGTTTAATAGGACTTTCACTCTTGTTTTATTGACACTAATTTATATTTATTTATTACACTTACCTATTATAAAATACATATCGCCAATACTCTTTGAATGTAAGATGCGAAATGCAAAATTTCATTTTTCAATTTCAATTTTGTGTTTTTTCGCTTTTAAATTGATAACGTGACTAAAATAGCTAAAATTATGATCAAAATATTTGGCATGTTTTTGATTTTATAACACCATTTATTCTTAAGTTAAATAATATATTAATACGGTATACAATAACAATAATAGTGTGTTACTATACTTTCATATAAAATTGATTTACATTACCTACATGAAAAGGAATAATATATAATTTACTGTTTCATGCATGACATAGTCGGTCTTTAACATGTAAACAAACTGATCAATATTTATACTGAATAATTCAAAATAAGACGTGTGCATCTAGCTGTATACTTAAATGTAAAGTATGTTATAAATAATTATAACCTACACATAATAATATAATAAATATTCTAATACGATAATTCAGCATCAATTTCCTAATAAATAAATACTTTTCGGTGAAATACCTCCCTCATACATTATATTATTTTAGTATTTTTATTTTTTTTTATTAGTATTTAATTCGAAGATTGGTCTACAATAATTAATGTTCTCTCCATGATTCTCTGTCTTTTGCTTTATATTTGAGTTGTTTATACGAATCAACTCTTGCATCTTTGATTACTTGACTTATATAATACGTTCTTGGCCTACCTCTTCCACGTTTCCCTTCAACCATACCTACCAATATGATGTTATGGAGTTCTTCGTTGTGCCTTTGCTTATGACCTATCATATTCCAACGCCTTAATCTTAAATTATTTAGTAATGTTCTTTTCTCTTTGACTAAATCTAGTACTTCTTCGTTGGTTTTCATTTCCGTTCATTTTATTTTCTCCATTTTACGCCAACACCACATTTCAAAAGTTTCTAGAATGGTTTCCTCTTTTTTGTCCAACGTCCATGGTTCACTGCCATACAATGCTGTACTCCATGCATATGTTTTCTAGTTCTACATCTAAATTTTTTGATGTTAGTAGCTAACTCTTAAGTAGGAATGCCTTTTTTGCTTGCCCTACTCTACTTTTTATTTGTTTTTTTTTTATTATGCTTCCCAAATATTTAAATTGATTTACTTGCTCTATTATGTTTCCTTTTATTGATGTATTAAATATTAATGTTTGGATCATTTTGTTTACTACACACGATTGTTTTTGTTTTTTTCTGTATTTATATTTAATTTAAAATTTGAAAATATATTATCCATTTCAATAAGTGCTGTCTGTAAATCTGTAAATCGTTTTCAGATGCAGCGAGCAAAACTATATAATCTGAAAATCGTATCATTGATATTAGGATACTTCCTATTACTATTACTATCCTTTGTTCTTCTAGCTTTTGTTTTATATCTCGTATCGCTTGCTCTACGTAGGTATTAAATAAAGAGGGTGACAGTGGGCATCCTTGTCTTACTCTGTTCTGTATATTAGCTGTCTTTGTTGTGGAATTAATTTTAATTTCAGCTTCCTGATTCTTATTTATTGCATATAAGATATTTCTATCTTTAATGTCTATTCCAACATATTATAATATATAACAAAATATTATTAAACTATTCAATTTAATTTAATTTGATAAATTATAATTCGATGCTGAATTCGTTATTTTATTGAAAAATATGTTATCAACTGTATAATATAGTATGTAGGTATATTCAATAATATTCACACTGTTTCACAGATTTTACGATTCATTTTTTTTATCCATATACAGTTTAGCTGACGGTTTTAAATAAAAAAAAAAAAAAACGTAATAAGAATCATATAACTTTAATATTGTTTCATTTTTATTTTTACAATAAATAAACTTAATGGTTACGTTTCTTTTTAGTTTATACCATTAGGTAATAAAATACAAATCGCATTACACGGTTAAAGAATTATTTGTGAGTGAAAAATATAATAATTTTTTGTATTATTATTATTTCTTACTATTTCCTACCAATATTATAATTTGTAAAGGTTAAATTACACAAAAACTATAAGATAATTTTTGCTATCTTACAATATTTTGGTCGAGAAAGAATTATAATGATTTTGTTTGCCTTTCCATTAAACTCTGTTTTAAAACTTTTTATACAAATTTAATGATGCTGTAAAAATTTGTATAATGGCGCATTGTATAGGCAATTTCGGTACACTTAATATTGCCATGCATCGCTGATATCTAATAAATAATTATTTTATTATAATGTGGTTGCCTGAACGATTTTGAATTCTTTAAAAAATAAATAGTTAATTAAGCATAATTATAGCGCAAGCAATTTTAAAACTATAAATTATAAGCACGCATAATCTAAATGAAAAATTACTTTTCCAGTAATCGCTCGTTGTTATGACAACCAACAGCAGTTATTCTAATTTTAATATACATTAATATTATATTTAATGTAAAATAATATTATGTTCAGACTTTCTGCACTTGTATAATATTATTTTAGCTTTATATATTTTTTAATTATGTATTTTGACATCGGACTATAAAAAAAAAAAAAAAAACTCAACCAACAACTAATACGATTGTTATTGAGTAAATATTATATTAACTCGTAAATTACAATAAAAAAAATACTTTTTATACTTAAATATGGAAATATTATGCAGTTCTAATTTTTCAATTAGAAATAATCAATACATTTTACGAGTAATAAGCTCTTGCAGCAGGATGTAATACGGGTATGTGATTTATTTTAACGTGCATTTTTATTTATAAAACTGACACACATTTTTATGTTTTCACATTGCTAAGAAAAATTGTTATTTTGAAATTCAATTTAAAATTTGACGTATAATAATTATATGTTTTCGTTAAACAGTTTTAGTTATTATGCAAGGGAGCGGTTTTATAGAAATCGTTGAAACTATATTTGTGGTTGAAATTTACAATACGAGGGATATAAACACCGTTCACAACTTAAATATATCATTTTATTTTATCGCCCTTGTTACAGATACAATTTATATACGAACCATCGCATTGAGTCTATAATAATATTACCTATATTCTTCAATAACTCCATAATATTATGTAATTGAAGCAATTAACGAGTTCGTCTCGTTTATCGTCACAATATGACGTACGCACAGTGCGCGGCGCGCGCACACCTTATAATATTATTATAATCGAGAATGGCAAAACGTAACCACTATACCTGCTATACACACTGCACTTGTACAATAATAATTGCTATTGTTATTTTGTGAAGGCGAATGATTAAGACCGTATAATCAGGTCTGCGTGCGAGTCGGCGGGCACAAAGCGACGGCGTGTGGAGGACTACCATCCGAGCCCCACGGTACATTACGAGGTCGCAAAAGGTGGGGGGGGGTTTGCGCGACCCCTCGTGGGGCTGTGGGAGGTCTGATTATTATTCGGAAATATAGGGAGGTGGTGGTGGCGACGACGACGACGACGACGACGACTTAGACTTACGGTCCTTTGCGTGCTACAGTGCATTTTGCGTATACACAATGGAGGCGCGGCGGCGGCGGCGGTCAACATGTTTTGCATTGCTAACACGGAATAAAATAATGGGTTATAAATCTTGTTAGATCGCGTCAAAAGTGACGGGTGGTGGTGGTCACGGGGTGGGGGGCGGTGCGGAAGGGTGGTTGGGAGTTTCCGGACGGCGAATATACCGCGGGACCGGAGGAATTTAATTTCGCATCCGGACTGCACCCTCCCCGTCGACCCCGGTACTGCCCCTCCTGCACACGCTACCGAGGTATACACACAAGTAGCGCTCGCGCTGATAGTCGGGTGCAAAGTTATTATCCCTTGGCCCATTAATACTGGGGTACCCCCGCACACGCGGTGTCATTGTATTCGGAGGGCGACACGACAAAAACTCGGCCCGGTTTGGCGATGACGACCACCCATTTGCTGAAATACACGAAAACCGCACAAAAACACTTTGCCGAGGGCACATTATTATTACCACATTTTCACTGATAAAATTCAAAAGCGGATAAGATATGTGACGTCACGGCGCGTGTGTGCTACACGATAGCCGACAGTTTAAGCTTTCGAACGAACGAACGCTATTATAATGTGTGTCTGACAATTTGACAACGAAATATTTAATTAATAATTTTCCAGCTAAATCAGCTAAATTATTATTAACAGAAATAGCCAAAACCTAGCGTTTATTGTCTGGGATAAAGGTGACTCGTAAAGTTTTTGAGGGTTGACCGACCCACGTTCCTATAATATTGTAGCTTTTCATATTCTTAAGCTTCTATATAAGTGGAGTGCATCGTTTCCGTCAATAATTTAAATTGTTATGATTTTTGTAAAACATTAAATATAGTTGCAGATCAATCCATGTACATTTCAACGAACAGTATTATAAAAATTGCTGCATCCTAATAGATAGGTATTTTTTTTAAATTTAAATTTTAAATGTTAAAATTAATGGAACTGGATACCTAGTCCAAATAAACAGTTTTAAATCAAACATCCAAAAATCAATAATATAAATCATTCAAAACAGATTAGTCAACACGGAATATACGGCAACAAAGTACCTTTTATACCAATAATAATTCTTGTATGGATTTCTGAAAACGGTACCGACTATAGCTATGTTCAGCTGGTACATTATATCTCAGTAGGTCTAGATTTGGCAAAAACTAATAACTTCCGATGACATGATTATAACTCAATTATATTTTATTCAAAGGAATTTTATAAAGATATATCCAATATTATCGTACGCTATAAAAATATTTGTTACTTAGAAGTTATGATTTTAAATATTGTTTTCATTTCTCAATCACGTATTCCATTTGACATCTTATAAAAATATTATTGCAATAATAATATCAAAGGCAGTTTTTTGAATCAACAGTATGAAAGTGCTCAGGCTTTGGAGGTAATATACTGATATGGAATAGAATATTAATATAATAATAGCATAATATGGAATATAAAATATAAATGCATAACCAATTCATTTGTGAAACATTTATAAGAACCGAAGTCCAAACGTCAAGAAGATAATAATATTATGGATATTTTGATATTTTGCTCTCCTGAAAAGTAGAAATTCACTTGGCTTCTATTGTATTATACAAATGTTTATATTTTGTATAATCACCTATATAAATTATGCATATTATACTGTTTGTATCGTACCTACAGGTTGTCAACGATGTTTTCCCATTTTCTTATTATTTAACCAACACTAAAAAACAGTAAATCGGAGTGGGTCACCCTGTATGCACTGATACTATAACTTTAATTATAATTGCACAATATGCCTAACTATAATATTGGCTCCTATATTATGTACGACTTACGTGGTTATGTTATTATTATTGTGTAGGGGTGGTCAATCCACGGCTAGAAATCCTCATGTGGCTCAGGCTCACGTCGTAGACTCATGCGCAGTGTTGAGCGCAGATAACCTTAAAGCTATCTACATGAGATAACAGATAAATTAATTAAAACATTTTGAAAAATACCTACATATAAGATAACCTAATTTTTATCCAGATACAAAAAACGGATACAAAAAATATTTATAAAATTATAGCTAAGAATTTTTATTATAATATTATTATATAAAAAAAATAATATGGGTTAAATTGAATTTAAAAAAACAGAAGAATGTTTAACACATATTAATTTTGTATCTTATATTATTATTTACGATAGTTGAGAACCTTATTTTGGCATCGGCTCTTGGATCTTACATATTTTTCTTCATTACATTGTGCGGCTCAGGACTCTTATATCACTGTCCATCCCATGGGCCTCCCAAATGTGGGAGGGGGGCGATAGCCTCCTATAACTCTTGAGATGTTCGGTTTTTGATAATAGATAAATACATTTTATACATTTTGTTAATTGTTTCTACGGCTGATTTAAAGAGTAAACATTCAACCCTCCCACCATCGAATTGACCTGTTGAAGTCCCTCACTGGGTCATCCATGGTATAGAATTTCAATTATAACATAATATGGAAGGTGTGCAATATCAATGTATAACCATTTCATTCCTAAAGCGCTTATAAGAACCAAAAGCAAAACTTCAAAGTGAAGAAGATAATATTATGAACATTTTAATTTTCCTCTACTGAAAATACATCAATTCAATGATACACCATCTCGCCCGCCGCAGAAAAGAAGGTCGTATCTCTGTTTTCACAATTTTTTTTTTTTTCAAGTTGTTATAACTATTTTTGTGTAGTTCCCGCGAAACTGATAGTAGCATAAAACAATCAAAGGCGTTCTATACAATAAAATGCAGTTACCACCGTATTCGAGGGAACTACATAAAAACAGTTATGACAACTTGAAAAAAAAAATTTGTTTCAGCTGGCGGCTGGCGATTTATTCATAAATTATTAAACAACAAAATAAGTTGTTCTGAAATACTTGATAAGGTAAGCTGGCATATTCACATTTTCAATAATCGTTAAAAGACTACTTTTTATGTACCATTCTACTCACAATCATATAGTTTTAATGAGTCACATGTTCAGAGAATGCAACAGTGTCACTGATGTGCTCTGAGGCCTGCACCACTTGTACCCACATGTGTGATTACTCGGATTTTTAGTGACAATTCCTTGCCACACATACACGTTTTCTAAACCAACAGTACCCCCCCCCCCCACACAGTAATAAAACCTGCTAAATAACCCAGGCCGATGACCTCAGATGTTGAAACCTTAACTTAATTAAAAAAAAAAAAATTATATTACGTATGGGTTTATATTACGCCACGTGGTCAACAGTGTTTCCTCGTTTTTTTTTATTATTTAACGAACACTAAAAAGAGGCAAATAACAGTGTGCCACCCCACACTACGACTCACTATAATAGAAATTCACTGTACAGTATTACGATACTGTTGGCCTTTATTTGCACGGATCCCCGGATTGTTATTATAGTGGTGTAGGGGTGATCAAACAGCGGCTCACGTCTTAACGTAACACCCAAAACATTTTTATTGTAATAATAATTTATAATAGGCAAGTATTATATGAAGACAAAATTATCACATACAAAATTTAATCTGACATTATTGTACGTTGTTGTATTGTTTCGCGTTCTAGACATTTTATTTCATTTGATATTGTCTTTTTATCTTATTTACGATAGTTGAGAACTTTTTTTTTCTGCAGCTCTTGGCTTTTACATAGTTTTTAATATACTATTGTGCTGCTCACGACCAGTGTTGAGACTTATCTAGATAATTATCTAGATAAAAAATTACTCATCTATTATCTCATCTAGATAACTATTGTGCCATTTATCTAATGGTTATCTTAGATGACATATTTGCTTATCTAGATGAATTTATCTAGATAAATTTATTTAAATTATAATATTCATTTTTCACGAAATATTCATAAATTATTCATTTTTTTTTTTACTAAAATTGTTCTTACAGAACACTATCCAATCTGCAATCAGTACATGTTATTAATATAATATTATACTCATAATATTACCATATTCCCATGTTTCACCAGCAAATTTTAAGTTGATACGTACTTTGAGGATTGAGACATTATTTTACGAAGTTTTTCGACAAAATTGAATTGTGGGCCTAACTGCAAATTTGCAATTTAAAAATACTAAAAAAAAAATTTTTATCTATAATATTATCTAGATAAAAGTTAGATTATCTTTATCTTATCTAGATAAATGTAAAATATATTTATCTTTATCTGTATCTAGATAATTTTTTATAAAATCATCTGTATCTTATCTAGATAAAATTTTCGTTATCTATTCTCAACACTGCTCACGACTCCCTTATCCCTGGCCACCCTGGAAATATACTTGCACTAGATGACCCCGTGTATTTATTTTTGCCAATAAGAAATAAAAATTATTTTATGATTCGAAATGTGTTCAAATAGATATTTAATATTCGGTGTAATGGTATTCAAAAATAAAAAAAAAAATAGAAAAAAAGAAAAGATTTAATTTTAAATCGGCAGATAGTTATAAGTTCCGTTTTTTTTTTAAACTACTTGTTAGCTAAAGAAATAAACAAATATGTGGTTATGATTTCAAAACGTGAGTAAAAAATGTAGAAACCAAAATACATAAATTAATATAGGTTAAAATTATATTATCCAATCGTTATAATAATTACAAATTTATTTCGTGTACTTATAGCAATTAGCAACCATTTATATATCAATATATGTATATGAAAAAGTACTAATTTTTAATAGTTTCACCTAATTTCTACTATTAGTTTTTTAATCTGTAAACCATTTATAAAAACAGAAAAAAATTTGAATTTTCATCGTGAATCTTAAAATATTCGTATTACTCCTCTTTAAAAAGTGAATTTTTGATAAATCCTTTCTTAGTGCACCACTACATGGTGGTAGAAAACTACTGTCAAAATTTCAAGTCCCTTGCCATCACATAGTTTTGGCTTTACGTTTATCAGTCAGTAAAGAAATGTTCGATTATATAATATAATATAGATCATCGCGGATAACCGAACACATATACATTGCTACCAAAACAGTGTTTAAGTCACGCACTCGTCCAATTGCTGCCGATTTTTTCCGATTACAAGTCTGCGAACCCTCCTCCTTTGTAGACATTCTTATCGATAAGACTGAGCCACAATAATTGGTCTCTGAAATGGTTATATTTTCGATTTAATGAAAGGTAATTCGCGTCGTGTAATCTGTACAAAGTGCGTACGCGATATCAAGTATAGTTTCCCCTCAGCCCTACGGCCCTATACTAAGTGGCATCGGGTCTTTTCAACTGAACATTATCCGTTTGTCTATCGTCTTATTGTCGGTTTTTATAAGCCACTCCGTGATTTAGTACCCATCGATCAGTACAAATATCAGTTATAATATCACATTATTGTAGTTTTTTTTTGTCCAGAAGGTTTCTATGCTACGACTTGACTGTTTCTTCAACCCCCCCGGTCACCATAGTTACCAAATATTCCGCATGAACTATAATTATGTTATTGGAGAATTTATTGTTGGCCTTCACTTTACTGCTGGATCATAGACTTCAATTTGGGCTTATATTGTCACAAAAAAAAAAAATATATATTTATTATTTACATATCAATTGTTAAAATAAACCTAAAAATAACACTTTGCCACGTTATTATATATACACATTTTGCTTTGTTAACAATAACTATTAAATTTATATCATAATTCTAAATAAGTTTCGCGTTTACGTATTGTAATTCGTAGCCTTTAAAAATATAATATTCAAATAACTGAGGGAAAATATTTATTTTTTTCAAAATTACACGTAAATCGTTCTTTCATCGATTTATATTGTTCATTTAAACACCAATAAAAATACATTTTATTTATTAGTATTTATTTTACTTAAACGAGTAATTTCACTTCATAAAAAGCACAATATTTTTATTTTTAAATGTGATTTTTATTGTTTATATTATTATTTGCAATTAAAAATAAATCCATCACATTGTACATAATATTATAAAGTATAATAAAACGTATTTTAATAGTTATAAATAATAATGGTAGTTTTGAAATAAATAATTTGAAATTTATAAATTGTACCATTAATAGTTAATGAATATATTTTAAAACCCATTAGTTCAATATTATCGGTTTTTATATTTACATATTTGATGTACATTGTTTTAATAACAGTAATGAAATGGATTTAGTATGAACTCGATTCGTTTGGAGACTTATTAATATTATAACTTAATACGTATTACCAATCGTCAGAATATTTCAATTAATCGATTTTCTGCTGTCAAAGAAAATAACATTCCAAATCGTATATACAATTTAAAGAAAATACTTTAGTAGTTTTTCTTCGTTTCTTATACCGAAATCATTGTATTTCCGAAATACTATCAGAATTCAATTTATCTGAGTGGTTTATGTGTATTAACGAACACAACAGAATTGGTCTTTAAAAATAATTGGGATGTTCTCTAGCTCTTTAACTATTATCATTGTATCGTTGACTTTTATCCTTTTTTTAAAAAAAATTTATCATAATAATAATAATTACAATAATAATATTATGCGATTAAAAATGTTACCGCTTTCAAATCCCGTCATCGGATATTTTAAAACAATCACTTTTAAATTTGAATTCAACGGCATTATATGTCAATTAGCCATTTACAAATTATTCATATTTTCTGGATTATCAGATTTTGTTTTAATCGTGGTACAAATTAAAATATTATAATTGCAATCATAATTGTTTTTTCATTAGTAGTGATTCAGCGTATCGCATATCATAATATTTTAGTTTAATTTTAGGCAACATTTTCAGAAACAGTGAATTTAATTTTCACAGTAAACTACCTACCATGTACCTATACAGTATACATGTACCATGTACCTACCCACTGTGTTACGTCCAAAATAAATACAGACATATTTTTGAACTCGGGTATAATATATTATGATACAAAGTCGTCGTCATAATATTACTATAGTTATTTGTGCAATAAATTTGGTAAACGTAAAACTTTTCAGAAATCGATTGAAATAGAAAACATTACACTAATTAATCTAAAATAAGCATATTATTTTGACAAAATGTAAATAATATGCATAATATGCGGAAGTAAAATCCGTACACATATAATATGTATGAGGCTTAGTGATGTATTTCTTGCAAATTTGCATTATAATATATTTCCATAATATGCAAGGCATGTACTAACCTATGTACCTAAATTAGTATACCAAACAAAACGTATTTTGTTTCATCGTTCTAAAAATTGAGCAAGTGCTCAATTTGTGTATTTTTACATAATACTGTGAGAACCTCACCATAATACCAACCGAAGTTTCTACATAAAGATAATAATATGGTTATGACTATTAACTGCAGATTATATTGTGATAGTACCAAACACCAACAAATATTGTATTGCAACCTACCAACTTACTTAAATCATTGAAAATATTATTGAAATTAATTCGTTATTAATCTTACACAATGCAGTAAAAAGTAATCATGGTTTAATATTTATTGTATCCAACGGTTCGATGATATAAATATTATTGATCGAAATACCTACGCCATCACAGTGGACAAAAAACGGTCTTAATTTGACAGTTTGTAAAAGTAAATTTATACTATCACTATCTAGATTCTAGATGTATGTCTTGAAAATTTACCTATCATATTGTTATATATTTTCACAACATGCGAGGTATACAAAATAAACTGTGTATGTATATTTTGTTTCATAGTTCTACAACTTGAGAAACTGATCAATTTGTGAATTTTTACATAATACTGGGAGAATCTCAAAATAATACGAATCGACTTTTGCACAGTATGATTAAAATAATGAGGTGATTAACTGAAAAAATGATAAGCACCAAAAAATATTGCATTATAACTTATTTGGACTATTTTGGAGGTTATGAAGATCATTAAGTGATGCTCACACAATGCAATCAAAACTATTTCATGATTTAATTCCAACTGTTTAATCATATAATTACTACTATAATTATTACTGATCGAATATACCCAGAGCCTTATTTAGGAGTTATGGGGCCAAGGGCTAATTTTTCGGTGGCGATCCTTAACTTAAATTATAAATTCAGTTTTTTTTTCTACATCTCTTTTTTATAGTCAATTCATTTTTTAAGATTATGAATAAATTATAACATAAGTTTTTAAGTAATTATTTATCGATATTGATAAATGAAACGTATATGACTATCTTACAGTAATATTTGGGGGACCCTTATTATGTCAGAACTCGGTGATGTAGCAGCCTCCACAAGTAGGGCTCCAAATATACCTATCCCTAAATAGAGATCTGAATATACCCACATCGTAACAGTGGACATAAAGCCGTCTTAACTATGCCAAAAACTTGGCTCCAAAATGTCCGTGACAAAAATATATTGAAATACCTTCTTAGTAATAATTCCATGTTGTGGCACACACGCTCACAAGTCAAATTTAGCCTTAAGAGGATGTCTGGGCAATGTTCGTTTTATCAAAACGCATTCACACGTAAAATTATTATATTTTGTTAGTTTTTTTTTAGTAGATAATCTGGAATAATATATTATCACCTATCACAAAAGTCATAGAGAATAATTTTTTAGAGGGTATCGATCATTTGTCTGGAATTCTAATTTACAAGTATTTAAATTGTCTCGAAACGATTTAATATCTATTTAAATTTACTAATATTTTTTTTGATAATAATATAATATTCAAAGTCAAATTTTAACTTTACCCACAAAATATCTTATAGTGGGAGAAATTTATAAAATGCAGTGACTACAATACATTAACACAAATAATAAATGTCGTACTATTTAAGTAGTGTGTTTTAGTTCCTTCTGTACCCCCCGCAAATCCGGCGAATCCGGCTACCCCGCCCAGCCTATAGTTATATGCTATCACGACCGTGCTCGGCCGTGCCCCCTCCCCTCTCAGCCATGCCCGGCCATGCCCGGACATTCCCCCTCCCATCTTTACCTCTCACATACATACCCACCCCTCCCCCAACCTAGCTAGTTGTTTAATCATACATTAGATGAACACAGTTTGTGATAAGTTAGCGACTTATAATAATAAACATAAAATTATTAATGATTTCCCAATACCATACATCTAAGTGAAAGTGTAAATGTATAGTATATACATATCGCTACCCAATATGACATTATCAAAACACAGTTCACACATAGTTAACGAGTCGTTATTATATACATAAAACATTGTATACTTCACACTTATGGTGAAATATTTTAGTTTTCCTAAGTCCATCAACTTTGCTTTTAGAAAGTTAGTATGTACAAAATCTAATTGCTTAGCTATTATTTCAACAGTTTAAATGTATCCTAAAATAATTGAAAATATTATCTGAATTAATCTTTTAACATGGTAAATGAGTAGATAATATTTTACCAATCCATGGCTTAAAATGTTACCACTATTAAAATATATCACAAATCCATATATATATATATATATATATATATATCATATTCATACAAACACTTTATTATATTATACTTTAATATAGGTACTATAATATAACCATCACTCGAAATTTCTAAAATCGTATAAGATCATCAACTTAACGTTTAGAAAGTTAGTATATACAAAATCTAATGCTTAGCTATTATTTCAACAATTTAAATGTATCCTAAAATAATTGAAAATATTATCTGCATTAATCTTTTAACATGGTAAATGAGTAGATAATATTTTACCAATCCATGGCTTAAAATGTTACCACTACTAAAATATCCTACACCTCCCCTCCTCCCATCTATCACATGGATATCTATCCCACCTAACATCACGTATGTAACCGACCAGATCCACCCCCTCCCATCTATCATAAGTAAATCCGATGAATCTGACTACCTCGTCCAACCTATAGTTCTATGCTATCTCATACGTGCTCGACTATGCTCGACAATGCCTGGCAATACCCGTCAATACCCTACACCTCCCATACATATCCCTATGATCCTACACCATAAGTGATATATATATATTATATATTAACCTCATCACACACCTACTATGATGTCTAGTCCCCCTAATCATCCTATCCTATCCACACACCTGTCATCAAGTACGTACACAACCATATACATCATACCATATCATACCCTGCCACATCCATCAATACCTAATGCGTGTCACACTATTCCCCCTACCTACCATCAATACCTAGTACATATCACATCATACCCTCACATCAATGTATATCACTAAAATATATAGTCATCATATAATATACCTCCATCACCTACACCTTGAAAATTATACTTAAATAATAAATCGAATATTCTAGTATAGGTACCATACCTCCAAGCATGCATACATTGAAAGTTACATAAATAATAAATAATATTATATTAATCAATTATAATAAATAAAATGCTAATACACCTCTATTACCCTCACCTTTAAAATTATACTTAAATCTACTATACCAGTATACCGTATTTCTAAGCATACATCAGAAGTATGAAAATCTCACGAAACCAGACTACTCCGTCAAGACTGTTCCTACTCCCTAGTCTATGAGAGTCAATACCGTGCGTGACCATACACATCATCATCTCATACCATACCCTTCCCCTACCATCGATACCTAGTGCATACCAACCCCATACTCCTCCCTCCCATCAATGTCTAACATATACCACACCATAACCCTCCATATAGGTTAGGTTATAAAGTACTAGTTCTTAATCAGCCTAGTCCATCCACACACCTACTATCACGTACGTGCGAGACCATATACATCATACTACACCATACTTCACTACAATCAATGTTTAGTATATACCACTGAATTAGTAAATTAAATAATATAATACTATTTAAAACGTACAATTGATATATTAGGAAAGCATTTCTATATATTATATAATATTTATATAAACACTATATTATACTATACCTACTGTATTATCAATACCTAGTACATATCACACCTTACCCCCACCTACCATCAATGTCTATCACAAAAATGTATAATTATATAATTCTCAACATAATGACAGGTAACTTTATAGTTATCTAAGACATTATTATATGAGGTATGTTTGTTTAACATTTCACATACATATATGATATATATATATATATATGTATATTATCTTATTTTAGTTTTAAAATATAGAATAATAACAATATTATAAACATGATAAATGATTAACTAATAGTCTGTTTAGCAAGAATATTCTTATTTCTTAATTTAACGAACCGTTAAATTATATATCAATACATTGATATTATATAATATGTAAACCATATAAATAAGTAATTATTAACGATACCTCATCATCTTTAATCGTTGTGAAATACGAAAGTCTATGTGTATAACTTATATTTAATAAATATTAACACTATAACGATTTTTTAACAAAAAAATGTTATACCTCCAGAGAGAATCGAACTCCCAACCCCTAGTTTACAGAACCAGTGCTCTAACCACTGAACTATGGAGGTCATATTATATCTATAACTGAGTGAATTATTATCTCCATTACTCACACCTTAAGAATTATACTTCAAACTACTATACTGATATATCATACTTCGATTATCTTCTTCCGATAGTAATATTTAACTAAGTGTAAAATTCTATCTAATTATCAGACATATATATTATTACGCTTTAATATATTATTATATACAAACACCAACGACTATATACGATATTACTAAATTTGAAAGTGTTTCACTTTTAATTATAACCTTTAATATCTGTAGGAAAATTAACAACCACTGATAATATTATAAACGATCAAATCTAATTTAAATGATATTTCGATATATCGTCTTTCAATGTAATGATTATACACAAAGTGTATGATATTATTATATCAATGTAAATAATAAAAATTTTAAAAATGTCTATTGTTATATAGTAGTATTATTATTTTTTTTTAAATTATATATATTACATACAGTAGTAAAATCCTAAATTGATATACTTTATAAATATGAAAATAATAAATACCTATACGTTCTATCCCGCTTTAGGCTTTTCTATGTATGAAATCAGTCTACAATATAACATATTATGCCTAACCCTTAGAGATTATTATATGTTCAAAAACATCTGAAAATCATTGAAATGCTAACTCTCTAAGTTTTATACTATGTTATATTATGTTAGAGGGTAAAACAAATTATTTTAAAACATGAAACATATGAATAATATCCATATTAAATTAATAACACCGTACGATAATTATCTATAATTAGCTACTCACTATTATAATATTTTCAATTAGAAGTCATAGAAAATACTAAATATTACACTTCAAACTTAGTAAGAATATTCATACTAAAGTAATAATATACAATGTTATTTTTTTATTTGATAAAATAATATTAACTTAACAATATTAGACCTCTATTTCCGATATATCGTATAAATACTGAGGAGGGATATTTCAAATAAAATATTTTTTACTTTACACACGAGATATAATATATTATACATTTAATTAAAACAATTTAATCGTTACAGGGGCTAAGACAATGTAGATTAAAATAAATTATTTATATACTCAAATTTAAACTGTATACTAAATTATGTTAAATACTTATGAATTAATTAACAATAGATTATATTTTAAAACAATTATTTATTATAAACTTATATGTCACATAGTTGATTAATGGGTATATTTCTAAAAATTTTTTATATTCGAATGGATGGCGTGGGTGGGTGAATGAGCATTTATAACATATATAACCCCACCGCTTATTTGACATATATTATGGAGTTACTTATCTCCCGACTAGCTGACGACGAATTCATGATTTTCCAACACGTTGAAATGTCTGGAGTGGTGGCACACTAGAACCCGTCAATTCTTCTAACTATATAAGTAGTTATATAAACCATTAATTATAGGAATAGAATTATTTCCTATCATGAAATAAAATTAAATTAAAAAATTACATACTATTTTCTCTCAGTCTGTATTGATTCGATATACGGATATGTCTGTTGGATGAAATTATATGCAGCTCCTCAAATGAAATCTTATATCTTAACGTGATATTTATTAACTATTCTGTTAGTAAAAATATTAAACTTAAAGTGTTATATTACGTAGAAATATACTGAGGAATATACAACAACTGAATTACCATTTTATAATCAAATTTTCGAATTTAAATATGTTTTCACAGTTAAAAATGTGGGGTCTATTTAGTATATTATTATCATAACTATTACAATTGATCCGATACTATATAACTGATTCTCACTAACGAAATCATTTTTATGATATATCACATACATATGTATTAATTACTCGATATTATTCATTTAGTCCATATAACACACTATTAACACTATGATGATAAAGGTTACGAGACCATTGTTGTTGTTGTTGTTGTTGTTGTTATTGTTCTAATGATGGAAAGTATATCATTCTTAATGAGAGAGAGTTGAGTGCTTTAATGACACGAAGCATCGCTGACCATCTCCATACACCTTCAGGGACATGTATATTTGCATGACTGATAATCAAGGTAGGGTATTTTCAATCACATAAATACGAGTGTTAACGAAGCATTTGATATCACTCGTCTACTGTTCACTTCGCCGACACTCATTTGATGAGGAATATTTCAACAGAACTTCAAGGAGACTATTCAACACATTCAAAAAATTATTCATCATCCATAACATTTAAAGTGAGTGTTATATTCTTTAAATATTACCATGTGTAACTATTTTTAATACATAGCTCATATACCATGTATTTAGCTATAGTTATTATACACTTTACATATTATATTAATTATGTATTATTAACTTATAGAATGGACGCTTTAAAGGATACGTTAACTACGCAAACAAACACCCAATTCGTATCCGTGGGAGATCTCACGATTGAAAAACCATACCCGATATCGAAGATGGTTAACCGGGACACGCAGTACGGGAGGGCAATCATATGCACACTCGAAGGTGATGGAGGGGGCCGCCTAGAAACATATCTACCCAAGTCCATACAGCTGGAGGATGAAGAAATATTGGAATTCAATGCCCGGACTAATAAAAATTTGAAACTAGTGTACAAGGGTCGGCGGGGGAGGGCTTTTAATATCGCGTTCGAGTAGTACTTAAACCTTAGATCATAGCTTAGATCATAACGCACATATTCAATCATTTGATTGATATGTATGTATGTATGTATGTATATGTATTTATATAATTATATGAAATAAATATAATATTAATACTTAAAAATGTTTTCCATTTTATTATTATGTTTATAGTATAAGTAACATATTATAAATATTCGTATTAAAACGTAAATGTTATAATAATCATCAATAATACGTTTATAGTTAGTATAGCAGTCTATCAGTAACTAACGATTATATTATGATATAGTTCGAAGGTGATGAACGCTATGCGAGACATTAACAATAATAATAATTATAATAATACAAAATAAAATATTCGAATAGCGATCTATGATATAACACAGAGTTATTATATATGTATATAATTTAATTTAAAGTAACATTTATACTATATTAACCGTGGGTATATCAAAGATATGTATAATAATATGATATCTCTATAATAATAAATGATGTATGAATAATAATAATAATAATAATAATAATAATATATCAACGGCACATAATTTACATATTATACGAATCTATTACAACAGTTTGATTTAATAAATATAATTTATAATATCTAGCATTTAGGTAACTATGTTTATAAGTAATTATAAACTTCTATGTATATTGATAATTATTATTAGACTAATATTCGCATATTTCTATTATTATTAAAAATCATAAATACTATCCCTACATATAATATATTATAATATATTTAAAAGAAACTAATCTAATACTATAGCTAAAGTATAACACAAATAATTTTGATTCTAAGTCTGATATTATATTATAATAAGTATAAAACATTTTATCGTAATTTCACTAAGTAACATAGTTAGTAGCTAAATAGTATAATATATTATGTCTAAGTGAAAAATATTATATTATGTATTGATATATCCATGTGTTAACAGCTATTATATATATATCAAATATTAAAATATCCTTCAGTAAAGTTAAATAATATATTATAACATACCCATATTTACCTATTATATATTATAATATACTAGGATTCACCCCAACACCGCTTCGACCGTAACGCCGTACACATTGTATAGGCTAAACCTCTCGACCCGATCATTCGAACACCGTGTTCGAAAACGAATAAGATCACGAAAATAACCCTTAATCGTATTGACGATAAACGTGTTATATGAGGTTAATATATAATATATATATATCACTTATGGTGTAGGATCATAGGGATATGTATGGGAGGTGTAGGGTATTGACGGGTATTGCCAGGCATTGTCGAGCATAGTCGAGCACGTATGAGATAGCATAGAACTATAGGTTGGACGAGGTAGTCAGATTCATCGGATTTACTTATGATAGATGGGAGGGGGTGGATCTGGTCGGTTACATACGTGATGTTAGGTGGGATAGATATCCATGTGATAGATGGGAGGAGGGGAGGTGTAGGATATTTTAGTAGTGGTAACATTTTAAGCCATGGATTGGTAAAATATTATCTACTCATTTACCATGTTAAAAGATTAATGCAGATAATATTTTCAATTATTTTAGGATACATTTAAATTGTTGAAATAATAGCTAAGCATTAGATTTTGTATATACTAACTTTCTAAACGTTAAGTTGATGATCTTATACGATTTTAGAAATTTCGAGTGATGGTTATATTATAGTACCTATATTAAAGTATAATATAATAAAGTGTTTGTATGAATATGATATATATATATATATATATATATATATGGATTTGTGATATATTTTAATAGTGGTAACATTTTAAGCCATGGATTGGTAAAATATTATCTACTCATTTACCATGTTAAAAGATTAATTCAGATAATATTTTCAATTATTTTAGGATACATTTAAACTGTTGAAATAATAGCTAAGCAATTAGATTTTGTACATACTAACTTTCTAAAAGCAAAGTTGATGGACTTAGGAAAACTAAAATATTTCACCATAAGTGTGAAGTATACAATGTTTTATGTATATAATAACGACTCGTTAACTATGTGTGAACTGTGTTTTGATAATGTCATATTGGGTAGCGATATGTATATACTATACATTTACACTTTCACTTAGATGTATGGTATTGGGAAATCATTAATAATTTTATGTTTATTATTATAAGTCGCTAACTTATCACAAACTGTGTTCATCTAATGTATGATTAAACAACTAGCTAGGTTGGGGGAGGGGTGGGTATGTATGTGAGAGGTAAAGATGGGAGGGGGAATGTCCGGGCATGGCCGGGCATGGCTGAGAGGGGAGGGGGCACGGCCGAGCACGGTCGTGATAGCATATAACTATAGGCTGGGCGGGGTAGCCGGATTCGCCGGATTTGCGGGGGGTACAGAAGGAACTAAAACACACTACTTATTTAATCATAATTTTCAATACCTACTTTTTGTTTAATAAATCGTTGAAAGAGTACATAGTTTTAAAATAAAATCCTTTAAAAAAAAACATAACGTATCTTATCGTCTAATAAAAATAAAATATAAAACCCATAATATATCTGACCACAAACATTATTATCTGAATATAAAATGTTTGCAATAGGTGATTTTACGTGACCGCTTTTTATCTACCTACGTCGCGCGTGGGTCACAGAGAGAGGAAAACAAAATATATTACTCAGATGTCCCCTTAATCGATTCGGACATCGATCGGAAGCGGGTCACAACTAAAACAGGATGGTGGTACGAGCTGTTATGGTTTCATTTAGCGGGTTTATTATCGTCTGTTACCGACCACTCGGTCCATCGTCGGGCCCTGCACGTCACGCTGCGTAAAGGTCAAACCATAATATACCGTGACCGCGGTCGAGGTATAATATAGGCGCGATATCCAAGAGCTGGGATAACGCGGGTAAATGGCTATTTTTCGCACAGGGTTACTTAAACTAAAAAAAAATGTACGTGCATACACCTTATGTTTTACTAGGCGGGTCATTACGACGTGACGAGAATAACGTACCTACCTACGCATGGTAGTTATATCAACTTGTATAATACAATAATATGTCCGCTCGGAAATTTTTCCAAAGCTTCGCGTGGCGTTATAGCAGGAAAAACACGTATAGGTATTTAGTTATCTCCAGGTGTAAAGCGTAATTTTTTTTTTTATTTAAAAACAAATATACAATTATACATTAATTTATACATTTGAATTACCTATCTTCTGTAAGCTAAGCTTGTGGCGAAGAGCTTGTGGTAATATTTCTTTAAAATCTCTTTGAAATAATGTTAAAACGTAATATTATTGTTACGAGCTGCTGGTGTTGTTTATCGTGAGGACCGCTTTCTCGCATTGAAAGTGTCTGTGCTCACATCTTCGATAATTAAACTAATATATTATTACATCAATAGAAATTCATATTATTATTATTATTATCGTTATAACTACCTACCGTTATTTTTTAATAAGATTTTTTAATATTTAGCCGTAATCTCCGCACCGCTTTGTGTTCGGAATAATTAGTTTCGAGATTATCCCTGAGGGTTTTTACTTTTTATTATGATTATTATTATTATAATTTCCAATAGTTTGAAATATCGGCTGCCTTTGATGTCTTCGCTGGTTATACATATTATATATTTGGGTTGGGTTGGGGTAGCGAAATCCTGTGTAGTCGCGCGAGATAGAATCCGAACTGCCAGCGGAGAAGTAAAACGATATAATTTTGCCGAAAACCAAACCACCGTTCTATCGATACGTATCACCGACGTTCAGACCCACAGTAACTATTTTGTTATATATATATATACACACACTTTATGGTATAAACTATTATAAAATACAATTTAATTTGTTTTATATAGACACAGACGGCTCAACTCAAAACCTATATAATCTTGACGGTTTACAGAAACTTTTTTTATTTTTATATACTTTAGTTTTACTGTAATCATAAAATAGACAAGAAATGTTCAAATATGTTGGTCACATAAATCAGATTATAAGAAACTGGTGGGTTGTTCTTTTTTTTATTGATTAAAACTTTATTGCACACAAACTTATTTAGTTAGTCAGTAGATTAGTAAACTGTACATGATACTTGAATAAACTTTCTTAATATTTACGTTATTACAGTATAACAATGTGATAAAGATTTACACTATAACAGAGTTTTAAAGTATATTTAAATGTCTGATCATATAATAGAATACGTTAAAAATAATACGTTAACTGAATTATGCATAATTGTATTTTTGTTTTAATATCATACTCGTTAACGCAAAAGTAAAGTGGTTTGGTACTTTAAGCAATAATATAACGATTATAATAAAACATATATGTATATTTACAATATGTATTTTGGCATAATATAATACTGTATAGTTTAAAATTAATATTTTGAGTCGTATGGTTGCCGGTTGGTTCTGAAATGAAATCAAAAGTATTATTTATACACATCAGGAGCAATCCGTATATTATATTAAGCTTGTATTGACCAATATTTTTGGTTAATGGACGATTGTACAATACTTATTGTGACCTAATCGAACGTTGAATATTGAAACTCTTAAACCAATATTGTATTTGAGTATTTGACACTTGTATTATGTTTACGATGATGTGTGTTTTTTGGAATTTGTTTTTTTGTGTTTGATGACACTCCTTTTCAATTTTGGACCGATTTCTGGCACACAATTGGATTTAGTTAGTAATTTTCAAAACCAAAATTTTCAATATTATATTAATTAACCGACTGCGGACAAACGGGTGGCGACTGTGTTCCATAGCACACGTATGCGCATGGACAAATCAACGAAAGCACTCTCGAAAAATATTTTAGTACACTCACTACAATGAATAATGCTAACAAAATGGTGAAAAAATAACATACTTTTAGTAATACAATTTCAATTTTGAACAATTATTTGAACTTGTTAGCCTGTTTTCTATGATTTGTACGAAACAGATTTTGGACATTTAGAATAGTTTACGTATTATGGTTCCAAATGACTTTACTTAATTTGTCAAAATTAACTTGCGCTTTAAAGTTATAAAACAACAAAAATATGAAAAAGAGACTAACGAATTCAAATTAGTATTCAAAATTAAAATTGGACTACTAGAGTCTAGAAGTATGTTTATTTTTTCCAGCTTATGGGTCTAATTGCATGAACAATTCCATCGTTTGAAGCTGCCTTGAGAAGGCTATTGTTTTGGTGTTGTCTTCAGTTCCTATAGCCCCAATGCATTGTCAAAAATTAGATCTATCACCATAATATTTTGTCGATCTAATTCGTATTTGAAGAATTTAGTTATAATGTGCTTCACTGTCAGTTTGACCCCACAGACTTCGCATGTGGATGGTACTTGATATGATGTTGTTTCATAATACAACTAATACTGTGCAGTGTCGTCTATCTCTATTAGTTGAGTTCATACATTATATTAAAATTACTTTTTGATGTATTTTTATTTTTACTTTACTATAAAAAATATCAACCATAAAAAAGAAAAACAAGTAGAGTAAAAACTTCAAATTTCGTTTGAACATTTAACAAAAAACAAATGTTTTTATAATTACTAATCAGTGTTAATAAATTGTATATACAGCGTAGGTACTTCTAGGATTTGTAAATGAGCATTATGATTTTTTTTTTTTTGATCATGAAGCCCGATTACTATGGCCATTATTAGCTGTTGGTTTTTGTTTGTAGGGGAGGAATTGTAGGTTAATAAACAAGTGTGTTTTGGATTGGCAGATTTTTTAGTGGACACCCGCAGGTATCTGGCATGTCCGTTTGGGCGATGGCGTCACTTCTCTTTGGACACCGCGACTTGTCCGAAGAAAAATGCCGCCAGCGGCCGGGTTCGAACCGACGCGGGTGTGCGTCGTAACAGGCGCCTTATCCGCTCGTCCACTCCGTCCCCCGGGCTTTTCATTATACTATACCTATAATAACTGTAATAATATTAAATGTATTCATTTAAGTAAACAGTATTAATATTTTTGGAAACCGTTTTTTTTATTAAAATAATATTATTTTAAGACTGATAAGTGATAAATAAGTGCACTGATTTTTTTCTTTCAATGAGTGGTGGGAATGCTATTATTTGTTTACGTAATTTAATTTATAGAATGGTTTAACAATTTGTCTACTTGTGGCACTTTAATAATAATAGCCCAACAAACGTAAACATAAAATGATTATTTTATTTATTTTGCTAAAAGTAGGAAAAAAGGGTTCAATTCGTCATCGAGTATATTTACGAGATATCTAAATATTATATTTAAAAAAAATGATGGGCAAGTGGGCACTGGCCACTCTGCTGTATAGTATATGTCAAGTGGGTCACTCTGTAATGGATGTGTTAAATTTAAATTTAATGATTTAAAATCATCGTACACGAAAAAAAAAAGGATCTGAACAAAGACCCTTTTTTTAGCCTATATTTCTAAGTATCTACTAATATATTTTATTATATTATTAATTTATTATTGCTATTGAAGTAATATCTTTTACCATTAGGTAGTAATGCAGTAGTTTGAGTTAAAGTCTGCCTTAAAAAGTGTTTTTTATTTATTTTTTTAATTACAATAAGTGTCTAAATTAATATAATAATAATATTATACCTACTTATATGCATTAAACGTTTCAATTTCCCATTATCTATTTTTAAATTATATTAAAATTTGAACTTTTAATGTTTAAAGCCCCGTGCATATCTGGAATGAGTATTGGTATCTTTAATGTTACAATAATATTATAAAAACTTTGAGAGGAACATTGTATTACATTTTCCAGCCGTTTGGGACAGAAAACATTTTTTTTGTCGATATTTATAACAAACCAAAAACAAATTGAAATGTCGAAAAAACAACTCAAAAAGAGTCAAAATATTTTTAATTATACCTTGTATAGAAAAAGCTCATATGAATATTTTATGACAGTAATTTCAAGTACCTATCTACGGATATTAATTTCTGAATTACAACTAAATCGCTCCGAATAAAAAGTTAGTTTACGGACATTCCATTTCGTAAAAATTTGAACTTCAAACGCTCTTCAAAAATTAATTTGACTTTCCAGTAAACTTTTTTTTTAGTTAACGGTAGAAAAAACTTATGAAAAATCTTGTGTTACACCCACCGCGGAAAAGATACTGAAGTTTAAAATCGAATCATTATTTCGACTACTCGTCGTGTAAGTACACAGAACAAAAAAAACAACAACAAAACACACATCATTTTAAAATCAATACATTCATCGCTTTGCTCAGAATCTAAAAATGGATGACCGTTATAAGAATATTATACTTTGCACGGGAAATAAAACAAAAAAAAATAATTTTCTATATGTCTTTAAAAAAACGTATAAATAATAATTATAATTGATTATTATACAACGCGTTTATTAATTTACTATAGACAATGTCGATCAATAATGACGTTTGTATTACAATTATTTTTAAAGAAGAATATGATAATATAAATGAGAATGTCATAAAGATATGGACATATAAGTAACAAACAGTAACATAGGAATGATTATACACTTATTTATCTTTTATTTATTATTTAAGTCGTTTCAATTGTTTTTCAGCTACCTATACTTACCTACTTTGAACAGTTTTACGTTGTTTTTATATCACAAATAATTACTATAAATTGTTGATTGATGTCTAACGGGATATCTAGTCGTTATACATACCTTATCGGCCTCCATATACCTCCCTATATGTCCACATATCTTAATTGTGTATGTACCTATTGGCGGGAATAACTTTGTTGTATGTTTAGTTAAAAATTAAACAAACAGAGTCCATTTAAACAAAGTTAGAATAATTATGAACCAGATTATTAAGTTAACATATTACTATTATTTTTAAATATGTTAAAGGTTATAATCAAAAAAATTATTTTACTGTTAATATGGAACTATTTTATTCAAATCTGACTAATTTAAGAACTTCTTACCTCCAACACAAGATTTTGCTTACATTAGGTGAGCAAAATAGTCATGTAAAATGTATTTGAAAAAAAAAATCAATTTTATCGTTTGTTTGCAAAATTAATATATTATAATTGTTAGAGTTGTAGTGTGCTCCTGTAATAGTCGTCACGGCTGTATCTACAAGAAAAAAATACAATTAAGTGGAAGCCACATCCACATGTGTTGTCTCCGTCTTATCAGTAAGTAACATAGAAAATGAACGCTTAGCAGCTCACGTTTCAAAAATTTCAGTTAATCGACCAATCATAAAACTTGATGGTAAGAAAATTATCTGTGTTGGTGTGTTGGTTTTATACGATTGTTCAGTTTTTAAGTGAGTTGTGAGAATTTTTAATTTATCGATTTTATTATTATATTATATGTAATCATAACTTGCTAAACAATTCAACTATCGAAAATAACCAACAAACGAACACAGATAATGTTCTTATCATCAATTTTATAATCAGGTCGATTCACTCTAATTGTTTACACTAAAACGGAGCTAAAAGTGATCTGCTTAGCCGAAAATTGCCGTATTACTCACTTGTTAGATGGAGACAACACATGCGGGTGTGGCGTCCTCTCAAGGAATCAAACCTGCGACTGTTTTTATACGTATATTCTTTTTATGTCCTTAAGAAGTAAATCCTAAAACCATTTTTGCCTTCTTCTTCAAATAGACCAGTGAAAATGTAAAAGAAAAATAATGGCACGTTGAAATTGTATTTAAATCACATAGTCTTGTGTACGTTCGTTTCAAAAGTATACAGTTATAGTTATAGTATTTGGTTCATTCGTATGACGTTTAATGAGAACAGAGATCCAGGAAATCTCAGTCCGTATACATTTTTGTCCTGTTGATCAGTTCAGTATCTAGAACTATAAGTATAATTTGATCAATGCAATACCTTATTTTATAGTATCGTGTACACTAGACAACAGCGAGTTAGTTCTATACAAGAAATCGTCACCAATTACGTATTCGACATACCTGCACTCAGGACTCCAAAGGAAACTATTGCTTAACCAGCCGTTCAGTTTTGTAATTTCTTATGAGACAAATAAAGAAAACCAAGTTCCGAGTAGCTTCAAGTAACAAATCGAAAATACGAGTGAAAAATATGTATATACCTAGTTAGCTGGTAAGAATTTAAATTGCTCAGTTTTTACATATTCGTGAAAAAAACTGCAAAGTGGTGAGCACGGGCTTTGAAATTAATATTAATATTAAATTGTATCAAACACAATAATGAGTCATCATAGTTTATATTCAGAATACTTGGAGAATATTTAGTAGGTGCATATACTGCGGTGTATAAAGTTCATTAATCGTTATAGTACTTAATCAAAATATTAAAGATAGTGAGATACTGATAACGAAAAATCATCGTTTAACTGGATGTATTCACTCATCCATGGGCTTAATATATAGGATATACCTACCCAGCATATTTCTAAATAATATCCAAAGCAATACTACTGAAATCAAAAGAACAAAAATCAAAAGTGTAGAGATCAACTAAAAGCCTCGTTGACACGATGTTCAGTATTTATTGTTTACACGGGAAGTTACATTTTACAGACAATATGTGGCCTTGATATAAAAATCTGAAATTGAGAGAATAGGGATAATTTTTCATAAAAAAATAGTGTTATAATAATTATAGTACGCTGTAGATTATAGATAACGTCATTATAGATAAGATTTGATAACAATACTAATATTTTTAATTTTTAGATTTATTAAATTTTACGACCTATTTACGTACTATATTATAAGTAAATACATAATATATAAAATGTCCAAAGGGAGGAGGCTAAAGCATCATATACTCCTCCCGAGCCTGGATGTGACACAAGTAAGAAAAAATAAAGGATCAAAATGTCATGGATTGAGTCTGAGGCCTGAGCAGATACAACGTGATGTCTCAGAGATCGAGTTCTATAAAAACCGTTCGTCTTATCAAAGAATTGAATTCTAGAAAGTATATATTTTTACGACCGTCGTAGATTTGAAAATGGTATCAAACAAACAATTATTGGAATTTCGTAGATATATTTTGTGCTTGACAGCCAACTCGATCGGCATCATAACAAATAGGATCCAGACAATATTATAGTGTTCATATAAAAAACTGTCAGTGTTAAAATATGTACCTCTACCGATTATTATGAGTGGTCGTAATTATTTTATGACATTTCCTTCTCGTTGTTGAACATATTATGATCATTATACATCTATACCACAACTTAACATTTTATTTTCTTTTGTAAACGTTTGGCGCGTTATTGGGTAAAATAACATTAAATTATAGTGGTATTACAAATTTTCGAAATTACAGCGAATAACAGCGAATAACTAATTAATAAAAAAAAAAAACATTGTTCGTATATTTACTAATAAGCATACTGCTACTAGATATTTTTCTTCTGCAAGGAAAATCGAGGAATCATAGGTTAGGCGTAGTTGAAATTTGCATGTTACAATTTGTTGGGATGTAATTACATTTTTTTTTTGTTTCTATTGTTGATTGGCGACTATGGCGATAAGCAATACCTCGAGAAAATTAGTTAGAAAAAAATATGTTGTACCCAGCCCAAAAACAAAATATAATATCTAGGCAATAGGCATGTTAAACAATTACATAATATTATGTTTATTTTCTTAAATTTTAAACGTCTTCAGGTGGAACAATTATATTAATAATATGTATTATAGTTTTCATATTATTAATTAATTAGAAACTAAACGCAGTTTAACCCGAACAATGTTTATAAACTAAAGTTTACACAAAGGAAATTAGTTGGGAACATAGTTTGAAAAATAATTTTAGAATTAATTGGTATTTTACAGGTTCGTGTATACTTTCACGCTCGTGTATAAATATAAGCAGTTTAAATGTTTGACATTTACTTCCCACGTATAAGCTCATAAACGCACACGTAAAACAACGTATCTCCCTCAATTTCGTCTGAGACTCATGAAATGATTTACGACAACCTTTGGTTTTATAATATATAAACGGAGTAAATTGTTTTAAACAAAATTACGTTTGTTATTTTAAGTAATTTATTTCTTAAGATGTTTACCCACCTACCGAAAAAAAACATTTCGAGTAGCTTAAAGAGAATATTAAACACGCTGTGGTATACATTCAGTCTTTAAAATTGAATTATATTATATTCATATTTAAGTACTATGCGGCCGATAGCATCTAAAATATTTTGTAAACAGTAATTACGTCCTACTCCGGATACGCTACCGATATAGATGAGAGTTTTTAGGGATGTCACGGCATGCCCAAAACCGTTAAACCTTGTTGATGATATAAATTGTAATTTAAATATTCTAATTTTGTACATAGGTATACAACAGTTCTCCGTGGATATGATTATTCAACTTAAATACATTACTCAAGTATTTTAGGATTTCTCGAGTTATTTAAATACATTTAAAATCAAGATATGTTGGTCAAATTTATTCTAGCTTTAGAATATTTGAATTACTATTTACCAAGTTCAAACACTTTAAGTTTGTCCAAGTTTTATGTTTTAACCGTATTCCGAATTAAGTAATATAACTCTTTTAAAATTAATTAATGAAGAATGGGTTGGTTAGTTCTAAGTTATTCAACAGACTATAATATTATTATAACGCCTTGGGATTGACATCACTAAAGACATTAAATAACAACAATTTTTCGTTGTAGGTGACAGATATTATTAAATATACCTAACTATAATAATTGTATAGTTAATAATGTATATTAATAACACTATAATATAGGTGTAGGTAGTACACTTCATCAGCTACCACTGCAATATTCAGAAGTTTATAATTAATTTATAAGATATTTGTTTTCCTTTCTATATAAATAATTTCAGATATTATTTTAGCATTAAGCATTTTAACATAAAATACAATTCAATTCACTATTGTCGACAGAACAAAATGTTAAAATTGTACCTACATTATTTTTAGTTTTAAAAACAATTATTAAGATTACTGTTTAGAAGAATGTTAAAAATAAATTTGAAATAAAAACCAACCATTAAAATATATGGTGATCAATAGAAAATGTGAAAATACTATTTATTTATAATAGTATGAAAATCCAGTGAGTTATATAATTAAGATATTTTGTGTGGGGAAAACTTGTGAGTAAACTAATTGCCACTTACTTATTTCTAATATTCTCTTTTTATACTCACTCAATAACAGTTTTAAAGGTACTTTAAGCGAAATAAAAATAGAAGAAATATATATTATTATTGTTCTGAATTATATTTTATCAAATTCACGGTATATCTTATATAATAAAACGCTAATAACGCGTATAAGATCCGCGGGGAGCGCTCACGGCACTCCGCGTTTCTTCCATGACGACCAATCACAATACTTCCCGCGCGTTCGCTATAAATTCCGCTCGCTTATCTCCCATTTCCTTATCGACGAATATTTTCGAACATTATTATTATTATTAAAAAAAAACCCGTGTTTTTCAATTTTTTGACGTGATAATAACGTCTTATAAATCGATTACCCCACGACCGTCGGGCGGAGTGGGGGGACCCATTAAACGAGTAATTTTTTTTGACCAAGTATAACTTAGCCGGTATTCGACTTAGAGACCCCGTACCAATGGGCATCTCAATTTTTTAGGCCCCAGATGAATTTTCAACATTAGGGAACCAAAGCCCCCACCCCCCCACATTTTGAGTTGAGTATAACTCGGCCGGAATTCAAGTTAAAGACCTCGGACCAAGGGGGAACCCATTCTTTTTATGAATACTACCGTTTTCCGCTTTAGGGAACGGGGGCACCTCCTCCCCCCCTTTTTGGATTTTGCTTTTTTGATGGATTTTGGTCCGGGAGAGTACTAACACCCACCTCGCCAAGGGGAAACTCGGGGTTTTGAGTTTTTGATAGGATTTATTGGGATTTTCTTAAATATTGTTTTTATTGATAAGGAAAGTGATAAGAATTTTATTTTATCGCCGCGAGCACGGCGACGCGGCTTAAGAGTCATACATTTGCCTCGAAATTTCATCTGAGTAGATGGCTAGGTTGGTTAGGCGTTAGGATAGGTGACTCGAGGGTCGTGGTTTCGAAACCGCCGCCAGGACAATAGATAATTTGCGGCGCCCGTGATAATTGGAATTTTTTTTTTCGCGTTTTTTTTTGGTCACATTAATCATGTGTTCCGATTTTTTTCAAAATTCGCGTTATTATAATATTATATATATCGGTATTTATATATATTTATTTTGCAAAAAAATAATAATTAACATTTAATTAATACTTGATTTTACCGTGACCAACCTACAATATAATTATAATGTAGTACCTACTTGATATATTACAGTTTTTAGGTGATTCCGATTGGGTTAAATATTGCTACAGATTATAAATACTGTTTAATACGATATTAATAAACTATATTAAAAAATAGTACGACTATATGACTGCTCCATTTGCCGTTTTTTTCGAAAATTCGAGTTTCAGCCCCTTTCGGTCGTATCACCGTCCCCGTCGACGACTTATTCGAGTTCCCCGCTAAATTTATAGCCGGCGTGCGGCCCTACTTTTCCACAGACGAGTCCCGGGGAGGAGAGGCGTCGCGGAAACGAGAGTAGGTACCGTGTAGGTATCGCTATATACAGGCATAAATACATGCGTCGAGGCGTTTTTTGGGGAGCCGTCTCTGCATTATCTTTCCTCCTTATCACTTTTCACGGTTTTGAACATTTTTCACAATTTTTTTTCAACATTTTTGAGGTTTACCCCCCTCGGGTGCCTCGGGAGGGCCCGTTTGGACCTTATTCGCGTTCCTCGGTAAATTTATAGACGGCGCGCTGTCCTACTTAATTCCCGGCCGGCCCGCGGCGGCAGATATCGCGTGCGATACGAGCGCCGCCGTCGTGCGTGTTGTTTGCCGTATTTTTTAAAAAATTCGAGTTTTATCCCCTTTCAGTCGTATCGCCCTCCCCGTTTGGATATTATTCGCGTTCCCCGCTAAATTTATAACCGGCGCGAGGCCCTACTTTTTCAAAAACGAGTCCCGGCGAGGAGCGGCATCGCTTAAACGAGAGTAGGTACCGTTTATGGTATCGCTATATACAGGCATAAATACATGCGTCTCGACTCTCGAGGTTCGATTTTCTTCGCGAATCTCGCGACGGTCGTCCGCTCGCCGACGCTGTCGGATCGCCCGCTCAAACTCCCTTTGAACCTCTTCCAAACGTTGTTCGCCTTTCGCGGGGACGGCAACGCGGCTTAAGAGTCATAGATTTGACTCATGTTTTGATCTCAGTAGGTAGTTAGGTAGGTTAGGACAGGTGACTCGAGGGTCGTGGGTTCAAACCCGGCCCCCGGGAATATACGATAATTTGCGGTGGCCGTGATAAATTAATTTTTTTTTTCGTCGTTCGCTATCACTTCCGTCTTATCATTTTTAACGTAAATGTTCCGATTTTTTTCAAAATTCGAGTTTTAACGCCTCTACTGACTTCGGACCTCCCTGTTGAAGACTTACTCGCGTTCCCCATCAAATGATTTAGCAGAGCGGACAGTGTCTTTATTACTATACATGGGCGTGAATATATTATGCGACGAAGAGTTCGATTTCTTTTTTTTTCAAAAATTTGAGTTTTAGCTCCTTTTGGTCGTATTACCCTCCCCGTTTGAATCTTATTCGCGTTCCCCGCTAAATTTATAGCCGGTGCGCGGCCCTACTTTTTCACAGACGAGTCCCGGGAAAGAGCGGCGTCGCGGAAAAGGGAGTAGGTACCGTGTAAGTATGGCTATATACAGCAATAAATACATGCGTCGCGTCGTTTTTTGCTGTTTTTTTCTAAAATTCGTTTCTTGGCCCGTTTTAGTGGTTTTACCCTGCCTGTTTCGATGTTATTGGCATTCCCCGCTAAATTTATAAGCCGCCGTCGCCAGTACTTCGCTCGAGTCGAGTTCCGCGGAGGAGATCGGGGAGCGGACAGTGTTGTTATTACTTTATACAGAAATGAAAATATGCGACAAAAAGTTCGATTTTTTCATACACACTTTCATACACATAATACATAAGTCATAACACAGTGATGCACCATTATAATTATGCAATTATAATTACTAAATAATTTAAAACATCATATGACATTTAATAAATTGGTAGGTAGGTACATCATATATTATATACAGACATACAATATAACAGCAAAATATTATGATAGTAGGTACTTACGAAGATAAGTGCCAAAAAATTGTATAGTGTATTCATTTATACATACCTACGTTTAATATGATTGTATTACATTTCAATAAAATTTGTTATTCACCAATATAATTATCTATTTGTTAATTTCATTTAATTCACATAATTAAATAAATATACATGGTAGGTATATCAGATTTGAACGGCCGTTTCGAGCACTTTTCGGTGTAGGCGGATTGTCCGTTCGGGAATCGACTTTCACCCAAGATGACTGATAGGCGATAGCTAGACACTCAAACTCAGAACCCGAATTTCCGATTTCAACACACATACACGCCCGGTGCATGGTCTGCGATCCGAAGTAGTCGGATTGCCTACCTGACTAGCTACTTGCATACGAGCGATTTACACCCCCGCGGCATCCGATTGGCCGCAGGCGGATTGTCCGTTCGGGAATCGACTTTCACCCGAGATGACTGATAGCTAGACACTCAAACTCAGAATCCGAATTTCCGATTTCAACACACACACACTCCAGAACCGGACATACACGCCCGGTGCATGGTCTACGATCCGACGTAGTCGGATTGCCTACCTGACTAGCTACTTGCATACGAGCGACTTACACCCCCACTGCAACCGACACTCGGGAATCGAGATGACTGATAGCTAGACACTCAAACTCAGAGAACCCGAATTTCCGATTTCAACACACATACGAGAACCGGACATACACGCCCGGTGCATGGTCTGCGATCCGACGTAGTCGGATTGCCTACCTGGCTGGCTGTGTCTTACGATCGACTTGAATCCCGTGACTTACGACTAGACACTCTTCCGAGTTCAAAAATTACCGCTTAACCAGTGCGGCCAACACGACAAAACACAATACCCGACGACCCCCCTTCCCGACGCAGGCTGGATCAAAAAACCCAGCATCGCCGACAAAAATGCACCACCGCCCACACAGTCTTTCCGCCGTAGGCGGGATGACAAACACCGGAATCTAGTTTATATATAATTTATTAAAAAAAAAAAAAAACCACTGTCCAAAGTCGGAGACTATACAGTGCTAAAGTCGTCTATTTTTATAAAGATGTCGTTTCTTGTCTCATTATTTTAGATTAGCGAAAGTGACGAAAACGTATACTATAGTTATCTTATAAATTCTTATTTAGACATATCACCTTTGGGCATTTCTCAGTTTGCCAGATTACCGGGTGCCTGGGGTAGAATTCTTACTTCTATTAAAGCAATGAATTTGAACAAAACAAATGGCGTTTTTGTATTCTCGCTGCTTCCAAGAAATCTGAGCAGTGATATGATTACCAAATGGAAACGAATCCGGATATATTTTATATTCTCGTCAACTACTCCTAAAGTAATTGTATGCTGTTAATTCATTATAATATTTAAAATATTCATAATATTTTGTGTGTCTGGTGTCTACTTGATGGATTAAAACCATTTTTTTATTTGTATATAGTATAGGTAGGTATATGAAAATAAAAATACAATTTTAGTATATTATTGTGAGACTACCTATACAATCATGGAATGAATAAATCGATTATTATTTATATGCTGTATTTTAATACAGGCTAAAATAATACATGTAATAATTATTGGATTTTAACAAAAACATCTTAACATTTATCTGGCCATAAATCTGGATATAATCATTTTTATTTTTGGTTTAATTTACATATATAATATATGAGTTGCACAATTCACTTTAACATTCAAATCCTTCTAACCTCAAGGCTATAATTTTCTGAATAATATTAATGTGATAAAAATATAAATTATACACATTACACTATTATGCACATTAAACTATTGAATAACTGTTGATATAAATATGTTTATTAGATATATCTAATTTATAAATTAAATAAAAACATCACATTATTTTAGTTGAGATTGTAATATTTTTTTTTTTTTTTTTTTTTTTTAATATTCCTAGGTACTTATAATATAATATGGTAAAAAATGCCTTCTGCACTCTTCTTTTCTTATTTACTATAGGTATTTATATTATTTTTAGATACAAAAGTATATTGAATTTCTATGTTTACCAAATAGGCTTAGAATTTTAATATTATTTCTTTCTCAAACATGGTATTTTATATTTTCAAGGAAAAACGGAAACATTCAGCTTAACCATTGCTAAACCCATCACAAGTTTGAAGAAAAGTATGATAAAAAAACCTAGATTTAAACATTCGATAAAAGACACAGAAATTAAATAAAAATAAGTATTAGATAATTTGTTCTCCCTCAAAACGTACAAATCTTAACTTCCCACGGAAATATAAAACTTATGTAATACGTTTTAATGAATTGAATAACTTAATGGTTATGATTTAATGTATATAACATTTCAGATTTCAGTGATAACTCATAATACATCATTCATAAATATAATATTTCATTTAATTTTTGATAAAAGGTCTATTTCACTATAATTTCACGATGAAAAAAAATGAAAAAATATTCTTTATATAGTTTTTTTTTTTATTAGATAAAAATAAGTATTTACAATCTGTAATATTTATACAAAACAATAAGTAAATTTGATAATAAAGAAGGTAGAAAACATGAATAGCGTGAGAAGGGAGGCCCACCAGCGTGGATATCCTCTAACTTGCGGTAGGGAGTTTTATTTTATTTTTAATTAGTGCCAGTCGGGATTCAGGAGATCTTGTCACCAGTGTCTTTTTAATCGACGTGGGGGGGGGGTTATTTGGCATGAATTCACTGGCTAAGTTAGAAATCAAAGGATTTGTGTGGTAAACTGTTTTGTTATGGACATTTTTATAGTAATTTTTAGCTGTTTTAGAGACTGTTTCAATTTTAAGATCTTTATGTAGTGAGAGGTTTGAGACGTACCATGGTGTTAGATGTTATTTGGCGAAGGGAAATAGACTGGAAAGCTTGTATAGTCCGTATTTGGGAAGGCTTGGCACATCCCCATATTTGGATGCCATAGGCCCAGATAGGTTTTAACATTGATTTATATATTAATAATTTGTTGTCAATAGAGAGTTTGGACTTGAGGATAGTCCTTAATAGATGAAGTCTGGTGTTAAGAGCCTTTCTTTTAATTTTTAAGTGTGGACCTTAGGTTAGACGCTTGTCTAAAATTAGACCTTAGTATTTGGTTTGAGTTGTGGTTTGGATTGGATTGTTTTGATAAAAAGATTGTAGGTAAAACAGCTTTTCTTAAAGTAAAAGGAATGTGAAAAGATTTATCTGTATTGATTTTTATTCTCCATTTGATGGACCATTTTGAAATATTATCGAGATGTATTTGGAGATTTTGGTATGCTGTTGTGGAATCGGAATGGGATGAGAGGATTGCCGTGTCGTCAGCTTAAGTAGTTATCAGTGTATTTTCGGAGTTGGGAATGTCAGCTGTGTAAATGTTGTAGAGGTCTGGGGATAAATCACTTCCTTGAGGTACTCCTGCTTCGATTTGGAATTGTGATGAGAGGGAGTCTCCTTGACGGACGAGAAATGAGCGGTTTTGTAGATATGATTTGGACAACAAGTAGAGTGGAGTCGGGAGGAACATTTTTAGCTTAAAGAGTAATCCGGTGTGCCAGACTCGGTCGATCGCTTGTGATACGTCTAAAAATACTCCCGGGCAGCTTTATATAGTTAAAATTATATATTTTGATTAATTCAATATTCGCTTATGCATATAATACTAAGTTCTTAATTACTACCTTATAATTGTCATAATAACTTTTGACTTTCACATTTATAATTTCATAAATTTTAATAATATTTAGGTATTATCATTATAATTTAATAATCATACTACTTAGGTAAATATCACGACTTCACGCACAACCATAATGTTATAAGTATAAAGTTAGTTTATCGTAATAATGTCGTTCAACTAATGTCAATTATTTTACCTTTTGGTCTTAAAGATAATTTTTGAAATTTATGATTTATTACATTTTCCAAGACAGATAGGTATATTATGATACTGCTCAATAAAAAGTCACATGGGAGTATTTTTATCGTACATAGCTTCCAAGGGTAATATATAGAATGGAAAAATATATCTTAAACCATTCCATAAATTGCATTGATACTATTATACATTTTTGTGTGGTGAGTTATTTATAAAACATAATATAGCCAAATATATATTGTATGTTTCCGAGAAGAAAATAAAACAACAATTTATAATATTATAGTAACTTAATTTTATCTTTTAAATGTAAATTTTAAACTTTTAGTTTTTATTTTTTCAATTTGTCAACAACTATTATATTTTAGACATTAGATAATGTGTTTATAATTAATTTAATTTATTTTAATTTATTTCATGTGTATATTATATGATAATACAATATAGTAGCATTTAAATATAATTTTAAGTGTCACTACAATAATTACATTTAAAATACGACTGTGAATTTTAAAAGATATCGAGGTCTCTAATTAAATATTTGGAATGTAATTTATTCACATGTCATTAATAATAAACTTATGTTACTAAGTTTGGTATATTAATTTTAAAGCATCTATAAAAATATAAATATTTAAATAATAAAGATATTAGGTAGGTACCTACGTCCTACATAACTCAAATCGGTGTAACTGAATGCTTCTAACAAATCAATGTAACTGTTACTTTGGGAACTTATCCAATTTATAACTGTTATTAGAATTGTTTCAGTTCAATTTAGAGAGTTTATTATGGAAACCGGACAAAGGACAAATTGTCCAATTTATCTACTAGACCTGGTAGAGGTATTTCAAATGAAATTAAATTTCGGTGGTGGTAAATTGAACATTTGGAAGATGATGGACATTTTTCTCATTAATGTATGTTCATTATTGCTGCAGCGCATTTTATGAGTTCACTCAATTTATTGTTTTTGAAATCGTGTAATTAATTTTTGTAAAATTCAGAAAACAAAAAAAAACCGGGGAACTGACTCCGATGTACATTAGGTGTATTGTGCACCTCACTAATAATAAGTAATTCATTGAAATGTATGTTATTTAATTTAAATTCAACGGTAAATCACTATATTTATTGATAAATACAATTCTACTGGAGATCTATGTGCATTTCTAAGGATATTTTACTATAATATATTATTTGTATAGCTTTAGTTAGCTATTTCTATTAGTTATAAGATAGTTATTGAACTAGTTATTTTGAAAAACAAATCGATCACATTAAATTAATATTATTTTATGATATACAGCGTAAACCCAAGAAGACCTGAAAAAAAAAATATACTACTTAAACGTATGACAAGAACTGATAAATCTTTATTATATATGGATAAAGGTAATTTTTAGTAAGTAAAAGTAGAATTGTTCAAGTTGTTACGGTTAATTTTTTTTTTGATTCACAACAAAATGACTTAAATGTATTGATTGTTTAATATATTTTGCATTTAATCACTCACAAAAAAATTATAAGACATTTTGCTAACTGTTTCTTTTATTCAGAACGCACATAATAGTTAAGTGCTATATTATTGTTGGTTTAATAATTTGTATAATATTTATTCGTATTTAGTTTAAAATAATGTTCATTAAAGTGAACTATTAATTATTTTAAGAAATCGAAATTTATTATAACTAAAACAACCCACAGACGGAAAATCGGCATATTCCACTAAATTCAAGTACCTATACCTCTATAGTTCCGTATGTTCAACACCATAACCAAGGTACAATATTGTCGTTGTATTTCAGAACAATATGGCATTATTACATAATACTAGTGAATACAGTGCCCTTCACTTTGATATAACTTAATGTGTATGTTTCAAAGAAACAGTATTGAGAAACGACACTGTCATTTAGTTTTCGAAATCATTATGTTACGTTCGAAGCAAGTTTAATTAACCTTACTTTGAACGAAATGCCAATCACAGAAATAACAACAACCAATTAAAATACTATCTATAGTTACTTAGTTAATAAACAGCCATATAAATATTTCAACTACGATTGTAAATATACTACATTAGTACGCCGATTGATGTGGTATTGGTGCGAAGAGTGGGCTTCAGTTTATTTGTAAGATAAGTCGGGTGAATGGGAATATTTATGAGTGACATGATAGAACATGATGGAAAGGAGACATGACGATATTATATTTTATGCAATTTGGTGAAAAGATGTCTTGACTTATCAGTTCATACGATAGAAACAATTTTTTATGAAATGACTATTTCTATTGAAAGCACGGAAAAATATTGGAAAAAAATCAACCGGTGAACAGTATTAAAACAGCTAACATGTTAAAAGAGATTGAAAGGAGTGATTCTGTATTTTCTTAACGACACGTCTAAACGAATTTATCGTCTTGTCTGGATAATTTGCACTGGTCATCCCCACATGAACATGTTCAGTGTGTTGCCCATTATATTTTTGAAGAATAAATAAATAATAAAAAAAAATGGGCTCTGCTGTACAGTAGGTTACAAGTGGGTCACTGTATAATGGATGGTTTTAAATTTGAATTCAATGATATAATATCATTGTATAAGAAAAACGATTCTGAGCGGAGACGGTATGTCAGTCTAGGTATAAGACATATTATATACTTATCTATGGTATTAAAAAAATTGACCTATAATAGGTACCTATAATAAATTCCAAATTAATCATACCACAATATTCATTAGGTACTTATAACGCGTTATACATCAACAACAAACCCTGATACTATCATAGATATATAATTGTGTACTTTAGAACCTACTCACAAATAATATTATAAACAAAATAACTAAAATAGTTATTCTAGGTTTTTTATTATGTAATTTCGTCCAAATTTGAACTTAAAATGACTATAAAAATAAAATTTGCTTATGTATTTTTTAGATTTTTTGGTGACAGAATTAACTATTTACGTGGAATCTTGTTTAAAATTTTCAATCCTTAGATATAAAAGTTGGACATTTTATACATTTTTAACTACAAAAAAATTATTCAATTTTAAATTTGATAAATTTTGTAAAAAATCGATCTTTATAAATGCTTATAAAAAAAATTGTGCCTATGTATTTTTAATATTTTTCAACTGATATTGTAACAATATATCAGGAGCCTTGTATTAAATTTTTACACTTTTTGGCTCAACAGATAAAATGTTATTGATATTTATAGAAAAAAAAAACTAAAAAAAATGAAAACTGTAATTGTCCGTAAACAGCCCAAAAAGAGTCAAATTATTTTCAAAATTGTACAGTGTATAGGAAATGCTAATATGAACATTCAGTGAAATTTTCATGTATCTATAATTATTTGTTTTTGAATTACAACAAAATAAAGAAATCGCTACATGAGAAATCGAGTGAATATCCAATGTTGTAAAAATTTGAATTTCAAACGCTCAAAAAAATTTAATTTTACTTTCTTATAGACATTTATTTCTTGATAAAGGTAAATAATTTTATAAAGAATCTTGTATCACATTTTAAAATCTTAGATTTAAAAAGAAAAATTTTTACGAATTCTTCACTCAAAATAATTTCGTGATTTTTCCATATTTTGTCAATTTTTGGACTTTAAATGCTTATAAAAAAAAACTGTGACTAAGGATTTTTAATATTTTTCATCTGCCTTTGAAACAATATACTGAAGCCCTCTATTAAATTTTCAAGCTTTTTTAACCAACTAATTTATTGATATTCATAAAAAAAAAAGGTGGGTAAGTGGATGTCGCTCTGCTGTACAGTAGGTTACAAGTGGGTCACTGTATAATTGATGCTATTAAATTTGAATTCAATGATACAATATCATTGTATAAGAAAAACGATTCTGAGCGAAGACGGTATGTCAGTCTAGGTTAAGACAAATTATATACATATCTATGGTATTAAAAAAAAATTGACCTATAATAAATTCCAAATTAATCATATCACATTATCACAATATCCATTAGGTACTTATAACACGTTATACACTAACAACAAACCCTGATACTATCATATATATATAATAGTAAACTTTAGAAGTTTCAAGTAGGTACCCACGAATAATATTATATAATCACAACAAAATAACTAGGTTTTTTAATATGTAATTTCGTCCAAATTTGAAAATAAAATGACTATAAAAATAAACTGTGATTGTATATTTTTTAGATTTTTCGGTAAGAGAATTAACTACTTACGTGGAATCTTGTTTTAAATTTTCAATCCTAAGCTATAAAAACTGAACATTTTATAATTTATTAATTACGATGATTAATAATTTTCGAGATTTTGAAAAATTCTGTCAAAATTCGATGTTAAAATGCTTATAAAAAAAAATTGTGCCTATGTATTTTTAATATTTTTCAACTAATATTGTAACAATATATCAGGAGCCTTGTATTAAATTTTTACACTTTTTGGCCCAACAGATAAAACTTAATTGATATTTATAGAAAAAAAAAACTAAAAAAATTGAAAACTGAAAATGTCCGTAAACGGCTCAAAAAGAGTCAAAATATTTTCAAAATTGTATGGTGTATAGGAAATGCTAATATAAACATTCAGTGAAATTTTCATGTATCTACAGTAATTCGTTTTTTAATTACAACAAAAAAAGGAAATTGCCACATGAGAAATCGAGTGAATATCCAATGTTGTAAAAATTTGAATTTCAAACGCTCATAAAAATTTAATTTGACTTTCCTGTAGAGATTTTTTTATTGATAAAGGTAGACAATCTTATGAGTAATCTTGTATTAGATTTTCAAATCTTAGATTTAAAAAGAAAAATTTTTACGAATTCTTAACTCAAAATAATTTGCTAATTTTCGTGATTTTTCCATATTTTGTCAATTTTTGAACTTTAAATGCTTATAAAAAAAAATTGTGACTAAGGATTTTTAATATTTTTCATCTGCCTTTGAAACAATATATTAGGAGCCTTCTATTAAATTTTCAAGCTTTCGCAACCAACAAATAAAATTTTATTGATATTTCTAGAAAAAAAACTAAAAAAAAACTAAAAATGAAAATGTCCCTAAACTGTTCAAAATAAATCAAAATATTTTGAAAATGTTATCGTGTATAGAAGATGCAAATATAAACAACCAGTGAAAATTGCATGTGCCTACGGTCATTTGTTTTAAAGTTACACCAAAAACCAAATTCAATTTTCTGAAAAATCGATTTTGCGTAAAAATTCCCGTTTTTCCTTAATTTTTCTTTTGTTTTTCCCGGCGCTCTTGAAAACTACTGGGAAATTTAAATTTTGACCTCCCCAATGCACCAACGATATTCACTTTCCAATCGAACAAGATACTGAAGTCGAAAATCGAAGCATTATTTCGACTACTTATCGTGTACACAGAGACAAAAAAAATAAAAAATAAAATAAAAAATAAAATAAAAAATAAAATAAAAAATAAAATAAAAAATAAAATAAAAAAAAAAATAAAAAAAAAAACACACATCATTGTAAAATCAATACATTCATCGTTTCACTCAGAATCTAAAAAAACTAATAAAATTGGAAACTGAAAATGTCCCTAAACAGTTCAAAATAAATCAAAATATTGTGAAAATGTTATCGTGTATATAAAATGCAAATATAAACAAACAGTGAAAATTTAACTTATCTACGGTCATTTGTTTTAGAGGTACACCAAAAACCAAAATCGATTTTTTGGAAAACAGATTTTGCGTAAAAATTCCCGTTTTTCCTTAATTTTTATGTGTTTAATCCCGGCGCTTGTGAAAACTATTGGGAATTTTAAAATTTGACCTCCCGAATGCACCAACTAGATTCACTTTCCAATCGAACAAGATACTGAAGTTGAAAATCGAAGCATTATTTCGACTACTTATCGTGTACACAGACACAAAAAAAAATTTAAAAAAAAATTAAAAATTAAAAAAAAAACACACGTCATTGTAAAATCAATACATTCATCGTTCCACTCAGAATCTAAAAATTATTGAGATTAACTTTTCCACATTTTTTATTTTTAAAAAAAATGTTAATAATGATATGACAGTTTTTTCAGTCTAAGGAGGGCGAAATCAAGAAACTTCGATCCCATGTAGAATTGACGATAAATTTAAATCTGTTTTCTGAATTCTAATCGCTGTATAAAATGAATCGGTAACTCTGAAATAAAACACATAAATTCGTATATCGCAATTAATACTAAAAGTGATAGTGATATTCTGTGATGACTTCACAGAATGTCAACGAATTAAATTTATTAAGTACAGTTAAATACAATTTTAGTAAAAACTAAATATTTATTAAATTATTTAATACTATTCATAGATTATTAAAGTTTGTTTCATTTTATAAACTTTTGATTGTAAAAACATGTATCTAAGGCAACTGGTTTATTTCTTATAACTTTTTTTTAAACGTCAACATGTTGTGAAGTAATCGACTCATCCATTTTAAAAGTAATAACTTTTCTAAAAAATATTTATTTTTTACAAGTAACAATTATCATAAAATATTTAATACAAATTTTAACTTTTTGAATTTGAAATGTTTTGAAGTAAAATGTCTTACTTTAGGTGTGGGTGGAAAAAAAATCGTAACGAAAAATGAAACGACACGTTTGTTTGTTTATTTATTTTGCAAGACATGCACGGCATCGGCGGAGTGCATGTTTATTTTTATTGTATTGGTTTTTCTCACTCTCTCAATAATTCACTTATAATTTCACGGGCCTTAATAAGTATGAAAGAAGTTTTACTTCCCCAGAGTGTAATGGTGGGCTCACACATTCGTTATTTTTTACGACTGGATCAACTTTAATTAAAAAAATATTAAGATTTCATAAATTGTAAAAAATAAAGTATATATTATATGACTTAAATAAAAGTTTTTTCTAATCCAGATTTACAAATAAGTATCGACGATATCGACTTAAGGCCCCTGCAAACACTAAACCCTATCAATTTTTCATCAAAAAGTCTTGAGCAACTGACAAAAATTAAGGTACTTCTAGTGGTTCGATTTAAAAAATGTAAGGATTTTTGATCTGGAAAAGAGATTTATTTTATCTCGGTCCGAATAGAAAATATTCAATATTTTAATTTTTTTTGAATATACTTAATATAAAAAAATTAAAAAAAAAAACCATACAAATTTAAAATGTTTATTCTCCTAAAATTTGACAAAATGTGTAAAGTGCTTCGACTGATGCAAATCAATCTTATTTATGCAATCAAACAACTTAACATTTTTAAACCGAACCTTTGGAAGTACTAAATTGTTGTCAGGCCTACTATAATGATTCCGTCTCTTACAATATTATAGTACACAATAACTAGTAGGTATAGACAGACACATTATGTGCTGGCATAGATTATGTCTTAATAATAATAGACTATATTCTATGAGTATAGACTACTATTATGAGATTGCCATGTGAACACTTAGCTCAAAACAAATTGGTTCCCTCATGGCATGCACCTGAAAATTTACATTTGAATTGATTTTAAATATTTGACAAGGCACACATCCTTTACGTCATTACGTTAGAAAATTATTATATTATAGAAAATCACACATATTGTGGGGTGGATGTTAAAAATAATTGTTATTCCACACATACAAACAGCTTCCATCAGTTTATTTAAATTTCAAAATATGAGGAAATTTAAATATATTCAAAACTTCAGGTTCAGTATAAGTACCTACAGGTTAAAAGTTTTGCATAAACGCAGAGCTATAAAGCAAAATTAAAACATAAATTTATCGAGATAAAATATATTTTATGTCAAAAACGTTGATTTTTGCAAGATAATATCAGCTGTTAAATCCAATATTCTAAACAGTTATAATTAATGTATAATGCATTTTTGTTATTGATTCATTTAATACTATATGTTTGTACATTTCTACTTTGTTTAATATTATATTTTTGCTGTTATTAAAATGGACTTATAATGAATGGTGATTGTTTTTTTATTTACTTGTGTACATTCAATTCCTTTTTTATGTACAAGTTAATTCTTTATTCTTTAATATAGGTGACTAAAGTGATATTCTTTATTAATAATTAATTAACAAATGTAATTTTATTTTCTTGTATTAACATTTTAATATAATATAATATAATAAATATTATATATGTATACATAATTATATACAGTTATAACTTATAATTATTAATATCTAACGGCTAATATAGACACTTTTAAACAACATTATATATTATTAAATATCAACATTAATAAATGTTTGTACAACACGAAATTGCATGAAAAAATAAAACGTAACAATAAAACTATTATTATACCAGGTACCTATTGAGATGTACAGTTAAAAGCGAAAACAGAATGAATAATTAGTTCGTTTTTCTTTAGATTATATGTTATTAAATATTATTATATCATATTGTATTGAATAAGCCTGGAAAAGAAATTATTTTCCCGGAGGTCACTACTCGCACGTGTTTTGACGTACTATTTAGTATTTGTTGAGATATTATTATAGTAGACATACTATTAAGTGCTATTACTGTGTTTTATAGTTAGATCCAGACTTCGGTAAAATACTTTTTAAAAGTATAACAAACACATATTCCGAATACTATAAAAAAAAGTATTCAGAATATGTATTCAAATACTATATGACAATAATATTTCTAAGTATTTGGAATGTATCACAAAAAGTATTCCAAATATTTTTCAAATATTTTTTTTCAGTAGATTTAGATTTCAGAAACAAAAAAATTATTTTTTCAATTCTGTGTTTATAAATGAACATTACTATAATCTCGATAATACACACCTATCTAGTTATATGTTAGTTGTAATAATTAGTAATATATAAGAGTATAATTATATAAGAAAAAAAGTATTCAAAATACCGTATTTTGTACTTCCAAAAAAAAGTATTCGGAATACTATCCAAGTCTGGTTGGATCTGAAAATAAATTGTTTTGTTTTTTTTTTTGATAAGTTATATAAGTCATGATAAGTTCAATATTATACGTAATTCTATTCTCAGCTATTATAGAATTTGCAAAGTCGTCCTAATTTATCATGAATATTTAATCCAGATTATTATAAATATAATAACTTTATTATCTGGTTTATACTAAATATTAATTTAATTAAAGAAGTATCTAATCATATACTAGTTATTATTAATGCATAGGTACATAATTATATAGCTTAAAAATATCTAATACAATCCCTATAGGCTCAACGTATGAATAAAATAAAATAAAATTTTATATAAATCTATCATTAACAGTTTAGAGCATTACAATATTAAGTCTGTAGTATTACTGTTCATGATGAATCATGTTTGCGTTTTAGATCAAATTTATAAATATTAAACATTAATAATTTTGTTCGTACATGTAAGATATTAGATAACCATTGGACAACCAGTGTTTGGAAAGAACGTCGTTCATTAACTCACATTCATATATAGTGAACGATACGTGAAAGTCACTCGTTTTTCGCAAATAGAACGTGAACGTGAACGACATTTATATTTTTAATGCATTTTATCGATTTTTAAGACGTTCAATTTATTTACTATTTAATAAATATTATATGTATAAAATATATTATTTAACTATATTATAATAATAATATTTTAATTTTTCCCATTATAATTCCTATATTGTTTGTTTGATTGCAAAATATATAAATTAAATACGTGAAATTCCTGTATCCCCTTCTAGACATACAACAACAATAATATTATGATTTCCACGAATTTGTAATAAGTACCCTAGTATTCGCTTAATTTTATCACTAGGAAATCCTTATCAAAATGTAACTCTAATAAAGTGTATTATAAATACAGACAATACAGTGTAGTGTATTATTAATAACCTGATATTAAAAATTAATTCAGATAGGTACTTTATAAATTGTATATGCTCAAAAGTCTAAATTGTATTTTAATTTTTGGTTGAGTCGTATATATTTATGGGTTTTCAATTTTGACTGCAGGCTAACGATTCATAAACAAAAAATTAAATAAATTCCTTTTTAAGGACTGAACGAGTTAATTTTTTTAGTGAACGGAACGTTAATAATAATATTTACTAGCTATTTTATTTAACTGGTCTTACAATAAACGATATTGCGTATCAATAATCATCATTGTTTACCTATTATCAAGGGCGTAACTATCAACTTCATCAGGAGGGGGGGGGGGGGGGGAAACAAAGTGTATTTCTTAATTTTTACACTAATTTAAAGTGTTGTCAAACATTAATATATTTGTTTGCTAAGTCCTTGCCTATCATACTTTATATATTATTCAAAAGAAAAATTTAAATAACTTTTAAAATAATCTGGGGACTTGTAATATTTAGATGTACCATTCGTAACGACGTGGTAACCCATTCAGATGTATCGGATGTACCAATTCTGGCATTCCATATGAATTCTTGTACCAACCATTGTTATAGTACCAAGTGGTGAGACACCATTCGCAGGGTGTATATACCAGGCCCCCAGAGTGAACCCCAAGAGTATGTGGAGTGGGGGGGGGGATGAACACTTGGGATTCACAGGTCACTGGTGGGTTCATCGTAGCGGGGCCATTGAGCCATTCATCATTTTCGAAAGCAACCTTCGCACGACAGTGACGTGTTTTTAGTTCATATTTTTTTCCCCTGGCCGGACTGTTGACTAACGAGTAACCATACACTTTTTACCGCCCTTAAGCGACGCTCAAAATACCAAACACGTTTTAAGGTCTGGCGCACATCTGTGTACGGAGTAACGTAATGGTGGTTTTTAAATTTTTTTTTTATCCACACGCATGGACTTCGTTTTATAGTTAACTTGCTATACCTATATTATGTTATATGACATCGATTTTTCGTAATTTAAAAACTAATATAATATCATTTATAAACGAAAAATAATATGTAAATGAAAAAAAATCCTACGTTTATGATATTTTTTCTTCATATTTACGATTTTACTTGAAATCTGCTATTTAAGTATTTAAGTGACCTAAATTAATATATCAATTTATATAACGGGACGTATCGCCGGGTTTGTCACTCACGCGCCTATTGTTTCCATATAATTATACTATAATAAGCTTCTCTAGCGGCCCCCTGCGGATGCTTTAAACTTATGTTAATATTTTAATTCTTGATGGAAAATAATAAAACTTTTAAAATATTTACATAAATTAGCAGTCCTAAAATTGTATAAAGTGCCAAAACAAAACTTTTAGTATTTGATTTGACTTTAAGCAAACCATAAAAAATATTGCACAATTTTAATATGGCTCTCGAACATACAGTCACAAGTTTCCAAAATCCTGTTTCAAACGTTACATCTGCTGGACTAATATATATAGTTATAATTCATGTAAAACCCATAAACATAATATTATTATTATATGGGTTAAATATATTGTAATTTGTACCTATAGGTACTTTTAGTGGTGAAATAAACAATTTATTACATGTATTTTTATTTATGAATTTAAGTTTGGTATATTTACACATACATAAACATACTAGTAACGATACTAATGATAACAGTGATGAATCGAACATGTTTTTGAAGTAGTAACATAAATGTACACAAAGTAACAATAACGGTCCTGTAGTCACCATTGGTGGTGGCTATCGTTCAACACTAAATAACAGTAAAATATAAACATTAATACCCATATCATAAAATTCCCAGCCCCCGCCCATGTTTTTTTTTTTTTGTTGAAGAAGCAGAATCCTACTCGATTGATGAAAATGTCATTATAATCAAAATGATTTTATCTACTTATCGTTCACTATTAAATGTCGAGAGCTAATTTTACGGTTTAAATAAATAATGTCATCATGTTTTTTTCACTCATTAGTCATTAAAACCGTTGACGCATTCGTTGGTAGGAATTATCCAAGGCAGTGCGTATAGCGATTATTCAACTTTAGTGTCTTCAAAGCTCTCCGTATATATTTTATTTGGAACCCGTTAGTCAATTATTTGGCAGACACAAGAGTCAGCCGATAAACTGTATTGCCACTCACCGCATATCGTTAGCATAATAATGGTATCGTTTCCTGTTGTCGGTATTACCATTTATTCCAATCCGATTCAGCTGTCGAAAATCAATTATCTGAAATATCATTATTCCGGTAGAAACTAAACGAGGTGGAAATATAAGAGTTCTGCATTGGAATAAATTCGAGTCCAATGACAATAGTCGAATAATTATTATTATGCTATTATTATATTTCTTACCTTATAATGCAATCAGGCACGTATACAGGGGTGGTTGGGGTTTATTATTCATTTTTAGGTTCAGTGATTTGTCAAAAATATGTTTATGAATACATTTCTTTGTTAAACTAACTACATATTATAATAAATGAACACCTTTAATGCTGAAATTAAAACAAATAAGACTAATACCGTTTTCATTTAAAAGCTAAATAGGACCGTGAATATTGCAACGGGCGAGTTTCCGAGAATAATAACCAAAATGCTTATATTAAGCATAATCAACAAAACAATTTAAAGTAGACATTTGATAACATTTCAATATTAAATTTGTTTCAAAAGCCTAGTTTTCATTAAACTAGTACCAATAAACACTTTTTCTAACACCAAATCGTTTTATAAAGATTATTTTTTTTTATTCGCATGACGTAGTAGGTAACCCGGAATCAGTAAAATCTTTTTTAAAAAGACGGCATTTGCATTAGCTACTAAAAAAACTCAAGATGTTTTATTTGAACACACAATGGATATCGTCGAGCATTTTTCTCATAAATTATTTAAAAATCAGTTAATTATTCATAAATATTATAGTAAAAAAGTCATGATTCGTATTATATTATTTCCTTAAAAATAAATAATAAATAATTTAGGAAAGCTCACTCTGTAACGTGCAAAATTCCTGGTATCTAAACGTATTTTAATGCGACATAATAAACTATAATTACATATACAATTTAAAAATAATTTGGTAACTTTCCCAGACAACATATTTAGGTACTGACCTAACCTAGTATAAATCTATGTTAAATAGTCAAATTTTGATATTTTTTAATATTCGCTAGTAAGAATTTACTTTGAATTGAACTGTTACAAAATAATTTATTTATTCTACTGTAGTATTGAAAAAACATTATCTTAATAAGTCTCTAGTGGAATGTTTTTAAGGTTTTTTGTTTTGAATTATGAATATTAAGATTAAAATTGAAAAATCCACAATAGTACAACTGTGTACTGAGGGATAGATGATGGACAGACCACAGAAAAGATACAGATACAGTGGGTATAATATTTAAGGTATTCTACACTTATGTTATTTATAATCATAGAACTTAAATTCAACAGATATTCTTATTTTAATTTTGATTTTAAGTAGGTACCTACTACATGAAACTTTATGTGTAGTATGATAAATTAAAACTCTTAATATAAAAACGATGAAGTCATATTTTAAATATTTCTAACAAAATATTATCTCATAAAAAAAAAACTAATTTTTCTAAAATAATATCGAAAATTGAATGAACGTATAAATGGTCTAAATAAATCAGAACAATGAACTTTAAAAATAATTTTAAACTAATAAGTGTTTATCAGTTATCACTTATCTTTTATTTCATTACTTAATTTAAATTTATTTTACAAACAATTAAGGAGTATCAAATATATATCGAACATTTAAATAATGTTTTTTACATTATTAATATACTTTGTAAGCTCTGGGATTATAATTTATTAGTATATAGAGCATTAAATTTTCAATTTTTCAAATTTATATTTAAAAAAAATATTACAGAAAATACAATGAAAAATAATTTATTTATAATATCAAAATATTTTATCCAAAGCAAATATAAACGATAATTTTATTTTTTTAAATCTTCACTTATACTTATAGCTGCAATGATTGACAGTTTTGCATAATTTTTTGATATATTACATAGGATTTAAATGAGATCGTTTGTAATATACGCATTTTTAAATACTTATTCTTAAATTGCTTTTTATAATGGCGTTTCATAACAAACGAGAAAGTTAGTAAAGTTAAAGTGATACGTGCTTGGATTTTAAAACTTAATTTTATAACCTACCTTAATTTTGTACAGAAAAGGCAACTATAATTTCCTTAATTAAGTTTATTTTTATACATTTTATTCATAAATGTTTAATAAACCTCACACAATTATTACATATTTCCAGTATTCTAGTGATATGACAAAATTTAACCCACATAAAAAAAAAAATTAGGTACTTAGTAAGTATAAAAAGTTTATGTAAAATAAAACAAAACAAATTTATTTATTTTCTATCTAAATTAATTGTTTATTATAAACAGTTGAAGTTATGCCAATATCTGAAAATATATTATTTTATGTATAATTATTATATAATATAATATAATTAGAGAGCTGATTTGTATGCCATTTGCATATTTATTGATCGTTTTATCTTTGATCGTGTGATAATAATAATGCAAAGTGAGCACATCATTTGTTTTATGAGTTTATGACATAACGATTTATACTATATTATGTAACTTTAATGGTGAGTATTATATTGTATTTTTCGATATTTACCCATTTTTTTTTTTGAGCTTATTTTATGTTTATAATTGCACATGTGATTTTTTAGTGCATATTTCGGTGTCCTTTGTTTTTTTGTAGACATTTTTTAAATAATTTCTGTTGTAATATTATTCAGAAAAAAATTATATATTTATAATTTCAATGAATATCGAAATAGATAAATCTAGATATATTCGTAGGTTTTCCCGTATATAGTTGGGAATAAGTTTTCTCATAGAAAACTACCATCAAAATACAAATTGTTTAGGTACCTAAGTAAGTTTCTTTTAGGATACATTTTTATATTATTTGATTTCTATTTTGTTCTTATAAATTAAAAATACCTACAAAATACAGATACTTTAATGAAAATAATTTATATTAGGTACATATAGCGAGTTTCATAATTTTAAATTTATTATTTTAATTAAATATTAAAAAAAAAATAAATGTCTTCTTTGCTACCTAATTTTTGAGTGAATGTTTATTTTTTTTTCATGCATATTTGCATATTTTAGTTAATATATCTATGCATATTTGAACATTTTAGTTAATATATCTATGCATATTTGAACATTTTAGTTAATATATCTATGCATATTTAAAAATTTTTAGCGCATATTCGATTGGTATTTAATATTTACCAATCTGCACTCTAATTATAATAAATAATTCAAAGAGGATATTTTATAATCAAATATATTATCACACCGGTACATCATTAAACAGGGATATCTATTATATTCCCTCCTACTTATCTGCATCAATGTTTATGTCGTGGTGAGATATTGTCCTTAGTGTTTGTGAAATAGGTTAATAGGATACCTTAAATAGGATACCTGAATTGCGGTAAGTAAACATGTAACTAGATGCTGATTGCTATGAAGATCTCATTAAAATTATCTGAGAAAATGGTGTTGTGTTCATAATAATAGCAGGAAATGAAAATTTTAGAATGTTATAACTACTCATTATTGTAAGTGGTTTATTCTCAAATTCAATATAATTCTTCAATAATTAATGGTTTAATAGAAATTAGTAAAAGAAAACTGCTCATAAATCACATTAAAAAAATAATACTTCGGAGACAAACTGCAATTAATGAATTTTTAATGGACCTTTAAGTTTAATATCTTAATTATGTAGTTCAGCTATCATTTCCATTTTCCATGGTAATAGTACCTTTAGTCTTAGTTTTAGAATTTAAAATTTAAAAGTTTAAACCAAAATAATTCCATTAGTTTCTTGTAATTACACAAATATGTGGCTACATATTTCAATAGCATTTAATTAATAATTTCTATAAATTACAAACTCAAGTAAGTATAAATATGTTTAAAATAAATATCTAGAAGTCTTAACAGATTTATGATTATTATTTTTCCATATAGGTAGTTCAACACTTTCTAAGTTAGATATTTATAAAGTTGGCAAAAATTCTACGAGTCACATATTTTCAAGAGTTACACATTTACAAACATTAAACTATTATTTCTCATTTAAAAGAATAACACTTAAAAATTCAAAACCTTTCAATTCAATTCCTTTTTAAAACAACATATTTCCTGTAATTCCATTTTAATTATTTAAGAACATATTTTATTTAGTATTTTAGTCGTAAAGAATGTTTACTAATTGAACAAAATAATTGATTTCGATAAAAAAATAAACTTGAATATTATCATATATACTTTTGAAGAATATTTACGTTTTAGATTCTGAACGGAGAGGTAAAGTGTGGCACCAATGCACAGTATTATAATAACTGGTAACTGGTTAGTATTTACTTTAAATAATTTAACATCATAGGCTGCAAACATAGATACAAAACAAAATAAACTATGTATTTTTATTATGGCATTGCATACCTGACAATAAAATTAATGAATGCTTTATAATAAAATCATTTCATTAAATTGTTAAAAATGATCTCATAAAAATTGTTTGAACCTTTTTTATTGCAAAAAAAATTGTTAATTGTAAACCACTTCAAATCAAATATATTATTTTTAATAGTATAATATTTTTATAGAATTAAAAAAAAAATACTAATCAATTATTTTTCAATTCTGAAACTGGAATACTTGATTAACTACATTTAATGTTCAGTGCATCCGATTTGTATGTGAAAATATCAAAACTATATTCAAGTGTTCAAAACCGCATAAAAAAAATCAATTCAATTTTTTGATATTTTTAAGTTGATTTATTTATAAAAAATAAGTAAATTTTATTTAGTTAGGTAATTTTCACTGGTGATTGGGATTAAAAATTTTTTTCAGTTTGTGTACAATGAAAAATAAATATACGGAGATACAGAGAATCCATAGTCAATATTTGCTATAAAAAAATCTTTATGAAAGAGATTAAAACAAAATATTGAACTTATAACTAAATATACTTGTTATATATTGTATATTTAACATAAATATTAATTTAAACAATTTTCATTGATTTTTTTTAAATTTACATTCCAGCTTCATTATGCATTACTTATACACATATTTTTAGTACTTAGTATTCAACAGTTTTTTTTTTATTTTGAGTATCACATTTTTCGAATATCAGTTCTTATTATATTACCTACTTGAAGCTATTAAATAAAATATAATTATTAATACATTTAGTGACTGTTTTCATTTCACAAAGTTCAAAAAAAATTATTATTTATATTTCATTATTATGAAATTGGAAAAAAAAAGTTAATAATTAATAAGAACTAATTTATTTCTTACGTTAACACTATACAGTTTATCAAGCGTGGTATGCAAATATACATGACATTTTTTTTATTGATCTTAATAACAACTGTGGCTACTATAGGGCAATTACTTGCACATTTTTTTTTCTTAAATAATCTAATTTTTGATCTTGGTTGAGTGTGATATCTAAGTGGTATCGTATTTGAATATTGATTTGGACTGAAGGGATGATATTTTAGTTAAAATATGTTGGTCTGTTATCTCAACATCATATGAACTTCTCCCCTTGTCATAAAGAATCCTTGAGAGTTAGCCTGGCAAAGTCTCTGCGTAGACGATTTAATACATTTTAGTATTTTAATTTTAAAATCGGCTTTTTATTTGGTGATATTTATTTTTATTTGATTTAATTTCGTGTATTATTAAAATTTTTCTCCATAAATGTTGCAATTTTCCTAACATACTTTTTTTACATATTTTTTATATAGCCGATGTATGCATGATTGATTGATAAAAGGTATCCTAAAATGTGAGCTATTTCAGCTTATTTGTTGGCTATTTAATTTCCCCTAAATCATACAGGACACGGGTATCCAAGTATCCACATAAGAACAATTCATTTTTTTAGTTTCAATGTTTCTATTATTTTTTTTTTGGTTTTTGATGTAATATTCCCTGTAATAATAATATTGTTGCAGACCCTATTTAAAGTATTTTTCGATTCACTAAGTAATTATCATATTATATTTTATATGTTTGTCATCAATTATGGTTTGTATTTCCTTAAGGATAGCTGGTGTTTCGTGTTATGTCAAAATTGATCAGCGATCAGGAGTTTGCACAAAATAGTTTTATTGGGAAATATCATTGAACTCCATCGTAGTTTTTAGAAAATAGAAGTACCGTACAATTATGATAGTCTTTATAGTTTTATAATATACTTTTGAGGTAACTTATTTTAAGTGGGTATATCAGGAGATTGCTGTTATTGGGTTATAAGTTATAAGTTATAATGCATTGTTTATTTCACATAAAATAAACTGTCAAAATAGCTTCTGCAATTTATTCCCTGGTTAATATATTAAGTGAAGGTTTTTATTATTATCCATTAGTATTTTTAGTTCATTGGGTTTGGAGGGTTATGTTTTATTATTGATTCTAGCAGCTAACCCTGCCAATCAATTTAGCGAAATCGAATTTAATTATTCATATTTTATATTTCTTAACATATATTAAAACTATATAATAGTATGTATTGTAAAATGTTGTAATATTATGTTAATATAACTGAAAGGGCAGGTACGTAAGCTATTTCAAAATGCTAGTTATATTATTTTTAGTAGATTATCAGCCCTCTTCACTAAACAGGTATGTTATTCATAATTAGTATTATATATTTTGTGCTCTCTCTCAACCACTTAAATAATGTACATTTTTTTTCGACAAGGAAATATTTGTTGACTATGTTTGTTCTACAACTTAACGTTTTATAAGAAAATAAAGTTTAATGAGATTTGTAAGAGTTTTGTTTATTTGATTACAAATTTTATTGTAAAACAATGATATACAAAACTGTAACCTATTTACTGTTTTTTTTTTATTTTCCGTAAAAATGTAAAAATTAAAGTATTAATATTAATAAACAATAACAATTTATTATCATATAGATATAATTAAAAAGAAACCCAAAATATCAACGGCGTTTTAAATAATATAGAACTTTATAGCAACTATTATATAGTACCTACCTATATATTCCATCTCGATACTTGTAATTTTAGGTTGATGGCATTTAATTTGATTGTCATAAAATGCATTTAATACATTTTATTTTTTAAAATTTAGAAAGGTAAAATATTTACAAAGTTATTGATTAATTTTTATTATCAGGTACCTACTACATAATTTCTCAATGAGAAGTTAAAGTTCTAACACACGTAGATTTAATAATAATTAATAACATAACTTGAGGTATTTCATAATCTTACTCTGTTTAAAGTTTGTGTTAATACTGATTTTATCGAATCCGATAAGAAGCGCGTTTTACTTAACCGTAATCATATTTACTGATCGTCGGTGACTTACCTTTCCGTCCGGTTTCCGGAACCCCTCGTAGACCTTCCATATGAGCTCGGGGCCAGCCGAGCACACGAATTTACCGACCTCAAACAGGTTGAGGATATTGTTGGTGGACAACACCTGTGCGCCCTGGCTGACAGACGATGTGCCCGACTTGAGTTTCGAAAACATTGTTCCGGCAGTTGACGGCACCGATGGCAGACTGCTGCCTCGCCGGAAGTCTGACCAACCTATCTTGTCGGATATATGGTTAAGCTCAGGAAATGGCCTGACACCGACTTGGAGGAGGACTTTGTTGAATGTTGGAGACGACGGCTGGTGCCAATACGCCTTCGTCACTGAAAAATAAAATCGAAGCATGAGTATGATATGCATTTTGAATGTCAATCCATAGATTACAAGAACCGAGTTATATCGCTCTGTGAAATATGGGTACAAAACAATTATTGCAAAGATTCGTTTATATCGAATTCAGCATCGTGTATCGTACTCCTGTCATTATACAAGATAAATATGACCATGGTTGTGAGTGAGAGTTTTGTTTGAATTAAATTTAGTCTGGTAAGATATTCATATTATTATATATATTATATGGATAAAATAATAATATTATGAAACAAAAGCATGTTCTATACAGATTACAAATAATACATTAAGTAACCGTTTATTTCGACGTGGGAATTCATAAAATATCGTACGATATCAAGATTTTAGAGGTTGATGTTGATGGTATATATATATGAATGCAGCCATGTGGACATAGGACCCTTTTGACTAGTTCAAATTGAAAGTTTAAGAGGCGGATATTCCGTGTTATACATAGTTGATCCCAGAGATCAAAAAGCAACACAAGTTTGTCTCTGGAATATTCTATATTCAAATATCATTAGCATCCCTAATGTAGAGGAGATGTATTTTCGTCGAGTAATACTCTTCTAGATTACAAGAACCGAGTTATATCGCTCTGTGAAATATGGGTACAAAACAATTATTGCAAAGATTCGTTTATATCGAATTCAGCATCGTGTATCGTACTCCTGTCATTATACAAGATAAATATGACCATGGTTGTGAGTGAGAGTTTTGTTTGAATTAAATTTAGTCTGGTAAGATATTCATATTATTATATATATTATATGGATAAAATAATAATATTATGAAACAAAAGCATGTTCTATACAGATTACAAATAATACATTAAGTAACCGTTTATTTCGACGTGGGAATTCATAAAATATCGTACGATATCAAGATTTTAGAGGTTGATGTTGATGGTATATATATATGAATGCAGCCATGTGGACATAGGACCCTTTTGACTAGTTCAAATTGAAAGTTTAAGAGGCGGATATTCCGTGTTATACATAGTTGATCCCAGAGATCAAAAAGCAACACAAGTTTGTCTCTGGAATATTCTATATTCAAATATCATTAGCATCCCTAATGTAGAGGAGATGTATTTTCGTCGAGTAATACTCTCGACAATTCAGCATCATTTGTGTACATCTGAAATGAAAACGTGTAGATACATAAACACTCTGAAAGTTTAATTTCCGGTAGACATTGGTAACTTCTTGCCATTGTTTACAATTCATTGCTATTAGTAGTAATATTTATCGATTATTAGCTTAGGTGTTACCTTTTTAGATTGGGAGTGAAGTGAGAGTTTATGCATTGGTTTAAAAATAGTGTATTTACTTTTTAGTTCCGTGGTATTTTTTTTAGGTAGAAATAAAGCTAATAATATATTATTTTGTTTGGATAAAACATAAATTTCCTATATTAAACACATTTTGTTTTTAGTTTTTGCCATATTTTTACGAGCCACAAGGAAAGAATACAGATTGAGTACAACTTTTAAGAAATATATTATACCCTGTGGTTTTTAATTACGGTCCACTACTAACCACCTTCTAAATATCATGATTTATAATGGTTTACCATTATCTTTATCCGAGACAATTAAAGAAAGATATGTAGGAATACTAACATTGGGTAACTGCATCCTTTACAGACATTTTTATTCTATAACTTTTTTTTATAATATGAATATAACAATGTGTCATTAATAATTAGTAATGGTGTTTGACAATTTAGACTAAAACTTAAAAAAACATTAAAATACAAAATACATTTTCTCATTTTCTTCATATCTATGAAACCATTTTTGTAATACATTTAAGTTCCTCTAAGAATATAATATTTGTTTTAAGTCTTTTGGTGTTACCAAAATTAGTTAAAATTACAAAAGGTATTTATAAGTTTATAACAAGTACCAAACTAAGTTATATTTTTATTTATTTGATATGTATGGTTATGACGTGTAGTTGGATATTACTTATAAAAGCTATGTAAAACTTGTTTTTTTCTACCACTCCATCTAACTATAGAAAGGCTGATAATTTTATATTCGTCGACACATATATTTTGTTTGTTTAGAATATTAAAATATAAATATTTAAATAAAATATAAATATAAAAATTTATATAAAATATTCGAAAAATTAATTTTGCAGGATGACTATAAGAAGATGTGGAAAAGATGATCTAATACTGCCAAGACGGATAAGTTTAAAATTAGCAGGTAATTAACAGTTTTGAAAAGTCGGAGAGTAAGTTTGTTTTGTTATTGTTTAACTTAATATAGAATAAATAGAAAATGTTTAATCAGGGAGACCGTAAGGAACAATAATATATTAACAAAAATAACTTCCTTATAATCTCAGCAATGCGTAGAGTATGCTGTTGGTGGATAGGAAGTAACATTTGACTCTAGAGTGCAAATTCTATTGCGTATAGGAAACCAAGCTTCTGAGTCAGAAATTTCAGAGGAAAGGACATAAACTGTTTACACATTTTTAAACAGATTATTAAATCGGGATGTTAAGTCCTCAACGAGAATTTTGTATTAAGAACGACTAATATTTTGTAGTTTACGTAATTTAGAAATTGCCAGTAAAATTTAATTTATTGTTGAACTAGATTTTTAAACAGAGATTTTATTGTTTTTAACTAATTGTGTGATGATATTTCTAGTGAAGGTAAATAAAATATAACGAAGTAGAGTAGGTGATAGCAGGAGAAGGCTATGCATGTTGAAAAGGTGATAGGCATCATTTACTGTCGATGGCACGTATTCTAGATAGTGATGGTAATAATATGGCATAATATAGTGGCACCACTGAAAATAGGAGTAAACATAATATGTTCAGCTCATTCCCCGATTGGGAATGAAAATACTTACATGAAAATAAGAAGGTGAAAACAGGAAAAAAAATGAGGAGACTGAAACTCAAAGTGGTACAAAAACAAGATCACAAACGAGAAAACAAAAAGTGAATCTAACTAGCACAAAACCACCAAAGAGACTTCGAAAATAAATTAGTTGAAGTTGGTTCAAACAATATAAGTCACTTATCACTTGTCTGTAATGATTATAAATTATTCATATTATATATTATTATATTTTTGCAACAAGGTAGCTGAAATGCTATTTAGAACTACATACCATTTGGTCTTAGCATGCCCATATATTAATTGATTTTTCAACTGGATACAATTGTATTTCATAATTTCCTAACTCTACCCATAGTGAAATTCTTTTAGTATACCGTTTATGTTGCTCGTAATGGGAACATATTAATACAAGTGTTAGAGCTGCATTCAATATTTAATAAAATATATTTCTCTTAATAATATTGTTCATCCAAGAATATAATTAATCTTGACAAATTAAAAACTCTTATTAACTATATTTAGGACTTATTATGTATGTATACATATGGCATTGATATTGTTTCACATTAAAACACGATAAAAAACAAAATATGTAGTATTTATATAGCTACACCGATTCAATGTAGATTCCTTATTATTGTTAATTTTAGGTTCTGAGCGGAGCGATGAATGTATTGATTTTTACAATTATGTGTTTTTTTTTGTCTGTCAATATTGTTTGGGGCAGTAACACTGCTTATATTTTCTTCAACATTATCTTGCTCGATGGAAAAAGGAATATAGTTGGTGCCTTTGAGAGGTCAAAATTTAAAATTCCCAACAGTTTTCAAAAGTGCCGGGAAAAAACAATATAAAAATTCTATATAAATGTCAATACAATTTTAATCGTTGGGTCAAAAAGAGTGAAAACTTAATAAAATAGGCTCCTGATATATTGTTACAATAGCAGTTGAAAAATATTAAAAATACATTGGCAAAATGTTTTTTATTAGCATTTAAAGTTCAAACATGGACAAAATGTATCAAATTTTAAATTGATTTTGTAGTCAACAATTTACAAAATTTTAATTTTTATATCTAAGGATTAAAGGGAAAATAAGATTCTATGTAAATAAATTATTCTGTAACCACAAAATCCAAAAATATGAAACCTCGGATTTTTTATACTTATTTTAAGTTCAAATTTGAAATTACATATTAAATAACCAAGCATAACAATTTTAGTTATGTTGTTAATTTTATAATTATATATTAATTCAACTTACCAGCTATCGTTTTAATAATAAGTAATAACTAATAAGTAATAATAATATACATTTAATATATAATATTCACACTGACAAACCGTCTCCGCTCAGAACAGTTTTTCGTATACAATGATATTTTATCATTGAGTTCAACTTTAATACCAACCATTATACAATGACCCACTTGTAAACTTTTTGTTATTTTATATTTTTCCATGGTTTCTGCTTTATACATATTACACCATATTTGAATTTTGTCGTTATTTAAAATCTCCATTAATTGTGTCAAAATTACGCATATAATAATATGTATTTAATATACATTTTCGGATTAAAATTTAAGTTATATAACATTTCTAAGAATTCCATTGCATCCTTGATTCAGAACACTATTCTGCTAACCCATATTGTTACTTATATTTACCTTATACATTGAGTACATATATATGTATATACAAGTACAATATATACTTCAAAATAAGTTGAATTTATACAAGTATTCCATTACGATTAGAATTCAATTTCAAAACATTTCCATTTCCAGTTTGTCAGTTTACAATAGGTTAGGTTAGGTTAGGTTAGGGGTGAACCTAACCCCTGTGAACATGGCAGCACAACATTAGCAGACATCGATCCAATCAATCCAACAAATTTGTTGGTGGATTGTTGGACATTGTTGGACAACTTTCAGAATTTGTTGGACATTATTTTCACCAGGGGGCCAATTTCCAACTTTGCGCTGCCAAGTTCACGACAGCAGCGCAACTCATTGTTGGGACATGTTTTTTGTGCTAGACTTGTTCGTCTCCATTTGTTGGACATTGTTGGACAACTTTCAGAATTTGTTGGACATTATTTTCACCGGGGGGCCAATTTCCAATTTTGCGCTGCCAAGTTCACGACAGCAGCGCAACTCATTGTTGGGACATGTTTTTTGTGCTAGACTTGTTCGTCTCCATTTGTTGGACACTGTTGGACAACTTTCAGAATTTGTTGGACATTATTTTCACCAGGGGGCCAATTTCCAACTTTGCGCTGCCAAGTTCACGACAGCAGCGCAACTCATTGTTGGGACATGTTTTTTGTGCTAGACTTGTTCGTCTCCATTTGTTGGACATTGTTGGACAACTTTCAGAATTTGTTGGACATTATTTTCACCGGGGGGCCAATTTCCAATTTTGCGCTGCCAAGTTCACGACAGCAGCGCAACTCATTGTTGGGACATGTTTTTTGTGCTAGACTTGTTCGTCTCCATTTGTTGGACACTGTTGGACAACTTTCAGAATTTGTTGGACATTATTTTCACCAGGGGGCCAATTTCCAACTTTGCGCTGCCAAGTTCACGACAGCAGCGCAACTCATTGTTGGGACATGTTTTTTGTGCTAGACTTGTTCGTCTCCATTTGTTGGACATTGTTGGACAACTTTCAGAATTTGTTGGACATTATTTTCACCGGGGGGCCAATTTCCAATTTTGCGCTGCCAAGTTCACGACAGCAGCGCAACTCATTGTTGGGACATGTTTTTTGTGCTAGACTTGTTCGTCTCCATTTGTTGGACACTGTTGGACAACTTTCAGAATTTGTTGGACATTATTTTCACCGGGGGGCCAATTTCCAATTTTGCGCTGCCAAGTTCACGCCAGCAGCGCAACTCATTGCTGGGACATGTTTTTTGTGCTAGACTTGTTCGTCTCCATTTGTTGGACATTGTTGGACAACTTTCAGATTCAAGATTCGAGTATTTAAAAACACGTCAATTGAAAAAAAAAGTACAGTTTCCAATTTTTTTAGATGTCGGTTTTGACTTTGATACCGGTATCCAATTTTTTTCGGTTTCGTTATTGTTTACAGTTTCGGTTTCTGTTTTAAAACGATTTATACTGGTTTCTGAAATCGGTTTTGAAAACGGTTTCAAGCCCTGAATTTCGTGTTACTGAATGCATAAGAAAAAGAATACGAATTTTTTTAATTTACATTGTATTATATATTTTTAAAAAGTTTTATTAATATTTTATTGTTTTTTATTAAAAAAAAAATTACTATTTAAGATAAAATATGTCAATATTGTTTGAAAATGTGGTTACATAAAAATAATAATAGTTTTATTATAATATATTTAAAGTTCAGGAATATGCTACTTTTATTTAATTATTTATGTTAAACTCAGAGTTATTTAAAAACTTTTCTTTATACCATTTTTAGATTCTGAGTGGAACGATGAATGTATTGATTTTACAATGATGTGTTTTTTTTTTATTTTTTTATTAGTTTTTATTTTTTTTATTTATTATTGTGCCCGTGTACACGATAAGTAGTCGAAATAATGCTTCGATTTTCAACTTCAGTATCTTGTTCGATTCGAAAGTGAATATCTTTGGTGCATTGGGGAGGTAAAAATTCCCAATAGTTTTCACAAGCGCCGGGAAAAACAACATAAAAATTAAGGAAAAACGGGAATTTTTACGCAAAATTGAATTTGGTTTTTGGTGTAACTTTAAAACAAATGACAGTAGGAACATGAAATTTTGACTGGTTGTTTATATTTGCCCTTTCTATACACGATAACATTTTCAAAATATTTGATTTATTTTGAACTGTTTAGGGACATTTTCATTTTACATTTTTTTTTAGTTTTTTTTCTAAAAATATCAATAAAATTTTATTTGTTGGGTAAAAAAGCTTGAAAATTTTATAGAAGGCTCCTAGTATATTGTTTCAAAAGTAGATGAAAAATATTAAAAATCCTTAATCCTTTTAATACTTCCATAGATCAATATATAATATGTATTATACCTAGACTGACAGACATTCTCCGCTCAGAATCGTTTTTCTTATACAATGATATTATATCATTGAATTCAAATTTAATACCAACTATTATACAGTGACCCACTTGTAACTTACTATACAGCAGAGTGACATCCACTTGCCCACCTTTTTTATTTTATATTTAAAAATTTTTTAAAATATTTTTATTATATTAAATCATTTATTAAATATTCAAAGAATTATTTAAATATTTTACTTTTATTTATTTTTTATTTTATACTCAGTGTTAGGTATTTAAAAACTTTTTTATTTAATTTTTTTTAATTTTATATATATTTTTTAATTTTATTAAAAAAATAATAACATGATATTCATAATTTAGTTCAATAAATGGTCAACTAGAGTCTCCACTCTCAAGGCCAAGAGCGTTTCATTTTTCTTTGAGGATTGTCCGGTTTACACGGAAGGACAGTCTTTTTATTAATGGGTTAGTGTGATGGGTTAGTTTTCAGTGAAATAATAGGTAGCGGGATTTTTGTGAATGTGTAGGTACTTTTAGGTCGTTGTGAAGATTGGCATATACACAAAATGAGCAACTTTTTTTTATGATTCTGCAGTGGGAATTTTGATATGGATTATGTAACATTGTAACATAGTGCTAACTGAAAAGATACTTAACAAAATACCACGACTCTGAAAAAAGTATTAATTCATACTTGAGACGCACACCATTCCATAATGGCATAATACATTACTTACAACATAATGTAAAAATCCTAACATGATCCATTTTTGGATGTACCTTTGTAGAACCAAAAAACATGTCCCAACAATGAGTTGCGTAAAATTGGAAATTGGCCCCCCGGTGAAAATAATGTCCAACAAATTCTGAAAGTTGTCCAACAGTGTCCAACAAATGGAGACGAACAAGTCTAGCACCAAAAACATGTCCCAACAATGAGTTGCGCTGCTGTCGTGAACTTGGCAGCGCAAAATTGGAAATTGGCCCCCCGGTGAAAATAATGTCCAACAAATTCTGAAAGTTGTCCAACAGTGTCCAACAAATGGAGACGAACAAGTCTAGCACCAAAAACATGTCCCAACAATGAGTTGCGCTGCTGTCGTGAACTTGGCAGCGCAAAATTGGAAATTGGCCCCCCGGTGAAAATAATGTCCAACAAATTCTGAAAGTTGTCCAACAGTGTCCAACAAATGGAGACGAACAAGTCTAGCACAAAAAACATGTCCCAACAATGAGTTGCGCTGCTGTCGTGAACTTGGCAGCGCAAAATTGGAAATTGGCCCCCCGGTGAAAATAATGTCCAACAAATTCTGAAAGTTGTCCAACAATGTCCAACAAATGGAGACGAACATGTCTAGCACAAAAAACATGTCCCAGCAATGAGTTGCGCTGCTGGCGTGAACTTGGCAGCGCAACTAGAATTTTTTATTCCGGTGAAAATAATATCCAACTAATTCTGAAAGTTGTCCAACAGTGTCCAACAAATGGAGACGAACAAGTCTAGCACAAAAAACATGTCCCAACAATGAGTTGCGCTGCTGTCGTGAACTTGGCAGCGCAAAGTTGGAAATTGGCCACCTGGTGAAAATAATGTCCAACAAATTCTGAAAGTTGTCCAACAATGTCCAACAATCCACCAACAAATTTGTTGGATTGATTGGATCGATGTCTGCTAATGTTGTGCTGCCATGTTCACAGAGGTGTTTACAATAGCATATTTTTGTGAAGTATCCATACATATCATCACTACAGTGGTTCTATTATTAAAAAAAGAACAAATAATGAACGAACTAAACTAGAAAGTTAATAAAATCTATTGTGTATATTTCTAAATGCTCATAAAAAAACAAAAAATTGTTTTTAATTAAAATATAATAGAAAAGGATTATTTTAGTATGAGGCACTAATTTGTTCAGTCAATGTATTTGGTGTTTTATTTTTAATTTTAAGAATCCAAACCATTCGTGTTGTACTATTATACGTATTTAATGTCGGTATGTTATTATTATGATAACAAATATAAAAGATCAGTATTTATTATTTTATTATACATAAATTAATTCGATAGCAAAAAAAATATTCTGCTTTTTAATACGGAATTAAAAATATAGATATCTCATAAAAAAATACAAAAGAAATATGCCATTATAAGTAAACAATATGCTTTCTTTCCAATCATTCAATGTTTAATAAACAAAACTACACAAATATTTTTAAAAATACCCATCTGAAATTTTATTGAAAATTACAATCAGACACGTTTTCCAACAACCGTTATATATAAAACTAGCTGATCCCGTGCACTTCGTCGCCCGTTAAATGGATCAACTCAATACTACCTACTCAAACTTTGTTCAATTCATTATTCAATATTCGGTGTATGGTGTTCAAAATTTATCTTATCTTTCCCGTTGCCCTGAATAAAAATTCTGAATCGCAGCAGTACATTATCAGGTAGGCAATCTACCTGCGGTAGATCGCGGACCCCGTGCTGTTTGTACGGAAGTGTATGATTTAACTCTAAAGTATCAAAGTTATACCAAGTTTATTTTGATGTAATACTGTGGATTAATATAATAAATTTGGTTGCTCGTAAAAAATCGCAACTCTTAAAAAAATTATGATTGTTGAACTCCTTTTGGGTGTAATTTTCTGCGGTAAGTGCAACTCTGCCACCCTGGTAAGCATTGTTCAATAATTCGATTTGATGCAAGCTTGTACCTGATCTGCCCGAATAACCAATGGCAACCAATAAATAAATGCTAATTTCTAATGTAGACTGTAACCAATGGCAACTATAAATAAATAAAAATAAAATTTCCAATTTCTATCGTGAATCTCAATGTCCCTGTTTCAGCACCTATTTAAAATGCGAATTTTGGCAAATCCTTTCTTAGCGCACGTATAGACGTAATATAATATAGATTATAATAGCTATCTGTATGCCAAATTTCAGCCAGATCCGTCCAATGGTTTGAGCTGTGCGTTGATAGCAGTCAATCAGCTTACTGTTTTTTATATACAGATATGGTTGCCATGGTAATATGGACACACACACACACACACACACACACACTGACATACATTCATTTTTATATATATAGATTGATATGAAATCTTGGTAACCTTAGTAACCATGGCAACCTTGGTAACCATGGTAACATGGACACACAGACACACAGACACACTGACATACATTCATTTTTATATATATAGATGAAATATTTTTTCATGCTTTAAAAGAACACTATTTGTTAATATAAAAATGTTTTCTTGATATCTATTTTGAATTTTTTTAATAAGTTATTTTTGCATACCATAATGCCTTAAATTAAATATTAAAAACTATTTCTAAAATGTTATGTATATATGATTTCATACTGCGGTACATACATATTACATATATGTTATGAGTGACATAATTTATTATATAACATCATGTTAATGTTTACACTATAAATGTTTTCGTGTGAGTAACAAATTACCGGTCAACGTCTATGTGATTTCCCTGTAATGTGTACATGGTTAAATAATGATTTTCGAGAGGAGAATTGCAATAATGCAGTTACCACTGTGAAAAAGTAAAACATGCAGCGAAGGAAAAAAAAAGTTATATTTTTATACAATTACAGCAGCTATATATTAAAATAAAATGATTTATACACTCAATATTTTTTTTGACGAATGAACTTTGACTTCTAAGTCTCTCAATTCGACAATATTAAATTAGGTATCGTCGTCAAAATAATGCTAAACGGTAAAAATATGTAGAGATTTAAAAGATTTTTCCCTTTCTTAAAATTGATATTGTCTTGTTAAAACCTTTTGGTGTTGAGCCTCGGAGCGATGGAAATCCTATTTCAAGTAATCTCTGACATTGGTATGCATATTAACTGAACCCTCACGCAAGACGACACCCCACCTGAGCTTGGTCACATGACACGCATGTACCACCTAAACTTATAATATATTATGTGTCATACTCTCTTGTCTTGTTTGGTAGGAATTTTCGAAACTTAAAAATGTTCATCCTAACGTTTCTTTTTAATAATGTTATTACTTTACGGTATAATTTCGTACATTTTGATCGAGATCATATCATGGGTACACCTACCCACTACCACCGTATACATATGCCTCGTGTATATTTCGTATTACAATAAATGCCTGTTAAAGGCATGTTAATTAGTGTTTACAAGCTTGATGAAATTACAATAACAAAAATGTTTTTGACGTATTAATGGTAAAATGTTCTAATTATTTTGTATACCATTCATGATTTACTATACCAGACGAAAATGTCAACAAGTATCCAAGGTTATACGTTTATATGTTTTTATTTCGAAAATACTTTTATTATTGTTTAGATCACATATTTTATAATGAATTATATTATTTCGTTAATTACTAGCTATAGTGTATATTTAATATAATAAACCTAATTCGTATAAAATACTTGGAAAACGACTATAATATATTATAATATTATGAATAACCAAAATGAGTAGTTTGGCGATATAAGTATATCGTTAAAAATGTATAAAAAATATCAAAATTGTTGTGAGTTACCGGAATAATTTAAAGATTGGTAGGTACACATTCCCCGAGAAAAAATAAATGTGTACTGAATATAATTCAGTCGGTTTTCATAAAAATTAATCTTCATTGATGCAAGTGAAATAAAATATCATATTATCTATATTATAATTAAATTAATTTAAAAAATAAAACGTATACAAATACGATCTCGTACATATAAATATCATTACATTGTTGTATAGTCGTACAATGTTTAATATATAAATTAAACATGTTGAAATAATCGAAAACGGTTATGCTTTTGTAATTATCCAACATCAGGTATAATAGGTACTTAATAGTTAATCATTGTATGCGAGAAATAACATTTTATTATAATACTACGTTTTCACAGACTTGCATGGAACATATTATTAAACGATAATAATAATTATCTATAAAATATCCACATTTAACCAGAAGGGATATTTTAGTTTTAAGTATTTCACGCATAACTGTTGATTATTATGAAACAATTTTAATCGAATATTTCCCACCAAATAGTAATATTTAATAGGTACTATATCTGATTATTATAATGGCTCAATATAACTTTTTAATTTCGCTCCCGAGAGAAATATTTTGATCAAAGAAAAAATAAAAACGAACATAAGTTACTATAAAATTTACCTATCACGAAAAATAAATTAAAAAATATTATGTACTTTAAAAACATTTTGTTAAAATATATTATAATAAGAATAAATGTACCTACTAAAAAATAGACTATTTATAGCTATCTGAAATGGAAATAACCACAGATTTATGTATACTAAAAAAAAAATAAAAAATATATCGTATTATTTGATATTGCATTTTTGTTTTTACCATTATTATTATTATTATTATTATTATTATTACTATTGTAATTTAATCAATAATGATTGTATCAACATACTGCATCTTTTAAAATGTTATATTAGATTTTAAGACATCATAAAATGCATTCATAAATACGGAAAATAAATTTAAATTATAGGTAAACATATATTAACGCCAATATTAAATTTCTCAGTGGGTATCTAGTTTCTAATGTTCAAGAACGTATAAACTAAACATTAAGTAAAACCAAATCTATAGACGAAAAACGGCAAAAGGTTCGTTCAGTGTAAGTCATATAATATACCATAAATTGGATTAGACATTATTGGTGAGTTGACCAACCAGCGTTGTCACTACAAGACAAAAAATTTTATAAACGGATAGATAATTTTTATTTAATTTGACTATTATATTTCACTGGTCTGTCAAACGCAGCTGTTTCGTGGGATACAGCCAGTGGCAATAGCAGAACAATAATAGAGTATGACAAATTTCAGATATTAAGTCCAAGTCATGGCATGGGTTTACACAAAAATTCATAACGATTAGCATCGTTGAACGAAATCAATATTATTTTTTTTGATGTTCATACTAATTCAAAATATGACTCAATATTTGATGTTAATGTGAGATGTTTTTCTACATCTATCTTGTTTTTTATATTTTATAAATTCCGTTTATTATGTTTTAAAACTCAACCAATATAATTTAGACACACCATCTACTGCGATATTCCAACTGTTAATAAAAATATGATAAGTATTTGTATTCTACGGGGTGCCGCCACTGGGTGACTTCCCCCTCCTGTTAACCAAAAATCATCACATTTACTTATTGTATCACATGTAAATACAGATTGTAAATATATTATGTTTGTTCAATAAAAAAAAAAGTATTTGTATTGATTGTCTAGTATATCCTAATACATAAAAAAATATATTTATTTAACATATATACTTTTTGTTTACAAGTATTTTAAGTAAGAACATTTACAAAATCACTAAAATCACGTACCTTCACCTATTTACATATTATTTTGTATTTATAACGCGTAACAATTGTTTTAACTTGAGTACGTAATGCACAACAATTTAAAGTACGATAACATATAAGTTGTTCTTAATGAAATAATAAAAAAAAAGTTCAACGGAAATACACAATAGTTTGTAAGCCTATTCACACCATTCTATTATTGTCTTGTATGTTAATGACAATGATAAATTTTATCACCTAGTACCTATTTTATAATAATCATAATAAAATATATTTTATTTTATTTTATTAACAGACTAATAAGACAAATGTACTATATTTTTTCAAAATGTTGATATACAATATAATATGATCATTGACCAATGACTACGTCTCAATAAAATATGTAAAATTAAAATTCAATATTATGCTAATGTCAACATGAAATATATTTTATTTTTTTAAGTTTCAGTGATTTTTTTCTGTATTGAAAAAAGGAAAAAATATTTTATCAAAGTACAATATAAAAAATGTTCAACCTTAAGGCTATAAATGTATGACAGAAACCGTTTAAAAAATAAGATTAAATGTGTTTTATAAAATAAAAATAGCCACATTTTACCGTTTATGATCTAAAAAATATAAACATCATAGCTATTGACTATAAAAATTGAAACAAATCACTCAATGACTGATTCTAAATTATTAGATACAAATTTGATTTCATTAAATGATCTAACAAAAACTAGATTAGTGAGTACCATAAGCAATATTATGAATACATGTTTAATTTTAAGAGAATATTATTTATTTAGGAAGGCACTTAGCACCTGACTGAAAAATTAAAAAATTGAAGAACGGTCCATACAATTAATAAATAATGCATGTATTGAACTCAATATAATATGATGTGTATTTGAAAAAGCACTTTCAAAAACAATGATCTATGTTTCAACGTTTGATTTTATTCTTATATTTTTGTTTACCTTTTATTGTAATAGTTAATGTATTATAAAATAACTTTACCATTATACAGTGCAATGAAATTCATTTACGCATCAGAAATTGGATTTGAATAAATTCATTAGCTTAAAACGGAATTTGTGTATTTTATAAAAGTGTAAACAAAATTAGACATAGCCTTCTTCAATACATTTTCCACAATTATTTCAAAAAAATGTTCATATAAAGAAGAATAACGAGTGTAATATGAAATCATGCCCCACTTATTTTTTTCGATTCTGTCACCAATCGCAAAATGAACCGTATCATTTCTAGTGCGAAATTTGCAGGGAATATTTGTTTTTAAATTTATGTTGTATTATTTAAGTATACATTAATAGTAAAATTTGTCTTGCATTCGTATGTGTGACTACGAAATATCGAGGAAATTAGCTAAAGAAAACTAAAAACACCACGAATATAGTTTGATACGTATTATTATTCAGTGAATAATAAGATAATAGATTATATTATAGATTATCTACTATAGATAATAATAGATTTCTAAATCAAATATTGTGTTAGTTAAAACAATAATTTGTTTACTACTTATATTTAATTATCATATAATTTTTTTTTAAAATACGTTTAAAATATGATTAATTAAAATTAATAGTAACACGGCGTCTTGTATAGGCAAAACAGGTACATGGCCGTCATGGGTACCTGAAAATTGTTATTATACTCGTAGTAATAATATTATTATCAAAATAATATCATGTTGTTCTTTGAAAAAATACCAAATTGCATTTTAATACAAAATGTATTTTGGTCAAAGCGCTTAAGGTGTCTTCCAAGCGACTGAACAGTAAAGGGCCTTATCGAATGGAAATTCGACCGGCCGTAATACGTCGGTCACCTTTGTCCAATTTTCATACATGCAATATCCATAGGGAAAGGTGTTTATGCGGCCCATGACTAACTTGAACACCAATATGTTATAATATTGGTTTGGTACTGAACTGAAAGAAAATAATATATAAACGTCACCAGAGACGACGGGGAAAAACAGACTGTTTCGCCATACACTTTTCAGGTGTACCTATACCTATACAGCTGATGTTATATTTATTTTTCCACGTTATTATTCAGACTTGCCGCACGGTAGTGGTATTTTTGAAGAATAATCAATATCATTCGATCGTTAAAAAATATGTGTATTTTATAGATTTTTTACTACAATTTTTTTTTTAAATTCTTACTAATATTAATGAACTTGAAAAAATATTGTAGATTTAAGCTCAATTATTTTTAATTGAAATTTACTTAACAACTTATAAGGAACATTGTACTAAATTGTTGAGTTTTTTGAGCTTTTATTTTTTGCCGTTATTTATGGGTGAAATAAACAATAAAATTCAATTTCAAATGTCTATAATCTATATACAGATCAGAAAAAATCAAAATAATTTGAAAATTATAGCTTCGGTCGTTATGTATTGAAATAAAAAAAAATAAAAAATAAATATTATTTCAAAAGCTGGTTATGCAATAAAAATTCCAATTCTCAATATTTTTTACTGGTCATTTTTATTTTGCTCCCCCAGATTACCAACTAGATTGTTTTTTTCACCAGAAAAGATATTGAAGTAGTAGATTGAAGAATATTTTCTACCAAAGTGGCTTCAGACAATATGCAAACAGACACACACCTATTTTACCACAAATAAATGTTATAAATGTTATAATTGTAACATTTTCTTCACTGCCTCTGAGCTAAACACACAATTAAGTATTAGTACTCATGTGAATCATATCCTTCAATGAATCGTTAAGTTTTTACTTGACGTATATAAAGTGCCAATAACGTTTTAGATAAAATAAATAGTCTCTTTCTGTAAAAAAAAAAGGTTAGAAAATTAAATTAGCAGTAATAATGCACATGTTTTAACCGCAGAAACATCGTTTAGGACTTATCGTTATAAATTAACATATTATTGAATATCTCGTACACATTATTAGTTTTTTTTTTGAATCATTGTAAAAGTATTATGAAGTTTATGTATTATAGATTACATTACACAATTTTTCGAAATATGGACTGATTAATATAATTCTTATAACATTTATTGCAAATTGATTTAAAATAACCATTGGAGAATTTCGTGTTGTGTATAGATAAAAAGTATTGAGAAATACAAAATAAAAATACATAAGGCAATTTTAGATTCCGAGTGGACTGATGAATGTATAACGTTCTTACAATATTGTGTGTGTAAATTTTTGTCTGTCCCTCATCACCCTTTGTTGCAGAAAGAAATGTCATAACACTGATAAACTATTACGTAGCCAAAAACCTTAATATATTTTATTGAGATTTGGTACGTAACAAAAATATTATTGGTTAGTTAAATTATTACTTGGCCCCACATGAACTAGACTTAACATGCAATATAACAGTGATGGTGAGTGGGTCGTGGGTGCAGATGATATTGGTAAGTCTTGGGCCAACGGTCACCTATAATAATACGGCATAACATTCTTCATACTTAAATATCGTAATATTAATTGATATCCCTATCACAATATTATAACAATAATGTTTGTATTTAAGTGTATTATATCGATTATATCATAGCCGTACCATAATAAATTCCTCCTGTAGGTCCAGGATATATGTTTAATATTATACCTATTATAAGAATTGTAAAGTAAATGGTAATATTCTAAAATGTATATTATATATTTTATGTAGATTATAGGTACAATATGACTGCAAGAGGCACTGAATTCTTTGAAATCGGTAAAATGTGCCATATTATGTGTATTGTGTAAACTACGGTGCAGGTCATTTCCGCTCGGTTGTTCGATGATGCGTGTAACGTGACGACGCTTACGTTTTGACTTAGTTGTATGTTTCGTAGAAAAGATTTTACGATTTCTAAAGTTTTTTTACCCATACTTATTACCTATTCTATTTTTTGATTTTTAGTCATCGTTTGCGAATATATAAAAACTTTTATGTTTAAATTTTTCACTCTGAACTAATGGTAGATTTCCATAAAATAACATAAATTTTATAGAAAAAAAAAATAAAAACAGAATGACTAAATTTAAAAGTTATTCAGCTAAAAAGTATTATTTTTTTTTTTTTTATACAAAATTACAAACATCATCTATGAAGTTATATAAACACAACTAATATATCTATTTATTCAATATTCATACTTGAAAATTTTAAGTAAATCAATGACGACTTCTATACATAATAGTGTGGGATTTAAGTGCTTTTTTATTATTTTAAATTATTTAACATAGGTACTAAGGATTTATTTAAGTACATTTTACATTTTATTCGCTTCTTATATCGATATTGTTTAAACTTTACTATAGAACTGAAAAGCGAATTTTCTTCTTATATGATAAATTACTTTACATAAATTGAAAATGTTTTCACAACTGTTCTAAATCACACGTATGAAATATTATTTTAACTTATTTTCTGCGTAACATTTATAAAATTATGGTGCCGTACCTATTCATATCACAATCTTATTCAAACCATTCGTAAGTTTATAAGGTATTTTTTTTTTTTTCAATCACCCCAATAACTATTTTGTACTTAATTATAACTTAAACATTTTTACAAAATTAAAATTACAAATAAAAAATATAAACTATACATCTATATCTAAATATTAAATTCATTTTATACTTTGTACAATATATGTATCAAAATATATTAAGATTTTATGTAGGTATTTAAATAATATAAGAGGATACCTACTTATAACTAATAAATAAATGTAGTTAGGTGCAATTAGACTTTTTTAATAAGTTTAATACAAGTTTATCAAAAATTTTATCAATAAATTTGCGGCATTATTAAAATACAACAATAATATTTTGTAATTTATAACATTTTTTACATTTCATGATTTTGAAATAAAATGTTTCGATTGTGTTATGTGTATTATAATAATACTAATACAAGACACACTTTGAATCGCTATTATTATTATTAAAATGTTTATATTTTAAAAGTACCTAAAAATAACTTTTCAGTAAAATCTGTCCGTATGTATATTATGTACCTACTACCTATGATATAGATCTATTTAATTAATTTGAATGTGTTGCATAGTAGTATTTGAATTTTATTGAATATAAACACATAATAATACGAAAAACAAAAAAAAATTACTACTTGTAAGTTGGATAATTAATAAATAATAATTATCATTATTATTATGCAATTTGTTATTTACATAAATATTCTTCTTCTTCTTTATCTAGCCCTTAATACTCTTTAAGAGTTTTCATCGCCATCACTTAATCCCTCCATTTGTCTCTGTCCTGGGCTAGATCTCTCCAATCTTGAACTCCCATTCTGTTCAGGTCTTCTTCCACTACATCTAACCATCTTTTCCATGGTCGTAATATAGGTCTTTTTCCCGTAGGCTTCCACTCCAGGACTACTCTGTTTATATCGTCCTCACTACATAAATATTATATAATAATATTATTTTGTCATCTAGAAAGCAAAAATTGAGTCGAAAACCACGAATATCAGTCTGTATGGTCCACACGACAATTCACACAAATATTTTATAATTAGTAATTTTTTCCCACAACTGTATTAGTATCCTTAATATTAATTTATTTACTTAAACTTGGTATGTAATCTTAATTTACTAAACCAAGACTTCTATTTGTTACATAATTGTATCATGTTAATTTAGTAAGACCCAATCGCTTTAATATTTTTAAATCGCTGGACACTTTTTATTTGTAAAAAATGCCTAATTCAACTATTATTAGTTTCCACAGTGGGACTTTCTGGATGGTGAAAAACGGCGGATGGTAGTGTACTAGTGTCGGTTTCCAAAATAGAAAATATAACCACTATACGAACATATACGGATGTACGGTTTTCTTATTTTATTATGAACCAAATCCATGCACGTAATTTTTTTCTCGGCAGATACGAAGCCACATCTCAATGTTAATTATATTAATCCTTTTAATATTATTACGTTCGATGTTCACTAGCAAAGCATTGAGGTATTGTATGACGTGCTGTGTGCTTATATTATTATTATAGCTGCACGCTGAGATTGCAGTCGGGACCATTGATTAAATATCTATATTATTAAATTGTATTGAATTATTTATGTCTGTATTAAGAAGACGACTTACATTATAGTTATTTTAATTATAAATTGAATTCAAATAAAACTCTTCCTTTAATAAAAAAGAAACAACATTGACTGAAATCATTTATTAATTTTTCTCCAGCCCCCAACTTCCCAAATCCTATTTATACCAACTCTAAACATTTTAAACAACAAAAAAAATCCATGACACTACAGACTTAAGAAAGCCTTGGCTTATGGTCGGGGTGACTCTACTCAAAAAATCGAGTGGGAGTGGGCCAACAGTGTGTTCAGTAATAATTAAGACCCAAAGCTGTATATTTGTCATACGATACCACCCCTACGACATCGAAAACAACGACTGCATCACCTACGCTCCCACGCCTCATGGCCCCATTTTCGTCTACCCAATCAGTGTATTTTTGTCGAGACTTTGCAAACGTAGGTACGTAACAGTTTCCTATGTTTCCGTTCACCTGCTTTACTCACGTGATTCTAGGAAACGAGATGTCCGGACCAAGCCGCCCCCGTGAACCATAGGTGGGCAGACAAAGCCAGATGCAACTTCAAACATAAACTCAAATGACGTAACGTACTTTTTTCTAACACTTCCGTGACATCGACAACAACAACAACACGACTGCATCACCTACGCCCCAATGACCAAGTACCCTTTTATTGACTACCCACTCTGTGTATTTTTGTCAAAACTGTGCAGACGCAGGTACGCAACAGTTTCCTACGTCTCCATAACCGTCAAACTCTTTTATTCACGTGTTTCTGGAAAACGATATGTCTGGTTAAAGCCACCTGCGGCCTCGGTGGGCAGATAAATTTGTCAAACCCAACTATGTAAACATAAACTCAAATGTCGTAACGGATTTTTCTAAAATAATTATCCCCACCTTTTTTAAACTAGATGTTTTAACCGTATGCATACATACTATAATATTATATAGCCTCTTATAATTACTCCTATAATAATTGATATTCCAAACAACTCAATAATATAATCGCAGGTAAAAGAAAACAACTAACAATTCAATAGACATTTTTATTCGTGTTTAAAATACACATTGCAATTTTTTTTACCAAAAAATACTTTGTTAGGTATTATTTCGCTAATTATTACTAATTTACAGCTCATTCATAATAATATAATATAGCTAGTGTTCTATAAGACCATGTTTACCTGTTTATTTGAAATAACTGCATGTTTAACACAATATATTTTCATCTTAGTGGCTTAGTTTAAATAGGGAACCATGAAAAACTTTTCTAAATGAGGAAACATTTAAACTTATTATTTTTATTTTCATCGCGTGTATTTACATATTTTTTTATGAACAGTGTAATTTAGAAATATTATGTTTAGATAGTAGGTACCTATGTAATATTTAAACTTACCCAAATATGAGAAATACATTTCAAAAATCGTACCAATGTGATTTAAATTGGGTTTGACATTCGTTGGTAGGACATGCAAAAAAAAACATGAATGGCATATGTAGTCTAAGTTTTTTTTTCGTACATTCCTTATATGTGTTATTTGAAAACCATCAAATTCCTTTTTAGAGGAGTATTGAAAATCTGTCATTTAGATTTTTATGTACCTATTTTATATACATATATATATAATACAGCTCTGAGGCTTGAGTAAAACCAAACAGTTATATTTAATAAGTATATTAGCTACACTATGAGTTATGAAAGAATTATTTTTGTGTGATGATTTTGTATCTATTCATATAAACACATTAACTGCAGTTTAAGCGTGAAAATGATTTGTTTTTTGTCTAGTTGTATATACAATCTGATATTTATTGAACGAAAAAAAGATAAACGGGCTTCATAAAATATTTACTCTAACATTGATACTATGAAATCGAATACAAGATATAAAAAAAATTAGTTTATAAATTAATAGAAATGTATCCATTGTGAAATTGAATGCCAGACGTATCATAACAACCAACCAGATTAATGTAATAACAACACTATATTAAATTAAGTATATTTGAATATAATAGGTTAATGGCATGTGGTGGTGCACATCAAAAAATAAAATATAAAATGTGTTTCAGTGAAATGTCTAAAAATGTTTATTATCATTATATGAAAAGAAACACTAAACGAAAAGAAAGATGAAGCCATGAAGCTAAACGAACGATCCATCAAAATGACGTATTATTATAATAAATTATATGAAGCAATATGGTATGGAAACGTTCTAGTCCAAGAAAATTAATACTTTTTAACATCACAGTAATAATATAGAAAGCACAAATATGAGTTACACAAAAAACCATCAAAGCGTTAAGCCTGAAGCCTGAAATGTAACTATATTGGAAGCGGTAATCAAATAAATCGAAATCAAAGAATTCGCACAACAGAGATTTTCCGACCTTCTGAAATGTTATAAAATAAAAGAGCACGTAATTGTTATGCCAAGCTTGATCGGTCTGTGAATCTGTCTACCACGTGCAACAGGCAATCATCTATGTCGAGACATTTAAACAACGAGATAAACATACATCAAACGAACTTGCAAGTTTTCCATTTTTCTAGTATAACTAACTGATCCCGTGCACTTCGTTGCTCGTTAAATGTACCAACTCTAATGACTCAAACTTTGTTCAATTCGTTATTTAATATTCGGTGGATGGTGTTCAAAATGTATCTTAACTTTTCCGTTGCCCGGAATAAAAATTCTGATTTGCAGCGGTCCGTGTTGGGAATAGATAAGTAATAATTTATCAAGATTAAGATAAAGATAGACTACAAATATTTTATCTAGATAATGAAAGAAATAACCAGATTTTATTTATTGTCTAGATAAAGATAATTAAACAATAATTTTATCAAGATACAAATTAAGATAAATTGTATATAACAATTATAATTACACACAATAAGCCAATAATTCTACCATTTTTATAACAAACATAATTAAATTATGATGTGCCTTGCTAATGGGCAATACATAACTAGAGAAATAGTTTAAATAGATATTATACATACTTATATAAGGATAAAATAATAAATCACTGCTATTAGCTACTAAATAACTTCTTATATTGCAAATAATAATACCTACTTCGTGTACTCATGTGAATTTGGCATTTAATATTTAAAAAAATTACCTACTTCGATAATAATACTGAAATAAACACAAATACTCCATGTTTATTTTAAACTATAATAGTAATAATAATATATTTTATACATATTATATTATTTAACGATTGCCGATAAGAATGTGTTACTGACTTATTGTGTTAATAACTAATAACCAATGACTAATGATTGATGAAAAATAAAATAAAATAAAATAAAAATACATACATTAAGCAGTTTTATTAAAACCGAAAAGTATCGACTCGAATAATTTATTTAATTATCTAGATAAGATATTTGTTTATCCTAGATAATTTCTTAAGATAATTTGAAACTGATTATTTGTATTTATCTAGATAAGACAAAGATAATACGGTTTTTTATCTAGATAATTCCAACATGGCAGCAGTATATTATCAAGTAGGCAATCTACCTGCTATAGATCCCGGACCCCTTTGCTGTTTTTACGAAAGGTGTATGATTTAACTCTAAAGTATCAATGTTATACCAAGTTTGTCGTATTCCACCTATGGTGGATTAATAATCAATTAATACAAAATCCTAACCTAACCTAACCGTACTAATATCAGATGAATAAAAAAAAACCAAATTTAATCATTTTTAAATTAGCCTGTCTTCTTCCCAGAGTTCTAATATACACATGAACATTCATTTATATATGCATATAATATATATATATGGTACCGTTAAAGTATTAAACCAGTTATTTTATAATTTAACGTAACATTCTATATATATTGACAAGAATAATAATACAAATCAACAAGCATGCCCAATTAACCAATAGCAACCAATATATAATAAACTGTTGCTCCACTATTGTATTTTTTACATCCAGATTTACTACTTTTCCAGTGGATTTTCCTAAAATGTTTTTTCTTAAAAACCTTCTCCTGGCAATTACGTACATCTTAAAAAAATTAGAAAATCGGTCGATGAGGTATAACGACATTTTCAAGCTACATTTTTATATATTATATAGATATATATTATACCTATAATGTTTTTGGAATACTTGAATTTATTTAATTTATTTGGCCAGAAAAAAAACTTACAAAAGTGATACATATTTTGTATTATTATATTTTAACGAACTCGACTATAACGAACCGTTTGACGAGTAATAATTAATTATAGATCATTTCAGGATTTTAACTTATATCTATACTTATATCCGGAATATTTTCAATTCTCTTTGTGCGTGTACATCTGTCTGTGGTAGTCTTTCATGACTTTTGTCGACATGGTTACCATCACATGATATTGATTTTTATAAAACTTTTTTTATTATTTATTCGGTAAACAAGCCTAGACACATATTATTATGGTCATCGTGTTGTACATTAGATTGTATCTCGTGTTTATGGGTTAAGGTATTGAATTATAAATAAATAAATAATTACTAATATAAGTTACTAATAATTGTAGTACCAAATGTATATAATCCTACTGATCAAATTTGATTGGATAACACAACATTATTAACTATAATATTGGCTCTTAATAAACCTTTTCATTGGTCGTGCATTATTAGGTTGATACCTAGGCCATAATATTAGCTTAGTTTGTCCTCATAAACCGTTAACTTTAATATTGGGAAAAACTAGTCTATCATAGTCTAAACTCGATGATCAACTGGCATTTCATATAAACTAGATTGGCCTAAGTATCTAACTCCAGCCTCATCATTTAATTATCCTGAAATCTGGTTTCGGTGGTAACATATTAGGTATTATATACACATAATATAATCCGTTTAGTTTTAAAATATCTTTCAGTTACCTATAGTTAATTCACTGCAACTGGTATACATTTATTCAACTGGCATTCAATCCATTTATTTTCTAATAATTGTTTTACCAAATGAACATTCATTTTATCCATTATTAAAGAAATTAATTGAATTTTGTTCCATTCATGTAGGCGTGTTGTCAAACGACAACCAAGTTCTCTCACTATAAATACAACATATACATACTACTATTATAGGTATATATGTATGAATATATCAGGACGTAGGTGTATAATTCATAAATACATATTATACCTATATATATAATAAATATATAATATATATATTATTATCATATATACATATATATTGTACATGTGTATAATGCACATACATGTATAAATCTGGGTTTTGTTATACGATACAAAAGCAGCTGCCTGCAAATGATTAATGAATAATCCTATTTTTAAATGGAGGAAAAATATCATAGGACCATTTTTTTAGCGATCTGAAAATACGATTCGTTTCATATTCGATTTAAATGTTCGCCTCATTACGTTTAAAGAGCATAACAATTTCATACACGGATAGCCACAGAGTCAATTTGCGTTTAAACTGAGCCTTTCAGTTAGTCCCTCGACAACCAACCATTCAAAAAACTTATTGTAAAATTACTGATTTTTAATGACTTACATTGTCTAAAACATTAAAATATCATGGTTGGTATTTTGTTAGTTGTTTTTAATACTAATCAAATTATAAAAAATTATTGAGAAATTAACGTTTATCAACATATCATCAAATTATATTTATAGGTACCTATGCTCCGCAGTTCATACCCACATACTGGACGTATAATAATAAATCTATTATAATAAACAAAATAAGTCATAATTATTATATTTGAGAGTATAAATATATTCTGATTACAATTTAGCTAGCAAAAAAATATATATAATATTATGTTGATATAATAACAATTCTTCACTACTTTTGTTCGGTTTTTTTATTTTTTTTCAAATATTTGAATAATGTTCCGCGACCTGTATCAATTTCCAATTCATTGAAGTGTTCCACGACACTTGCACATATTTTTACTTCTCTAAAATATGGTTTAAGACGAAAAAAAAATTCACTGTACAACAAAATTGTTCACTCACTCAGAATCTGAAAACAACAATTCTTCTCGAGTACTGATTTTATTTAATTTATGAAATATAATATTTCTACTACTAAACCATATTTTATTTTTGTTTTAAATCTACATAGGCTCAGTAAATAATATATTTTATATTCCTAAAGGTTTACAATTATTTGTGTGTGTGTATGTGTGTGTGTGTGTTTTACCTTTATAAGAGCCAACTTAAACCATCACATTACCCACGGAAACGTATTTTTTTTAGTTTAGTAAAAACTATTATTGTTTAGTAGGCATTATAGACGCACACAGTATATTATTATGTTCGCATATCAGGTAACACAGTGGCCTCTATTCGAAATTATGATCGATAATAGTAATTAAATGAGTATTGTGTTTCGGTAAAAGTAATCAACTCATGTGTTGGTTTCGTATTGAAGTTATAGCTTATTATTCTAGCGTGTGATGCGTATATTTTTACAATGATTACACATGGTAATAAAATATTATAATCTATATGAAATATTTACAATATTATAATTAAAAACTTACTGCAATGTATATGGTTTTGATACGATTTAGTTAATTTGTAATTCATAAGCAATTAACCACTGTAAAAATATATATTAAATAATATGGCTACCCGTTTAAATTCATAATAATAATATATAGAAAATTAGAACTCACTAAAATATAACAATGAATCAAAGAGACGTAAATGATCTTAAAAGCACCATTATTTATTAAATTTGAGCCCAGAGGGTGAGGTTCCTCGATTTATTGAACCGTTCCCTGTATTTTCAGTATCATAATTCTAAAACTTAAAGTGGTCGGGAGATAGGATCGTTATAATTTTACCGACATACGTATTATATTTATTTTATCGATTTTTTTTTATTTTCACTGAGCTCACTGAAGGTAAATACGTTCAACTTTATACACAAAATGCAATATTTTTTTATGATAATAATATCATAGCAGTACTAAATTAAATCAGTTTCGGTCATCAATCGTTCCCGGAGAATTAATTAGGTATTCTTTTATTTTAATTAAAATTTCAAGCATTTAATTTTACTTTCCCTGCAACCAAGTTATATATTATGTATTATTTACCTATTTACTTTCTTAGTAATTTAATTTAATACAATTATTTTGGTGGTTACAATCCTATATAAAATAGTATTAACGATGCACGAATCACGTCGTTATTCTACGTATTATAATATTATGTATAGTGTTATTGTGACAAACCAGCTTTGAGAGAGAGCTGATATTGTGATAAAAACCTTTCTGTAGTAAAAATAATTATTGTATAATCATAGTCGTATTACGTCGGGTCTCGAGTCATCGTTGGAATAGGTATTGGCGGCAATGAAAAATCAGATTAAGGGTTGAAAATGTAATTATGAAAACGATCATAATATTATTACAAAATACGTACATCCGCAGCTCTTATTGCGAAATACGATTCAATTAACTCGGTGCGAGAAAAAAAAAAATTAAAACTCAACTTTATATCTTTTATTACTTCCTATATGTAGTAATCGTAGGAATTCACGGATTTGTCTCTCGCAAGTAATTTAAAATTAATTGAAATCAAAATCACAGTGGTCCATCGATGCAAAATCTTCCCTTTCCCTTCGAAACTCACTAAATTTATTTTTTTGTAATCAGTTTCCGATGACAACCCACGTCCCAATATAATTACAAAACGAAGAAATAATGTGTAACGATAAAACGTGAAACGTACGCTGACACACAAAAGACAGTTGTTATAAAAGTGCTCGGGTTGGAATACTCAAACCTAGAACTTGGTGAATGCAATTAAGAATGGAATTCGACGAAAAATGTATAAATAAATGTATTTTCAAACATAATTGACTAAAAATTGCTTGCCTCAAGTATTAAATTATATATAATTCTTGTAATGACTTGTAGTATAAAATTTAATTTTTAATGACTAAAAAATAAAAAGACTATAAGAATGAAAACAATTTTAAAATCTAAAAAAAGTTTGGGCGAACAGAGGATTGGAGTGATGTTAGTGTACTTACTTGTTATTTATTTATTTATTATATTTTACGGGATGAGCCCTTTTATATATAGATAGAAATATACAGTTTGTATTTACATTTATAACATATACTTAAAGAATGGCAACAATTGTTCAGAAATAGAACAATAGGAAACAGAAAATTAAAGTTTATAAAAAGAAAATTAAAAATGAACATCAAAATTAGATATCAAAAGGGTGTGTAATTTGGGCCCCAAATTGCACTAGACGTTATTCGCCTTAGTGGCTCGTTTGCAAAATAATCAGTAAGTAACGAGAGCTTAAATATTTCTTCATATTCATAGGAATTTGCGCGTTTGACTCTCGTGTTTTAAAATTAATTCAAATCAAAATCGCAGTGCTCCAATCGATGCAAAAACATCGCTTCGAAACTCGCTTGATGGTCACCGACAATGGCCGAAATGATAGAGGATTTATTTTTATTCTTTTAATCAGCTTCCGACGGCAACCACTCACCCACGTCCCGATATAATAATTAAAAAATGCAAAAGTGATGTGGGACGATAGAGTGTGAAACGTACGCCGCCGAATAAAATACAGTTGTTATAAAAGAGCTCGGGTTGGAATGCTCGAATCTAGGTGTAAGCAATTAAGAATGAAATGCGTCAAAAAATGTATACATATTATAATATTATATAATATATAATTATGTGAATATTGTACGACAACGTAAATACCAACGAGAGAACTATGGAGTTCTACTTGGTACGATTTTATGACTGATGTCGTCGCTAAAAAGTTACAACACTTTTGACGACATGTAAAAATTATTATTCTGCATTTATAATGACCTAACATTTACGAAGTACCTACATACGGGATAATTTACAACGAAAAAACAAAATCTCTCTGCATGTTATTACATAGTCTGAATTTTTTTTTTTCAATTTATGTATCTTATAACTCTTGAATGACGATGATATAATTATAATAATCAATTAACATAAATACTCCGATCTGTCATAACCGTATAAAAGGTATATGAAAAAAAAAAGATAGATCTGCCTAGAATAATAAATTATTCAATTTGTACGAATACCTAATCCTGCCTAGTACCTGATAGGTACTATATCATTAAACAATTTGTGTTTGAAATTTTGAATAAAGAATGCATGCAATAAAACATCTATAGTAGGTAGAATGTACATTTTGTTTTTATTTTTTATGGAACTTGGTTTAATTTAATTTAAATTTTTATTGTTGATTTGTATGTCTATGGCAATAAACAAATCGTTATGAAAATATTTGCCTCATTTAAATCGTTTGGAAAAAAAAGTTGTATCAAGCCCAAAATCGTCTATTTAAAAAAAATATATGATCATAGAACTGAATAGAATAGTTACATTTGTACGAATAGGTAGGTAATGAATTATACAACTACTTTATTATTAATCAATCTGTGTTTTAATAAACAATTTACCTATGCAATAAAATAGGTAGACAGGTTATACTAAGTACTAAGTAGATTTACTAGGTTGGATTAATTATTTAACATAGCAACGACGTCCATGTGCTTAAATAAATACATCGATTTGGCGTGACCTTATGAAAACTATAACAAAAAAAATAATATTATTGAATTTATACAAATACCTAATTATGCATTATACTACTAGGTACTTTAATAGTTTAATATTACCTAATCATTAATCAAACACTTATAGCGGCCAATGACCAATGCAGTCATTGTTTTTGTAATAGTAATAAAAAACAAATATTAATCAATATGAGTTTAAATAAATAATGTATACACTTAAATACCTATGGAATTTTGGTTATTTTAGTTATAATATAGTAGCTATTTTTTCTATCAAAAATATTAATTTTCTTAACTTAAAATGGTCTTACTTTGATAATTTTTTACTCTCTTATGAGAATTATTTTACTTTTTATTTTATGGATAACTTCTGTAGTATTAACGACAAAACTCTCAAAATTAAATATTAGTTCCAGCTAGTTATACTCAATTTTTTAACGTTTTAGTTTTTAAGTGTCTGATGTTAAAGAGCTATCAATCTATGCTATCAAAGTTGCGCAACCTTGTGGACAACATTTATACCTACATTTCTTAAAGTGATATCAAAGTAACCCCATTTTATAAAAAAAAATCAAATTATCATGGTACTCTGGTGAAAATATAACTGGTTACTTTGAGCTCCACGAAATCAAAGTTAACCTCTATTCTATGGTAGTCATACTTATTTAATTGTTTACTACAATTAGTTTCAGTACACATTTTTTGCACGGTACATTTTTAGGTTTAAACTTTTTCTTAATGGGTTTAAAGTGTATTATTCAGAAACAGAATATTATATTTCATCTTAAGTTCCGACAAATATCAAATACTGAACCACCAATACCTACTCTATTATTAAAAACAATTTATAGTTTGAATGAACGGGAAAGTGGAAAAAAAATACACTGTGCTCCACCAATCCACTTTGCTTAGTAAGTTTAAAAGGTTTAGAAAAATAAAATATTGGATTAATCGAGAATTATTTTACAGTTAAAAAATATTCGCTTACAAGTATTATGCTTTGAAATCTAAAAACTAAAATAAAGCGATGCATTAAAAAAATATAAAACTCATAATAATAAAATCAATTTTTATAATAACTTTAAAAAAATGAAAAATTCTTATAGCACTTAAAATAAAAGATTTATTTTTTTTTAAAACGGAAAAATAATTGTCTAAAAGCCCGTCTTTTGTTTTGAATTATGTGTAAGTAATTCTTTTTGTAATGATTCGTTTAATGATAAATGACTAAAAAAAAAATTATAAGAACGACAACAGTTTTAAAATCCAAAATATGTTCAGGTGAACGGTGGATAGTGGCTTTGTGTTCCTATGTATTTTACATGACGTGCGTCATGAAAGCTTCGATATTCTAGATTATTGATTTGGTTCGTTATTATTGTTATTGTACACTTTATCGGCAAACGTACATAATTGGTTTTGTGGCCACGTGCATTTAATTACCATCTAGACTATAATATATAGTTATGGTGGTTTCCCCCTTTAAATTATAATGTCAATCCCTCGATAAAATTGCCTATACTTTGTTTTCTTTGCGTTTTCATAAATTAATTATGTTGACGACAAAATTAACAGTCATTGTTCGGTGTCGGATACTCAAGACGGAATTTGACGGTAAAGCAAAATATTATTAAACATTTAACAATAAGCCATACATTGTTATCGAGTTATAATCGCTCTAACATCACGAATATAATTTATATAGTTAACTCATAATGAAAGGTTTAAAGTTTATTAAACCACTTGAAAATGGTACCAAAGGAGATTGGTAGATAATTTACAGTATTAAAATATTACATAAAAGCTAATTAAGTCTAATATTAGGTTGCATCGCTAAAATTAAAAGAAAGCTGAGAAAATGTGAATGACATATTATTTTATTATTACGAGTTAATGAGGACTAAGGAATTTTTAAAATCACTAAATACAGGTCACATACTCACATACAAATTTGGAAATATTTATTAGATATGGTCATTAGGAGATTCAGAATATAAAATACAGAACATATTATGTATACTATATTGCCTTCCAGGGCTTGCAAACGTTATAATAACGTTATAATTGTAACATTATATTTGGCAAATAAAAGATTAAAACTTGTTAACATCATTATAACGGAAAGGGATAATAAAAAATAATTAAACACCCCAAAACAAAACATAAGGGTTAACAAAATATTATGTTGAATATCATTAAACAAAACATAACGCAAACAAAAATATTTTTAAATCTATTTATTTAAAAGGTCTATTGGTTTCGTAGAAACATTTATTTCATGCAAGCAATCTATGAATTGATTATATTATTTTCCGTATCAGGGTCATTAGTCATTACCTACCCACATTAGTTATTATTTTTTAATTTAATAGGTATTAACACTATTTCAGATAACGATAAACGAAAAACTTGGATAACGTTTTAATTCGGTGGGACGATAGATACACAAATTGTGTAACGTTTTAATTGTAAATAACATAAAAATAATAATTTATATTTTTTTCCAATTCAATCCCTGTAGTTGCCATCAAAATTAATATTTATCACGAACTTCATGATTACTCGAACATAAGACAAGTCTTAAATATTCCTAAACTTGTTTCTCACCGCGATAAAGCATACTTAGATATTTTATACTCAGTTCTAAATGGTTCTCTAGACGTTTCTGATTTCATTGCAGCCATTACTTTCAGAGTTCCTTCTCATTCTTCCAGAAACCTATCCCAATTTTATATTCCTACTCACATGACCTCTTATGGGCATAATCGTAGGTACTTTGCACCTCATGCTCAGAGCTGCGAACAACAATTGGTACTTAGTACTTAACTATATTATTTGTATATATTTGAATTATTTCTGTATTTAATTATATTTTATGGGTGCTAGCTTATCCCACCTATATAATTACACCTACACCTTATTACCATATTTGTTATACTATGTAATATACCCGTTTTGGTGTTTAATAAACAATAATAATAATATTAGTTGAGAAATTTCAAATAATTGTAAACATTTTTTTTTATAAACAGGCGTAACTTTAGTAATAACTTAGTGGGTAGGTATGAAACAAATTTCAGTTTCTTGAGTGACATAATTTCCTCATTAAGGGTCTCATTAAAAATAAAAACCTGTGTAGTACGTATATATGTGTTATCTGTGTCAACCACCTTGTTTCAATTTCAAATGAACGTAGATTCGTGGCCATAAAAATGTCAATATGGTGTAAATGAAAACAAAATGCAGCCACAATATTACCATATTTTGTGTAGTTGAATTTATTATTACAATATTAATCAGTAAAAATATTAATTTTTTCAATAGGTTTATTTTTTATTTGTTATATTCATTTAATTTTGTTTTATAATTGAATTAAATTAAATATAATTTGCAAGTCTAAAGTTATTTGTACAATACTGGACAATTACTGTGAGTACCTACAAAATTCTATGTTCTCTTGAAAGAAAGAAAGAACAAATACAACAACCTTAACTATATGCAAGAACATACACTCTTATTTTTTTAATGCTAACTTAACATCTGAGTTTGAATAGGATAATATTATATCATATTTTAATAGCTTTTATAATTTCATAAAATTATATTCATAAAGTTAGGTAATATTCGTTGTATCACAAGTATTATAATAATGGTTGTTATAAAATTAATAACAACATGTTGTTAGGATACAATTTTTTCAGGACTTATTTTAAACACTTTACAAATGTAAAACCGAAAAAAAAACACACAAAAGGTGAAAAGACATAATTTAAACAATATATTATCAATACATCAATATATTTTTTTATAATTCTACATTGTACACGAATCTGTTGCAGTTTGAATTATTTTAAAGTCAACACTGATACAGCACATTTACCACAAATATTATATTTGTGTGATGTATTACGTGTTTTACCTACCTTTAATGGTTTCAATGTTTCATTGTATAATTTGTGTATCAGACCCTAAAATTAAACTTAATTTTGGAGTTATCCATCAACCATAACAATTATAATCGATCATCTACGATTACATCGCATTACATTAATTACAAGTTAGGTATCATTTGAATATTGAAAAGAAGATGTAATAACATAATTTAAACAATACATCAATATGCCTACCTACGTAAGTATATTTTGTTATTATTCTCCATTGTACAAGAGTCTGTTGCAGTTTGAATTATTTTAAAGTCAACAATGATACAGCACATTTACCACAAATATAATATTTATGTGATGTATTACGTGTTTTATCTACCTATAATGGTTTCATTAGATAATTTGTGTATCAGAACTTAAATTAAACTTAATTTTGGAGATATCCATCAACTATAACAATTATGATCGATCATCTACAATTACATCTCATTACATTAATTAAAAGTAAAGTATCTTTTAAATATTGAAAAGAAAATGTTTATACTGTAAGTATGACGTAAAACTCACAATTGAATTGACAAGATTCTATTTAATTTGTTTTAAAAAACAGCGATCAAAGAAATGTATTATAATTAAACTAAGCGTACAATAATATTGGGACATCATTTAAATAATTGTTTGATAAAATTTTTCAAATAATTATTTAAATAACAAACCACAATATTTCACCAGCGTCGATCAATTACTAACTGCTCGGGCCGTACGGCAATCGTAACCTTTACGAAATTGAACGTACGGTAATTTGAACTTTGTTATTTATTATTTAAATTTAGAAAATAAAAGATAAGTTTAATTATCATGTTAATTTTGAATAATTTATTGAACATATACCTTTTAAAAACTTTTATTTTATAATTTACAATTTTGTTCTGACTATTGTCGCACTTATAGAACTCAGCGATTGACAGTGCATTAGGTCGCAGCTGTCGGCAGACTAAAATTAATAACGTACCGTCGTAATCAGCGCAGCGGGTCGCTCTAGCTTATCTATATTTTTTCGTTTTAGGCTGTGCTAAAATTGATTCACATTTTTTTTTAATTACAAGTATCATCCGTAAGCTATCAAATGATCAATGGGTAATAATAATTAATTAATGGATTTATAATAGATTAAAAAAAATGTGTCTTCAATTAGGTTTTAATTATAAATTATAAATTATATTTTATATACCTATGTACCTAACAGGTTAAAAAAAGGATTAAACTTTAAATTCGATGTTTTATTCTCGAATTTCCATTATGATCTACACAATTAAAAACAATAGATTATTATTATAAATATTTAATTTAATAATGCAATTTTCAGATCAATTTATCGAAAAATATTATATTTAATGAGCTTAAAAATATTTTATTTGTAGTATGTAACATTTATTATTTATTACATTTTACGCTGCCATATTATAGTAAATAAATATGATGTTTTTTTTTCTTTTCAAGTTATCTTTTATGGCGTTTAGACTATTATAATGGTACAATACAATAAAAAGTTATTAATGATAAATTATAATACTACGTGTGCTTTGAACCAAAACGTTGTAACTTGATTTTTTTGAAATTCCACCTTTTTAAAAAATTATATATTTATATACAAAATTGTAGTCATCATTGATCTATAACTCAAACTTATGAGCAGCCATTTAGGTGCATTATTCAATGAGAACTAAAATATTAAATCTCATATTTTTTATATAATCGTGATCAACATATTATATTATGGTTGTTAACTTTAGCGTTAAAATCAATATCTATCTACATGATATAATAAATTCGAAAGCGGTAACCAAAAATCACTATTTTATATTTTGCTTCATCTTTAGGTATATCAAGAATAATATGATTGTACAATATAATGTATTAGAGAACATTTATCAACAAAATGAAAAAAAAACATAAATAATGGTAAAATCGTATATATTTTTTTTAACATCACGTTTTAATATTATTATCTTTTCTTTATCCATATTTTGTTTGCATGTAATAATATATACATTTCAATTTAGAATGAACCTAACCTGATCAAGTTTTTTTTTAATTTTCTTATTCCAAAATTGTTTTATATTTTATATGGTTTCAGACGCTTCATAATTGGACTTAGCTAATAATTTGATGGCCAACGGATTGACATGGCAATCTAGCCCCGTGACATGTTTTCTACCAAACTTTGGATTTTGGTTAGAACTTTGGACAGCATCTTGCCGTGGTGTATCGCATAATTTCTTTCGAACTGTTAGGGTACAGAGATGGTCGGAATTTTGACAGCGCGTTGTATTACATCAAATATCAATGTTCGACTTACTGGCACAAACCCACAGTTGATTTCCAGTATAGTATGATGTTTATTCACTATAAGTGGCTTAAGTCTTGTTTAAGTAGAAGTTTCTCAAAGAGTTTGTCCATACTCAAAATGAATTATGTTAGTAGATATGATGTGACGTCGTCAAGTGGTTTTCCCGGTTTTAACAACACGATGACATAGATCATTTTCAAATATTTTGGAACTCATCTCATGAGATAAATAACATTGTATATATTATATAATATGCTGATGGATTGGGCCCTCTGGATATAAGCACTTTAAGTATTTTTAAACTAATTTTATTATGACCCTGTGTTTTTTTTTTTTTTTGGTTTGTGTGGTCGTATATTTCTTAAGGAAATCCTATTGGAGTGAAATAATTGATTTCTTCATTTTTATATTGATTTTATAGTTACGTGTTATATCAATCTGAGAGTTAATGAAGTTGGTTTAAATACATACAATACATGCTCAAGATGACGAGCGTATATTTCTTTATGATTCTTTGCGTGCCCAGGTACCGTCTTCAGTGGGTGGTACCTGAACCAGCGTTGCCAATGTTTGTTATCTAGTCAGCGGGGAAAATATGACAAAATTACCGTACTTTGAACAATATTACCGTACTTATTGATTTTTTAGGTTATCAGCATGGTTATCAGTTATAATTTCTTATCCGAATTCTTATCAAATTCTTATCAAATTCTTATCAAATATTTATAAAACCATTAAAACCTATTAAAAATTAATAACAAATAACAATTAACAATCTTCAGGTAAAAACTTATAATGGGTTCAGGGTTATGGACAGTGCCGGCGCTAGGAGAGGACAAATGGGACATTTGTCCAGGGCCCCGCGCTTGTTAAAGGGCCCCGTGATTTTTAATTATCATCTTAATACGAATACCGTGGTTTACCGTCGGATATTGCATTATTCTGCCTGCAGCGGTCGCGTACTTAGATATTAAACAATTTATTATTTTATTCAAACATTTTGATGAATTAATTTATTTTTAATTGATGATTTTATGTAGTTGTTAAAATAAATGTAAATTAATAAAATAACCAGCCCTTATGAATTACAGACAACATGATAAAAAATTCAAAAACAAAAATTACATGATATTTAAAATCAAAAATTATAGTTAATTATTATGATAGTTTCACCCAAGGTTTGGGGTTATTAGATAAACTCTGTTTTCTTTTATGGGGAATTCTATGGAATTCTATGGGAATTCTAACTAGGGAGAAACTGAGCACCATCTTAGTCCAGCTCACATAATATCACGATCAAAAGTCTGGGTCAGGTTCGAAGTTCAATATTATATAATATATAGAATTGATACAAAAATAAAATCAAATACAAAATATTTATAACAAATATGATGAAAAGCTAATTTTTTTTTTTTGAATTTACCGTACTATTTGACCCATTTTTGGTTGACCGTACTCCGACCGTACGGAGTATGAAATTACCGTAATCCCCCGACAAATACCGTACTATCGGCAACACTGACCTGAACACGTGGTATATTGAATATTATATGTCTTGAGGCTTTCAACAAAGATTAATCGGTATCAGCCATTGAAGAGAGAACACTCAGATTATATCAGTTTAACGTTTCATTTTTATTATATTTTATTCTGTTTTAGCTTGTTTTTATTATATAGTCCCATTCGGTTTTATTCGTTTGGTACTGGGTACCTGGTGGAGAGGCCAAGAATTTTGTAAGGTGGGAGAAGGGGTCACTAAACTTTTCTTCACCAACACTTTTGTAAAATCATTATGTCTAATATAATATTATGGTTTAGGCTAAAATAAACATGATTAAGAGGGGGGAAGGAGTTATAACCAGAAATATGAATTGTGGCACATGTTTTCTTATCTACATTGGGTAAGTAATCTAGCGGTTGCCACTGGTAGCTACCAAAGTTATTATTTTTTTCAGATTAATAATTTAATTTGTCAATGTTTTTAGTCAAGTTAAAAGATTTCAACTCCAACTAAGTGAACAAGTTCTATTCACAACTAAATAATGTATAGGTAAAAGTTTCTGATCCTGATGTTGATTTTTTAAAATTATTACATTGTGTAACGTTAAGTTTTCCTTCAAACAAACCCAAATTACAAGATTTAACGCCAAACAACTTTTTTAATTTTTAGATTTTAAAATCAATAAAAACCATTCATTATGAATTATTACGATGTAACAGTATTAAAAATGAAAATTGTTCTCTTGAACAATTTGGTATTTTGAAATAGAACATTTTGGATTTGACCCCACGACTAATTTAGATCAAATAATATTTGTTATATCTTAGAACTTAAAAGTAAATCAACATTGCAAGCCTCAACCATTAATAATTAGGACCCATTATTCATACGTACAATTAATTGTTCTTATATAATGTTGTTATAGGATGGTGATTCTCCATAAATATCATTAATCGTTGTTTATAGCGTCAGTGTATTTTGTTGAATATGTTTTAACTGAGGTCTACACAATGCTGTATTAAATAATTTTACGTTGTAGACATTATGAGAAATATGTGCAGCTTGAAGAACCTCGCGTGCACTATGTTTTACGATATTTATTATTACCCAACAACTACGACAACATAATAATATGATATGATTTTAAACTGGAATTCTAAAGACCCCCGTGATTATAACCTTATATATTATATTGACATTTCTATAGTAAATATACCTACGTAAGTACCTAATGTACGCATTACGTAAGGTACTGATTAGCACGATGAGCAAAAAAGATCAATGTTCAACGACTGTGTGAATAAAGTCATCTGTGTGTCGAGAAATATTTATGAGCTTCTAATGATGTCAGTAGGAAATATCAATTTTATGATATATTTTATTTTGTATCATACAGGTGTTTTTATAAGTTTTGTATCGAACATTCATACTATGCTTGTATTTAGTTTTAAAACTATGAAATATCTACGGAAATTCCTCAAAGATTGAATAACCTCATATTATACGAAAATGTATATTGTTAAATAATAAATATTCAATTTGAAATGAATAATGTTATAATATTTCTGTAATTTGTAAATAATGTACATTCCATCTTTATTTTTAAAAACTTCCCCACATTCACACTTCAACGTCACTCGACTACAAGAGTAATATGATTTCATTTTTAAGTAGAATTTCATATTTATTGATTTAAATAATTACGTTTTCCATGTGTGTAGTTAGGGGAAATTGTATTTCATTTTCTATAACATTCGACAACACCAATACAACTTGTCATTTCCCTTTCGTACCCTTCTTATATACCTATTCCTGTAACCGGAAAATATGTCTGAAATTAGATTAATCATTTATTAATTTACAATACTTTGACTCAAGTACAAAAAAGATAAAATCCAATTATGATCTATATCTTCAAAACAAAACTAGTACTGATTGACAACGGTTATTAGATTATGCCATCCTAACAATATTAACTAATAATATAAGAATGTGTTTGTTTTTAATTTAAGTTTACCATTACTAAAAAAATCCAATGTCTTAAAAAATTATTATTTTTTAATACCAAAAGAGAGAAATTTATTATCTTTTTGAAGATGGGAAACTTACACAACGTTTATTTTCATAACTGTGCATATCTTATCGAATTATTTTGTTACCTTTTTGTACCAACGAACCGAAAAATAGTAAAAGTTTAACACAAGCATAGTGAAGAAAATACGAGGTATTAAAGTATAAAACGATGACGAAACTTTGAGAACTTTTCACACCTTCCGAACAATTCGTCTTTTTAATGTTTTATTATATTCACTCCAAGAAGGTTTGCCTTTCGGCTTTCTGCACAACGCGTACAATAAGATAGACTGTAATTTATTCCATATACTCCCAGTATATATAACAGTTGATATCTTTACAAAATAATTTAAGTACTTAGGTGTTTTACGTATAGGTAATTTTTTTTTTTTTTTGGATAATATCACAAGAAAAACCTAAATTTAAACGTATTATGTGTCAATATAATGTTCATTGTATACACATTTAACAATAATTTCGATATTTATAAATTACATTTTGGTTATAGTTGCCTACTGCAGGCACTTTAATTGGGTAACTACCTAGTTAGGCTACTCAAGTTGGTTCATCCAAAATATACGACTTAACGAATATTTCAAAATATAATAATAAAACTAATTTAAGCCGTTTGAAAAAATGTATGGAGCCTAATATTATTATAATCGTAAGCTACGTAAAAAACACTATACCTGCACCTACCATACCATATCATTTACTATATCACACCTATCTCGTATGGTTTTAAAATTGAATAAAAAAAAATGTCATAAGCCAACGAAATGAATGTAAAATTATGAACGTCTGCCTTTTATGACAGTGGCAGTAGAGACCAAGACCTACTAAAATATAATCTAGTTAAACTTAATCTTAAAGTCTTCTAGCTATTATAGCTACTATTTCAGGACACAAATAATGTAATAATAAATAAAAATATATTTATATCGGGTTTCCACAGTTTAACTTAAGTTTTTAACATCTTTAACGAGTTTTTTGAAATGTGCATATTTGTACCAAACCGAACCGGATATGAATCTTGATTTTATTTTTTTTACCTTCGCAAGTCACTCGAGTTAAGGATCTTATTACTTTTTCTTCAATGCCCGTTTCCCCTTAATGTTTTCACCCATTGTTCTGAACAAGGCTCGAACGCAATTCGAAACGCCACTCGACTAAGTTAAGATATTTGGGATTTGGATTTTCGACATCTGATTTAAACGTCCAGATAACCGAAACCGACTCCTGTGATGATCGATTCAAATAGTTTTGAGACCACGTCTGTAAGATAATATCATTGTTTCGATCGCAGTCTATTATAACGCAACCCTCCGGAATGGTTCTTTGAGGGTATTTGTTTTTGTTTGTTTGTTTACGTGACACTCCGTAAATCAGTCAACTTTATAAAAATCGGTAGAGTCGTCAACATTATCTAGGAACAACGACTGCGAACGACGACATCTTGCCCGACGGGGTAGGTAGGTGCAAGTAACTCAGCGGAAAATGATAGTGCATGTTATCACGGAGCTTAAATCTAAAACGAATGATCTGTGGAGGCGTTTGTGAGTGGGTTTTCTGGTGGGGAGGGGGTGGGTATTAGTGAATTGTGTGCAGGATTACTATAAGACGTCGTGACGCTAAGACGCAATTTTATAGGTAGGTAGCAACATTGTATAAAAGTTACAATACGTCTAACGGCGGGCGAGACGATTGACGATCGTGCATCGTGACTATCTGCATTGTGTCCGCCCACGATTGCGATACACCAGACACGGTGACGATGACGGCAGTTGTAATAAAATTACGGTATACAGCGATAGTGAGATGAACATAATTAAATTACGATTTTTTGCGCATCATACACGTGATATGGAGCATTGGAAAACACGTGTATCTGTTCACATTTAATTAACATGACACCACATACGAAGTACGGAATACCTACGTCACGTAGGTACCTCTATGCACGACATACTAATTCCAACGATTATAATAATATTATTATACGTTGCACAGTTCGTGAGTCAACATGACCGTAATAAAATTCAAATTTAAAATATTGTACAAAGTCTCATCGTTATTATTATTATTACGAACAAGTAAGCGCAACCGGGTGTTAAGTTATTTTATTTGCACACGATGACACATTTTTGATGCCGTCGTGGTGTTATGGTGATAAAAACTTTCCTACTATACAATAACTGATAACTGCCTTGGAGTAATGTACGTGATAATGTTTTTTGTGTTATGATCTACCATTTGTTTCGGTTAGATTAACCTAGATCACCATTATTTGAGGTCGGAGTGGCTTTTTTATGTTTATTTTTAATGTACCTACTTCACCAAGATCAACGTCACTGATAAGTCATCTTTCCTGGATTTAAACAAATTTAATTTCAGCTAAGTATACGTACTTAAAGTGAATTCAGAGAAGACCGCAGGGAAAAAATCATGATACTATGACCAAGATAGATAATATTATATTATAAACTAAATCAAAAAACATTCATTTAGATTGACGGAGCGAAGTGGTACGCGTTTACTCCTCAAAATGTTTGTGCACTACTCCGCTTGTCCAAACTTTAAATACTTATAACTCATAAGCTACTCTTCCTAAATTCGATATTTATGAATCAAAATACTTAGAAAAACATTCTACTTTGGAATATGAAATTAAAATTCTATGTTGTCATTCAAAAAAGTAAAAAACTTAAAAAATTATAAGGATAAAAATATTTAAAAATATAATGTTTTTTTAACAACTTGGAACTATGTAATAAAATATTTTCAAAAACATAAATACTTTTTGAAATAATGGGTGTTTTATGATAAAAGAATGACTCTGTATATATAAAAAAATAAAAAAATAAATAAAAAATATTTTTCAATAGAATTTTTATATCGTAAAATGTACGATTTCGAACAAATTTGGACAATATTGATATATACCTCCATTATTGTAATTATATCAATTGCAATCAATATAATATATTTATATTATCGTTTGTCACGCACAGATATTATCATACGTAGGTACACGTTATTAGACTACAGCGTACCTATCGTGCTTTTATTCAGTTTTCAGCATTCGTTCACAACCCAAAAGATGAACAAAACCGTGTTTTTATAACACCCTTTTTCTTTTTTTTTTATTTTGAGCTTATTTATTACTTTCAATTTTTATTACATACATACACAACAATACGTCTAGGACACTATAGTATGTCAAAAACCGTAAACGCCCAAAGGAATTATTACGAACTGTTGAGGTGATTTAATCATTTAAATAAACTACAACGAAGAAAAATACCAAATAACAATGAAATGTCACCGCGCAGGCAGTGTAATAATAAAGGAAAAACACATTCGGTGTATTCGAAAAATAAAAATAGTAGGTATATTAATATAAATGTACGGTAGTCGATAAATAATGAATAAACAATTTACCGTTAAAATGCACTGAATGTTTTAATATAATTATACGGTGTGGAATTTTGTTCACTCCTTCTAATTTAAGCGCTTCAAAGAAAACTCTCGTATTGGCTTTAATGTAATTATAAGTTAGGTATGTGCGGTTTCAGCGGTAGCAAACAATTTATAAAATTAATACTGGTCTTTCGTTTCAAATTCAAAATACATAAAAAATCAAACACGATAAACACCATAAGTTCATTAACATTCAAAAATCTCAGAGCCATGGAAATAATATTAACCAAAATCTCGTATTTCGGATGTAAGGAAAATAATTTAAATTTAAATTCACCAAAGAGAAATAGGTAGATGGTAGGCTATATTATTATATTTTACCATTAATGCTAAACCTCATTATCCGTAGGCATTCTACCACTAGCTGATTACTATGGTTATCACAATTGTTTGTACTAAAGCTGTAGGTATTTAGTATTTACCGGCGCAATAATTAAAAAATTTATACTAAAAACGTAATTATTCCATTATAAATAAACTCTGATAGATTATTGAGGTAATTATCATAATAATATGTGTATTCTCCTGACACAAGTTAAGTAGAAAAATATTCTATGATATATACTAACTAACAGTCTACATTATGATATAAATATGATATTAAAATTGTAATGGTATGAACATTTTCTAATTTTAAATTTAAAGTGAACAAAATTTAAATCTGTTTTGTATAGAATATCACATTATCTCAGTGACATATGATTATAATAATAATAGCACTTAAATTATTATTTAGTGTTTATTTTTTTCTAAATAAAATATAATAAACACACCTACCTACATTACATTATTTTGTATGTCTAAGATATAAACTTGAATAGGTTTAAATTTAGCCCAATAGTGTTGTTGGTATACTTTTTTTTAATAAATCATGACTCACCAGAACACAATTATATATTATTATTATGACAACATGTAGTTTATTGTAAATGTTTCAAAGAAAAAGAAAAATATTTTCCACAAGATTAAACTTAAATAGTTCAATATCATGACTATTTAAATTTGTATTGTATCGATAAGCATATTTTCAGGTACCTAGGTATGTTTTTTCTTTAAATTGTATGTTCGATTTTAAAATTTTTTTTAATACCTATCACAATATCATGACATAGGTATTTAGTCGATTTCTGAAACTTACTATGTTAGGATTAATCTAAAGTATAATGACTCGGTTGTCATACACATTATTATTCCTAATACTTATGTCTAAAGTGGCCGTAAATATCCGTATTGTGTGTCATCGCAGTAAAATGGTTCGTATTCATAACGTAAATATTATAACCATGTGTTCCAATGGTAAAACGTGAAGCTTTCTTCTGTGCTACCAAACAGGCCAAAATCGATTTTCTTTCCTCTAACAAAATCAGCTCCGGAAAGTAAGGCCCTTTGACAAAAATTTCTGGTTGGTGTGATCGTTAAGTCCTTTTTTCAGTGCGTGTGAAGTCTATAAGCCGTCAACCTGACAGGCAAGAATATATTGTCGTTAATTTTATAAATTGGATTACAATAGCGTTTACGATGTGTTAGATAAGTTTTCAAATTTACGACATAGACCATATAAATCACCTATGGGAAGGTGATGACGTAATTTTACTGTCTAATTAAATCTTCAGTTCTTAATGGGGTTTGAATTTAATTTAGTGATTTTGAAGTTATTTCAAAATGATTTTTCATCATCTAGATAATCAATTATATTATTGAAAAATGCCCGATAAGACATATTTTACATTGTTTTCTATGTTGGCTTAAGTGTTTGAACAAATTAATTTGAATTTGAAAAACAAAACATTCAATTTAATATTTTAAAGTTGAAACTAGATTTTTTTTAAAAACTTGTTAATCACTCGCTCTCTCACTCCCTCTCTTTCTCTATTTTTTTCAAACTATCATCAGATAGCCAGCTAATAGGTAGTTATGCTTAATGTATACTACTCCCTCCCTGCAGAGATGTATTAATTAAATAGTATTGTTTAAAAATTGAATTATATTATAATATATTTCCTAGTTTCCATTAAGTTTCTTAGTCATTAATAGGGAAACATAGAAAAAAATGTTGAAAATGTGGCTTTTATAAAGCCTTAAGTTCCCTATAGGGTGAAACCTTTCTATGCTCTAAAGCGTCTTTTAACAAAAGATGAGTAAACAATTCAATTTTTGTGCCTTTTTTAAATGTTATTAAAGCTATTCCTGGTCTTATATGTAATACTGCAGTGAACCAAACAAAAAAATAATGTTGAGAGATTAAAGGCTTTTAGAAGATGAATTTTGAGTAAAATGTTTCAAAAAATTGTGTTCACAAATAACGGAACAAAATACGGGCTGATTAAATCTGTCAATAATTAAATACCATGTATAGAAAATAATATGCATTTTTCATTTTAACCTTTGATCATTTTTCCCCCAAAGACTCTGTTGTAATATTTTTATATGACTTTCCGCCAATGAAATGTTGAAAAATTTAATTTAATTCTATTTTTTCTGATATTTCTTAAAACTCCACAACATTAATTGAGCTTATTGTAAAAATTAATACTTTTAAATTAACTAATTTTAATTTTTTTTAAAAACAATAATTAAACAATAAGCTTAATCAACTGGCATCTATGATACCAGAATTAATGACCTGCTTAAATCAACGCTTTAAAATAACTTTTATATCTATAAATACTTAATGTAATCAAGTTTAAAGTTAGAAATTATTTTTATAAACTTTATTTCCAAAGCTTAAGCAATTTTAATTGTTGTACTTTTAATTTGTTTTATTTGGACTATTCATTTACTCTACGGTTGTATGCTTTTTGTTTTTGTTTTTTTTTTTTCATTTCAATTCCTTATTCATTCCCTAATTTACGCTTATAACATCATATTCAAAAAGGTCACGATAATCCGTTCAAGTTTTTTCAGTTTTTGACAGTGGATTCTCTATTATATTAACCGACTTTTATCAACGTTACAGGTCAACATTAGTTTATAAAATGTAACTACAATGTTTGTACATATTGTATATAAAAAACCGGCCAAGTGCGAGTCGGACTCTCGCACGAAGGGTTCCGTACCATCATCTATAATCATTTTGGCAACACTGCAAATATTATATATTCTAGGACTATTAGTAATTGTTGTTATAGCGGCAATAGAAATAAATAATCTGTGAAAATTTCAACTTTCTAACTTTCATGGTTCATGAGATACAGCTGGTGACAGACAGGCGGACGGACGGACAGAGGAGCCTTAGTATAATAAAGGGTCCCGTTTTACCGTACGGAACCCTAAAAATCAGAGTAAAACCAAAACTAAATAAACTATTTGAATTGATATTAAGCCCACATCAGTTCAATGTTCTCAAAATTAGAAGATTTTTATTGATACATTCTTTTTTTTAAGTAATGATAATGCTTAATAAATATCACATAATTTAAAAAACAATAGTGGACTTAAATTTACAATTGAATTAAAAATGAAAGAGTTCTAATCAAATGAAAAATAGCATTTAAAATTGTCAAGTAATACCAAAGGTATGTATTTAAAATTTTGGAAGTTTCGATGGCATTAAATTATATTTTGAAGAAAAACTTTACACATTTATATTAATTATGTTCTTTAAGTTGGTCATATATTATCATGAAAATAATGTTGTCTTTTTAAATATACGTCTTAAAAAAAAGTAAATACCATTAAAACTCAATTATTGACATTAAGAAGAAGGTTAAAATGGTTTTAACTTTAAGTACTTATAATGTATATTTAAATTATTTTGAAACTATATTTTATAAAATTAGAGAAACTTTGGAGTTCAAATTATTTTTATATAACATGTTAAACACGAGTTTCAATATTATTAAAAAATAATTTTAACTTATAATTTCAAATATGTATGAATAATTTAATGGGTTTATTTTTTTTACAATAAACATATTATATTATAATTGACATCGTGATAAGTAAAATAGTGAGTACTCAAATTTTATGATTTAAAATGTTATTCCAATCTAAATTGTATTAAATTGTTGTTATTAGTAATATCCTCAAGTTAAAAAATTTAAATAATGAAATGTTAATTTATTGTGGTGTAAAATAATTTATTCTATATTGTTGTTAGGTTTCTTTTTATTACAAGTCACGGTATTGAAAAAGTAGGAACAGTCTTAATAATATATTGAGACATTTTTCAATGAAATGGATTCTATAATTAATTTTTTGTAAATATCTGATATTATTATATTCTATCATCTTAATGATACATAATTAAAAATACTGTAATAAGTATATTTTATTATTCGTGAAATGATTTAAAATATTTACTCACCAATCATTAGTCGAAACTAATGTTTTTTTTTATCACAATTAGTTAAGTATGATTATTATCATTAACATTATATTAACACAAATTATTTATACTTTGATCAATTATTTTAATTTACATTTCCCAGAATATTTTTATACGATGAACGTCCAAAGAGAAAAATGTTCTACGTTAATTTTAATTAACTGTCATCAAAATCCATACTTATCATCGGTTTGGATTGAATTTTTAATTTTTTTAATTATTAAATGTTTATAACAAAACTTATTTACCTAAATAAAATATTTTATTAACTGACACAAAATTATTATTAAAACATTGGGTACTTATAGTTATTTATTAATAAATATCTAATGACATGCAAAAAAAAACAGAAGCTCTACTATTTATAATCAACTTAAAATAATGTACACTTTAAATAATTAACTAAAACAACATATTTTAGATTATGCTAATATAATGAAATGAAATATTATAAAAAGAGGATTTTTTAAATTTCCTATTTCTATTTTACGCTGTATAATTTTTATGAATACAAATTTTCTCCTAACACTTTTTAATGAAGATGGTAAAGTACTATGCCTCTCATCGACGTGAATACTAAATACGATTTGCCATGACTATATTTAAATAAGCTATCTGACTGACATTGAAAAAATTGATTTTTGTTCATAGGTACCTACATAATATTTACAATTCTGTTGACTTTCAAAAACGTCAAATCTACTTCAAATGTCATGATATATTGCAGTACATATTTGTCATAGTAAATTATCTCTATACCTGACATTTGGGGGAGAGAAAATGTAGCAATTAACCTACAGGTAGATAGTAGGAACTATAGGTAGGTATTATAATATACCTCAAAATCCCTGAATGCTAAGTCAATAATCAGTAGTCTTGGGATTAAACTTCAGATGCCGATGTTTTATTTTATATTTATATATTTTTATCATTCATTATACAATATAACTATATTGACATATTAAAGTTGGTATAAAGTATATTTCAAGAATGAAAGTAAATAAAAAAGAGGGTGAGTGGGTTTCGCTTTGCTGTTACAAGTAGGTCACTGTAATGGATGGTGTTAAATTCGAATTCAATGATATACTATCATTGTATACGAAAAACGTTTCTTAACGGAGACGGTTTGTCAGCCTAGAATAATTTATATATTTTATATATTTAATACTATTGTTATTATTAACATGGTAGCTGGTAAGTTGAATTAATATTATTTGCATGTCATCATATTATTTTGTTATTAGTATATAATAATATACTTGAGAAATTTCAAGTCCCCACAAATAATATGTTTAAATTACAACAAAATAACTAAAATTGTTATGTTTGGTTATCTAATATGTAATTTCGTCCAAATTTGAACATTCCTATTACATATTATTATATTAATATAATAACTATAAAAACCTGTGTTTTTATATTTTTATAATTTTTGGTGATAGAATAACCTACATACTTACGTTGAACCTTGATTTAAATTTTCAAAAAATTTTAATAACGAAATGAGCTTATACCTGAGAAATATTTATGAATTAACTTTGTATTATGTCATGTATTTCAAGACTGAGCTACTTAAATTGAAAATCGGATACATTTTTAAAAAGTCCTATTGGTAAATTCCCATTTTTAAATGTATGTTTAGAGTCATAAAAATATCTAAATTGAATGAATTAAAAATGACATACATTTACACTATCCAATTTTTAATCTGTTATGTAACGATATGTAACTTAAAGCTCTTGACACAAAATAAATTAATGTCCGTAAGGGTTACCATTTTAATTGTATACTGCAGATACGAGAACAGATAAACAAATTTTGAATTCCATCCATGCATCAGTACCTAGTTATTTAAAAATATTATTAATATGAATTAAAATCTTGTGTTCAACATGTTTAGTATAAATATTTGTTTTAAGAATAATGTCGGAATAAAAACATTTAATTTATAAAATCATCGCAAATGTATTAAAAATTAAAATATAGTTGGAAAATGTACAGTAGTATTACATTGGATAAAGAAACCAGTCGACATTAATTAATAATTTTATTTGAAGATTATATCTAAAATGAGATTTTCTTTAAAAAAAATAAACTTTTTAAGAAGTATAAAATATGTTTAATATGTGCACGTGTTAAACACCTTTCAAAGTTTGTAATCAGACTCGCTTGGTAATGTATACCAATATCTATTATGAATGTGCATTTATTTTGACGGAAGTTTGATTTAACCAAACGGCTGCAAACGTCGTGCTCTTCGGGGAAATTCTTGAACGTTCTATTACGTTCTCATTTATACTTTTAAGGACTTTAGAGTCTTCGAATATGACGTAACTACGGTCATTGCCCACTAGACTGTCCTTAAAGTTTTCGACGCCTCGAGGGATAAAAATACTAAACCGAAATTGGCATACAACACTTTTGCTAGCCCAAAGTGAAAAACAAGATGAAAAAAAAAATCGAAAATTAATAAACGGAAGAAACAATTTATATTTTAATATCGTTTCTGCCACAAAAAAAAACCCCGAATATATTGAATAATAAATTTAACTCAAACGAACTTACTGTATTAATTTTCTCGTTTCAGAGTATAATCACTCGATAATATTAAATATGTAGTATCAAATATCAATTAATATAGACAAAACATAGGTACTTTGTATAAAAAAATTAATTAAAACGTTTAATTATATTATAATACCTACCTACCTACCTCGAACCCTTCGAATTTTAATTATTGCGGAACCTTGGTTTAAATTTTTTTCTACCAATCCTTTAATATGACTATTCACCGTCGTCACGTTGTTCCATCATGTTTTATTTAATACCATATTATCCTTTGCTCTACGTGCGTCACGTAATTTATGAACGCTCTGCATAATATGACCTTTTAGTGTGTGATTGCAAATATTTTCATGTGCATAACATACTTGTGCGCGTTTACCTTTTCATTTAATATTTAATAGCCAAAATATCAGTTCTAAATTAATAATGGAGTTCTATACTATTCGTAAATGCATTTCTTGTCGATTTGCCCATACTATCAATCGTGTACATTCATACACCTAATACAAAATAAAACCATCAGAAAAAAAATATATACCCAGCAAAACATATTGGGACGTTATGCTTCTAAAGTGAACCCATTTGAACATTATTAAATAGCCGCATGTATATGTGTAGTGTTTGTCAAAAATATGTATGTTTATTATGTATTGTACCTGGGGTATTGTTAGTAACATTGAATTTATAAATTACAATAAATTTACATTCATTGCATTTTTCAATACTCTATAATAAGGTTTAAGTAAATGATATGATTCAATGCAATAAAACAATAATTATTTATTTAAGGCGTGATGTTATTGTTTATAGTAAACAAAAATATTAATTTAGTACACCCAAAGAATACCGAACCAAAACTAGGCACAATCGATTCTTCAGCTGCTTTTAAAATGTATATATTATAGGTTACCTATACATATATTATTTATTATATTCCTATAATATATAGCATAGTTGAGTGTGAAATGAAATATGAATTAGCATAATATCAATATGTTGTGGTTTATTGTTTGTTTACCCACGATTATGGTACCATAATAAATAAACAATATTATCATAGTTACACCGCCATATAACAATGAATACTACAACCACTGGACATTTTATAACAAAGTATTATCGTGTTTGGCTATCGTAAATTGTGTATGAATATTTTATACAAGCTATAAAGAATATTGTGTTTTTCGATTTAGAAACATCAATAATTCTAAATAATTTTTCAATACTCCGCTGTGTAAATCGGTGAAAACAAATGTCTGACGATAAACTCGTACAAACAAAATTTAAAAAAATTGCAATATCCTCCTGCTTATAAAATGTTTTGAAATAGTTATCATGAATTGTCTATAAAATTATCCAGTGTTATTCCAAAGGTTATATTATATTATACAATATGTTTAAATTTATTTTTTTTGTCGTTCTGTTATTGTAGCTTAATTATTTAATATAATATAATTTGCTATGTTATAATTACAGTGTACACGATTTAAACAAGTTAGATTTAAATATCGTATTTCATTGAATTACATTGAAAAATTATAAATTGATAAGTGTGACTGCATTTCCTCCGAATATAATATTATGGTGCTTTTCTATTTCTAAATGGAAATAAGCCACTGCTAGAAGTATTATTAGGTAGGTAGTTCAAATAAATAAATAAAAAACTCTTATCGACAATTTGACAATACTATCTGAAAAATCCAATTATAATTTGACAAATTTGCGAATCACAAACCAAATGTTTCGTCAGCACGGCAGCTCGAAATTGACGACATATTATAATGCCTGACAAAAACATATAGCTAAGCCTTATTAATGGACATACATTCGTTGGAAAAGTGTGACAAGACGACACCATATATCATATATATATAATGATATGACCATATAGGTGATGGAAAACAACCGGAAGCAAACGTTTGTCCTAGCTGTTGATCCCATCACTCATTCAGTACAATAAAAACTGTTTATAATCTCACTGATTAATCATAACACTATATTCGCAGAAATTCGGAGTGAAATGCATGTTTGGGTCTTAAAATGATTTACGCTCTGCATTTTCACGTTTTTCCTCTGGGAACCGTAGGAATATATACTTTGTGCACACTGTAGATATATAGGCAATATTGTGATGCAAGTTAAAAAAAAATTGTATTTTATACTCACATATAAACTTAAACCATTCCTATCTGTTTTGTTTTGTCTGTGTAGGGACTTAAATATTATACAAATATTTTAGATTCCGAGAGCAGCGATAAATCTATGGATTTCACAACGATTTGTGTTTGTTTTTTTTCGCATATGTGTTCATTTTAAAGTAGAAAAAAATGCTTCAATCTTAAAAATTGAGGGTGGATTGTGATAGAACATATTTTGATGTGGTTGGTACTTTTGTGAGGTCAAGATTTAAAATTTCCAGTATACATTTAAAATTATCAAGGGAAACAAAATAAAAAAATTAAGTACAAACAAGATAAGTATATAGTTGTAGACAAATTCTGATATGGTTTCTTGTTGTAAAAAATAAATAAGTAAATAAACAGACGACTTAAAATTTTAACAAAGTAAGTATTATAATTATTTAAATATAGGTAAGTATTCACTAGATATTAAATAATTAAAAAAATAATACGTTTGCTATTTTTGTGGTATTCGTAGATAGTGGACATTTTAAACTTTTTTTAGTATTTGTTTCGATTTATGTACGGTTAAATATTTATTTGATAAAGGGTATAAAATCTTGAAAATTGAATAAAAGATTTCTCATACATTTTTAACATTTTTTTTAAGAGCATTCAAATTTAAAATGTTTACGAAAATTTGCTAGCTATTAGCTACGTAATTAAAATATTAATATTCGTACATAGATTCATACCTAAGCCTTATACATTTTATACATTGTTGTTAATTAATTTACCTAACGAAAATTATAAAAAAAAATTTGAACTTAATTGCACAATTTGTTATGGGTGTCTGAAATTAAAATGTAGACGAAATTGGATATTCTCTCGTAGGAATAAATAACGTGTTTTAATATTTTGTCATCATTCAAAATATATTAATTACATAAACATGAAACAGTCTACTATAATTTAAATTATCATTGAAAATATATTACTATAAGTATATTACTCAATGATATTTGGAAATATTTAGACAAGATTTAAGCTTTTTATGGACACATGAAGTTTTAATTTTTTTTTAATTTACATTATTATTTTATAAAATAAATGACTACAATAGCAAAATAAATATATTATATATAATTTATCATATAGGCTGACTGACTTTCTTTGATCAGAATCGTTTTTAGTATGCAATGATTTATTGAATTATATATTGAATTCAAACTAAACACATTCATAACTCAGAAACTATTACTGAACAACGAAGTATACTCTACACCTATACTTGCCCAATTGTGTATGATAATATTAATAAATCTTGTAAATCGTTAGGTTGTTTCTTAATTCTTATAAACCAAAATTATTATAGTTTTACTATCATGTTAATGTTGGTAATTTATTCATTTATATATATACAGGATGAAACAGGAAGACCTGAAAAAAATAAAATACGACAACAATTGTAAAAATTATATTTTTAATAAATAATTTAAGACATTTACTTATGAAAGTAAATTCCAAAAAATAATATTTAAAAAAAAGTATCATTACGTTTTAAATAAACTTACTTAAAACAATATTTATATTTTACAAAAATTAAAAAAATAAACCAGGTACTTGACTTAGATAAATGTTCTTAGATTTTACCATCAAATTGTTCTTATATTCAGATTAATAAAATGGCTATTTTAAGTTTTCCAAAAAAATTTAATTCAATTTTTTTTATTATACTATTTGTGTTGTAGCGCAGCGACTATAAATCTATATTATATAAAAATGAATATTTGTCTGTCTGTCTGTCCGTGTGTGTGTCCTTTATGCATTCCCAAACGGCTGGACCGATTTTGATGAAATTTGGTACAGAGATAGATTAGACCTCTGGGCAGAAGATATGCTAATTTTAAAAAGGGAGAGGACCAACCCTCGGGAGGTGCTCAAACAGGGATTTCCATTGGTTTAAAACATATTTATATAGAGTTAGAATTTTTAATGGGCAACGAAGTGTACGGGATCAGCTAGTTCTTTATAACTCAATATACCTACCTATAATTATTGACAGTTATAACAAAAAGCTAGTGTTTCAAGTCGATGTTTTGTAAATGTTTACATATTTTTGTTTGATTAGAACAAAAGTTATTAAATCAGTCAGGTCTTCCTGCTGTTACATTCTGTATAATATACATTATACATATATATTACTAGCTGATCCCGTGCACTTCGTTACCCATTAAATGTACAAACTGTATATGACTCAAACTTTGTTCAATGCGTTATTTAATATTCGGTGTATGATGTTCTAGATTTATCTTAACTTTTCTGTTGCCAGGAATAAAAATTCTCATTCGCATCAGTATATTATTAGGTAGGCAACCTATCTGCGGTAGGCCGCGGACCTCGTGCTGTTTTTACGTAAGTGTATGACTTAACTCTAAAGTATCAAAGTTATACCAATGTTTTTCGTTTTTACTTAATTCCGCCTACGTTGGATTAATATAATGAATTAATACAAAATCCTAACCTAAGCAGACTGTACTAAAATCAGATGAATAAAAAAAACCAAATTTAACCCTTTCCAGAGGTCTAATCTACACACAAACATGCTACCTTTATTATACACTATTATTATTTTTATTTTTATTTTTTTCTGTACAACACTTATCACTTAAGTTATATCACTTATCACCTAATTAGGGGTATGAAAAATAGATAGTAGCCGATTCTCAGACCTACTGAATATGCATATAAAATTTTTATAAGAATTGATCAAGCCGTTTCAGAGGAGTATGGTAACTAACATTGTGACACGAGAATTGTATATATTAGATGTATACTATTTTAAATACATACTATATAGATATTTGTATTTTCCTTATCTTCAGTTTATATTTTGAATTTGTTGTTTTGAAACGTATTTCGTTTTTATGTCGGTCCATTCATTAGGTAGGTACTCATATAGGTATTCTATGGCGTTGTGCACTACAAAGTAATATGAATAATACAATTATTGTGATAATGTATAATACCCCCAAGCTACTTATGTCTCAAATTATATTTAAATATAAGAATTAAGAACACAGATCAGTTAATTCCGATGTGACCATATATTATGGGATGTAGAATTATAACGCAATATATATAATATACATAGCCACATAGGTACCATACACACACAAACGCACCAAACTATCTACGGAACAACAGACATGCTCTACTGTCAATGTTTACCCATATGTTACACCGTCATAAATAAACTTTTAGCTTTTCCTTGACGTTTCGTTAAACCGAAAGTAGAAAGGGAAAACATATTACAATAATCCGGTTCAAGGGTAAAACGAAAATATTTTTGGGCAGTGTCTCTTAGTTAAAATCTCAAGACACGTCGACACTTCGCACACTATTTTAAAATCGAAAAAAGCTGAAAATAAGTCTATTAAAAAAAAATTGTTTTTAAATTAAAATTATTGCAACTTTTTATTATATTATTTGTTGAATAGTGAATTACAAAAAATTTTCAAAAAATTTAAATTTTCATTGATAAAATCACTATTTTAAGTTAAAAAAGAACGGAATTTAGAAAATGTTTAATAAATTATCACAGTTTGTGTATCACTAATAAGTAAATTCTAATACCATGATTCTGTACAAGTTGTTATTTGTTAGTTTACGGGGTATAGGCTTGTATACATTTATTTTTGTCAATAATAGTTTTATATTCTGTGATAAATCTGACGTTCAATAATTATATGAGCAATATTAGTCATTAAAATAAAGAAATAAGAGATTTAGATAGACTTATCCCCTGTGTTCCCTATCCATTTTCATATTTTATGAAAGCTTACAATCTCTACATTCATATCGTGTAGAATTTGGTTGCAGATATCTGCTCCATTATTAGTTACCTACAACCATAAAAGTAATTTTTTATAAGCTGATTTGACTCGTAGTTTTCTATCTTCGGATCCAAAGATAACCGGACTGCATGAAGTAAAGAGAAGAAGAAGGTCTTTTAAAGTAGACAAATTATTTGATACAAACATTTCAGATACTGACACAGATCAAGACGACTTCATGGATGCTGAATACCAAGTCTTGAATTTTCAAATATGAACTAAATAACTAATATTTACCTGTTTATTTATTTATTTATTGCCAAATATGAAAAAAAAATAGAATATATGTGTAAGTATATAATTAATGATTCAATAGATTTTAGTTTAGTTTAATTTAAATTATTTATTAATTGTAATATGAATAATTAAATATTCATATTTCATAAAATGTACTAATTACTAATGTGTAATACAGAACAATAGATATTTTAGATATATTTTTTATTTTTTTGTTAATTATTGTTATTATTAGAAAGAACTACATTTAAGAAGTAGGTATACAACATTAGTACCTAATAAAAATCGTATTTACTTATGTCTAATAGTAAAAAAGGTGGGCAAGTGGGTGTCGCTCTGCTGTACAGTAGGTTACAAGTGGGTCACTGTATAATGGATGGTATTAAATTTGAATTCAATGATATAATATCATTGTATAAGAAAAACGATTCTGAGCGGTGATGGTATGTCAGTCTATGTATAAGGCATATTATATACATATCTATGGTATTAAACAAAAAATTGACCTATAATAGGTATCTATAATAAATTCCAAATTAATCATATCACAATATCCATTAGATACTTATAACGCGTTATACATCAACAAAAACCGTGATACTATCATAGATATATAATAGTACACTTTAGAAGTTTCAAGTACCCACGAATAGTATTATTCAATCACAACAAAATAACTAAAATCGTAATTCTTGGTTTAAATATGAAATTTTGTCTAAATTTGAAATTAAAATGTCTGTAAAAAATAAGTGTGTTTATATATTTTTTAGATTTTTTGGTTACAGTATGAATTATTTAAGAGAATCTTTGTTTTAAATTTTCAACTCTTAGTTATAAAAACTGAACATTTTATAATTTTTTAATTCCAACGATTGATAATTTTCGAGATTTTGATAAATTTTGTCAAAATTCCAACTTTAAATGCTTATAAAAAAAAATCGTGCCTATGTATTTTTAATATTTTTCAACTGATATTGTAACAATATATCAGGAGCCTTGTATTAAATTTTTACACTTTTTGGCCCAACAGATAAAACTTTATTGATATTTATAGAAAAAAAAACTAAAAAAAATTGAAAGCTGTAAATGTCCATAAACAGCTCAAAAAGAGTCAAAATATTTTCAAAATTGTATGGTGTATATGAAATGCTAATATAAACATTCAGTGAAATTTTCATGTATCTACAGTTATTCGTTTTTGAATTACAACAAAATAAGGAAATCGCTACATGAGAAATCGAGTGAAAATCCAATGTTGTAAAAATTTGAATTTCAAACGCTCATAAAAATTTAATTTGACTGTCCGGTAGAGATTTTTTTATTGATAAAGGTAGATAATCTTATAAGGAATCTTGTGTTTCATTTTCAAATCTTAGATTTAAAAAGAAAAATTTTTACGAATTCTTAACTCAAAATAATTTGCTAATTTTCGTGATTTTTCCATATTTTGTCAATTTTTGAACTTTAAATGCTTATAAAAAAAAATTGTGACTAAGGATTTTTAATCATTTTCATCTGCCTTTGAAACAACATATTAGGAGCCTTCTATTAAATTTTCAAGCTTTCGCAACCAATAAATAAAATTTTATTGATATTTTTAGAAAAAAAACTAAAAAAAAATGGAAAATGAAAATGTCCCTAAACAGTTCAAAATAAATCAAAATATTTTGAAAATGTTATCGTGTATAGAAAATGCAAATATAAACAACCAGTGAAAATTTCATGTATATACGTTCATTTGTTTTAGAGTTACACCAATAACCAAAATCGATTTTTTGGAAAACCAATTTTGCGTAAAAATTCCCGTTTTTCCTTAATTTTTATGTTGTTTTTCCCGGCGCTTGTGAAAACTACTGGGAAATTTATACTTTTGACCCCCCCAAAGTACCAACTAGATTCACTTTCCTATCAGAAAAGCTACTGATGAAGAAAATCCAAGCACTTTTACTGTCCTAAAACGTGATGACAGACACAAAAATATAAATAAAAATATAAAAACATACATCATTGTAAAACCAATACATTCATCGCTCCGCTCAGAATCTAAAAATAACAATGGCACTAAGATTAAGCTATTTTACCATTGTTACCACATTATTGGTAAATTTACAGATATTTTTTTACGTAAATTATCCATCTCTAATCTGCAGTATGCACTTTGATGTATTTTTGTCGTTCAAACGAGTACTTACTTTCCACTGTGCGCTTACACTTATATTATTACCTATAAGTATGTACATATATTGGGTTCTTTGAACATCCAGGTATGGCCAAAAGTAGAAAGGAAAATATATATTATTACAATAATCCTGTTCAAGGGCAAAGTGAAAATAATTCTGGGTCAGTGTTTATTGGTCACAAACTGGCGTCTACGCCAGTGTGAACTACGAATGTCTATAGGCTTTACGAAATTATATTTTTGCATTCAAACAATAGTAGGCATCTACTTTCTGCCATGCGTTTACACTTATTATATAGGAGTTACATGTTTATCGGGTTCTTCGAACATCCAGTTATACGATTCTTCATCTTGTACCCACTATAGGATTAACCAAATTCACTTGTTCGTTTATTTCATTGTCAAACATATTAATGCTAGGTACCTATTCATATGTATTTTAAATTCTGAGCGGAGCAAGGAAGCTATAGTGGTTTTACAGTGGTGTTTATTTTTTTCAATTTTTTTTTTTATCCTAAATACAACAATTCTACCAGAAGGAGTTCTTCGATTTCAAAGTACAGTAGGTACCTTATATTTTAGAAAATTGGACTAAAATGGAACTTTAGATAGGTCTTATTACGATTTTCTCATTAGTTACCTATTAAATGACAAGGGAAAAACTACCGACAAATTACGAAAAACCGGTAAACATAGGATTTTAATTTCTAATGCTTTATTTATCACTATAGAAACGAATAAAAAAATTATAATATTATAATATTAATTCAACTTACAGGATATAATAAATAATAACGATATAGAATATTCAGACTGACAACCTGGCTCCACTCAGAATCGTTTTTCTTATAGAATGATAATATTATGTCATTGAATTCAAGTTTAATACAATCCATTATACATCGATCCACTTGTAACCTACTGTACATCAGAGTAACATCCACTTACCCACTTTTTAAACTTAAAAATTACAGTATGCGCATTAACATAATACAATTTATGCATTGCATTTAATATATTTATGGTTTACTTCTGCACTTATCAATAATAAACCACATAGGATAATACCTATACTAACACACAAAAACGGTGTGCGACCTACCTTAAGCTCGTTTACAATAATAAAATGTGCGATAATGAGCACATTTCAATATTTTATTTACTTTATAATTGACGTATTATGTCAACACAATATAACGATAAATGGTAAAAAAATTGAATTGGGATAAAATATGTCGTTGTAATACGACCGAGCATCGAAGTCAACAACCGAAAAGACTTCTCTGTAGGTACACATCTGCAACTCCATATTATATTGAACGATGCCTACTACGATCAATGAAAGTGAATTAAAACATATTCGCCTAATGTGCATAATATAATATGCATATTAAACACAAAATATTGTAGAGCACCTATAGTAGAATAAGTAGTTGTAGAATTATCAAACACGTACAATTTATAGAATAATACAATATAACCACTAACGACCCATTAAATGACACCAGGACGCCTGCACACTTGTCCATCGACCATCATAATATCATATTACGTGTACACTACACCCACACACACACATACACACACTAATTTACTGTACTGTTTAACACTGCGTGTAGCATAGTAGCAGTTTAGGTAGTGGAATCTCTTTCTTTTAGAAATTCCACGGTGTTCCTGACACACTAAGACGGATCATCGACCTTACTTCACCCACCGTGTCCTGAGCGTTAGTATTCTCCATAATATTTCTTACATATTAATTTTATTTTTATAGTCATTGCACTGCTCTTTTTTGGTATATTTATTCAACTACCTACGTACACAATATTATATTTAAACCTGAGAACTCCTTCTCTTATCTAAAGTTATATGACTTTATCTGTGTTAGTTATTACTTAGACAAACATACTATACGTACATTAACTTTGCAATCCATCGGTGGCCAAGATGTTCGATTTAGTGTAAAAGTTTTAATTTAGTATAAATTGTTAAATGTCAAATAAAACTAAGATTTTTCTTTGTCAATCGATGGTGCGCATGCAACCGTAACTATAGTAACGAAAACAACAAAATGGATACAAGTATCGATGCAGATCACGTACTTCAAGTAGGTACCAGCTTTTTGGTCTACAAAACCTGGTTGTGGCTTAAACAAATTAAATAATAGATAAATTAGTATATTACTACGCTGAGTACAGCAGACGCAAGTAAATGTCATCATGTTTAGTCGGAAATTGAAACTTAGTTGTTACTTGTTAGCAAAGTAGCTTTTAATCCTCCAGCGGCCAACGTGTACGAGGTGCAGAAAAAAAATAGGCTAACCGAGCGGTGTTTAGAGTAAAAACAATCGTTTCGTTAAAAAAAATTACATAATATTAATTCGTTGCAAAATTAATCAAAAACATGAACGATATAACAGATCACGTTTTCGTTGCTACAACCGATAATTTTGAATTTTTTTTCAACTGTGAGCTGAGTTTATATCGTTTTTATTTGCGGTATAATATTTGTCGGCATAATTACAAATACAAGAACAATGATGCAACATGCATGTCTCCTGGTATTTTATGAAATATGATTGAAAATTAAAACGGCTTACTCAATAGATGGACAACATTAGAGTTTTTTTTTTTTATTTTGGGATTATGTTCCACGGTGAAAGAAGGCTTAGGTGTAACACCGACAGAATTGGTTTTTTGAATCTACCCTTCGGCTCAATAACGAATTACTCTCACAATTTACTACTTTGTTTGTGGCTTGATTTAAAAAAAAACAATGGAAAAAATTTAACCAGTATCCAAACAAGTAGGTACTTAAAAAAAATGTGGATTGGGAAAATCAAATAAATGTTCAGTAGGTTTGTACATATTATTATATTATATAATGGATCTAGAGCCTGTTATATCTCCGTGAGAGCCAGTTAAATACATAAGACACATAACTGGTAAAAAGAAGAAAAAAAGTTGTCTCACCAATAGATAGATTAAAGTATTGTCTTACTGTAGCCAAACATAAAGCATTAAAAAGACAACAAAATCAACAACAACCATCAATAATGAGGCAAAAATAACAAGGCAACCATCCATGTTTGAACCAACACTGTATTAATACCTAAACAATGTCTTAACACCCTAGCTAGGTCTGGATGAATCAGTTCGGTTCAATTTGCATTTTCCCGGGAAAGGAAGTACTGTGGAGACTTAAATATTATACTATTTCAGATTCTGAGTAGAACGATGATATGAATGTATTGATTTTACAATGATGTGTTTTTTTTGTGTATCTGTGTACACGATAAGAAGTCGAAATAATGCTTCAATTTTCAACTTCAGTATCTTATTTGATTGGAAAGTGAATATTGTTGGTGCATTGGAACATTGGTACATTTGAAAATATTAAAAATCCTTAGTCATAGTTTTTTTTTTTAATCATTTAAAGTTCGAAAATTGACAAAATATGGAAAAATCACGAAAATTAGCAAATTATTTTGAGTTTCTTTTTAAATCAAGGTTTTAAAATGTAATAGAAGATTCCTTATAAGATTATCTGCCTTTATCAAAAAAAAAATGTCTATAAGAAAGTCAAATTAAATTTTTTATGAGCGTTTGAAATTCAAATTTTTACAACATAGGATATTCACTCGATTTCTCATGTAGCGGTTTTCTTATTTTATTGTAATTTAAAAACAAATAACTGTAGATACATGAAAATTTCATTGAATGTTTATTTTATCAATTCTTATACTTGATAAAATGTTCAAAATATTTTGACTTGTTTTGAGACGTTTACGGACAATTTCATATTTTATTTTTTTATTTTTTTTTTCTATGGATATCAATTAAGTTTTATCTGTTGGGCCAAAAGGTGTAAAAATGTAATACAAGGCTCCTGATATATTGTTACAATAACAGTTGAAAAATAATAAAAATGCATAGGACAACATTTAAAGATCGAGTTTTGACAAAATGTATTAAATTTAAAATTGAATAATTATTTTGTAGTTAAATATGTATAAAATGTTCAACTTTTATATCTAAGGATTGAAAATTAAAAACAAGATTCCACGTTAATAGTTTTTTCTGTTACCAAAAAATCTAAAAAATACATAAGCACAGTTTATTTTTATAGTCATTTTAAGTTCAAATTTGGACGAAATTACATATTAAAAACCTAGAATAACTATTTTAGTTATTTTGTTGTGATTGTATAGTATTATTCGTGGGTAATTTAAACTTCTAAAGTATACTATTATATATCTATTATAGCATCACAGTTTTTTGTTGATTTATAACAAGTTATAAGTACCTAATGGCAATTGTGATATGATTAATTTGGAATTTATTATAGGTACAATTTTTCTTTTAATACCCTAAATAAGTATATAATATGTCTTATACCTAATATGTCTGTAATTTATCAATGTTTATATTTAACAATTATGTCTTATTATTGTATTGATGTTTGTACGTTTTAATTTGCTATTTGAGTACTTATAACCTATAATATCAGATTTATTCAAAGTAACGGAAACCCAAATTAATATATGTCAAGTATAATTAATTTAAATATTATTTATAATCATTACAGCGATTATGAAAACGATTATGAAACACATGACCCGAATATATTTTGAAGTTTTATTTCTAGTACTAAAGTCATTGTTATTATCACCCATATTGGCTATAATACTGTATTCGTGTTGATTCAATTTTTTCGTAATAATATTTTGTATTTAGACTCTATATCCATTCTTTCGTTTTCCGAATACGTTGTTGTGCACTTGAATGTAAAACGAGTACATTATATAGGTGTGTAAATTTTAACTAAATGTATCACTGAATTAACTACCTCTATTGTCGAAGAACACAATATGGTAAATAATATTTACCTATGTTGTTAAACATACACAGACTTACGGTTTCTTTAGGAATTGTAGTTCCATCTACAAAATAATATAACATTTTAACCAGTGCTCGAATTGTGGGAGGGGGAGAGCAGGAGATGGAGCTCCCCTACTTTTTTTTTTTGCGTAGCCCTACTATTTTTTGTATGGTTGTGTTGAATAATTGGGCCCTTGGAACTCAGTTTTTAAATCGTTAGATTGAGCTCCTCTACTTAATTTTTCCCGATTCGAGCACTGATTTTAACGAAAAATGAATTTTACAAAAATTTAAAACACCTATAATTGAGCTTATAATAAAATATTGTTGAAATAATGAAATAAAATATAATGAAATATTATTTTAACCACTTTACAAGGATTTTATCAATTAAATGAATTTATTTCGTATTATTATATAATGTAGGTACCTCCATATTTGGGTGATCTCAAAGTTGAGCAACGGTGGATGAAAATGTTTATTTTTGTTGGTTGCCAAAGTTTTTTATTTTAAAAACTTCGCTTTATATAGTTGGTAGGTTAAATTATTTGGTTTCTTTCATAGTGATTACTCAACCCGAACGTTTGCTTAACACTGATCCGACCGACTTGAAACTTTTTAAGTATAAATAATAATTTGTCTTTTCGTCGGAGAGAGAAGCGCGCGCACGAGCACACACCACAAACACACCCCACACATGTCACATACATTAACCAAAAGCGCAAGTCACACAGTCCCATAACTATGATAATTAATTATGTTAAAACGCCTAATATTTGCAATAACCTACAATGAAATGTATCCTTATATTGTTTTTAATAGCAAAAAATACATTGTGAAGGACACAGAAAACTTTAAGGGCATAGAGCACACGCATTACCTCCCGAGCAATAAATAGTAGAGGCGATGCCATAACCGACATTCGCATATTATAGTTATTGAACCAAAACAACAGCTTCACAGTTTCACGTAGTAAAATCTCTATACACATCGTATGATTATATTACTTAGCTATGTACATTTTCATGGACATTTTTTGCTATGAAAATTTTCCAAAAGTTGAAAATTATGAAAATTTTATAATTTCTCATATTAATTTCTTAACAAATAAATCAATTGATATTATATAGTTATATACATTTATGATGTACTATTTAACCTACCTAGATAATTATATTTAAAACTGCAAACTTGTATATTACCATTTACCCATTTTAATAGTATAGTATAATAAGTACCTACCTACAATTAATCATAATATACCAAATCCAAAATACAAATAAGTTTATCTCGGTAATAAATTTGAATTTTTACTTCATTAAAAATATTGAGTGTATAATATAAACGTTTTCCTAGAATTATTATTGATTACTCTTTTATGATATTTTCTGATATTTATTGTTTGAGTTATTTCCACAATTTTACACAAACTGCTTTTCATGAGTAAATATTAGCTATTACAAATTACATTTTATCTAGGTTCATACAATACCATAAGTAAGAACTATTTGACTTATTTAGATATGTTTTATTGAACATGTAGGTACATGCAAGTATATTTTAATTTTAGTTCATATTCAGATTCGTTTAACTCCTAATCAAATAATTAACATTTAACTACTAAAATACCAAACTTACAAACTCAAAAAATAATTATGTTAAGAAAAATACATGAAATATGACATTTTCGAAGTTTTCAAAAAAAAGTTGAACAATTTTAGAAAATTTCAAGAAAAAAAAATGTTTAAGTTTTCATCTCTAATATTAATAATCAAACTAGAACTTGCATTACTAAAAGATCTATATGATTTAACAATCGCTTCACATGTATCTTTCGTTAATTTATAACATTTCACAGAACCAGTTTTAAATTCAATCATCATAATACATAATAATATTTTATCTTGAACTTTTACAGCACACTCACTACCCTTACGACTAACCTACATTATAGTCTCTCCCAGCTGTGCATTGCCATATTAATTCCCATATTTTATTATATTACAGTAGGTAGGTATTTACCGATTTATGATGTGTGTCAGTTTACGCAGTTTGAGCAATGGTGCGTATGTTGTCGTTTTGCCGCCAGCATAAAAATAAAAATAAAACCGTTTTAATAGCGTGACAAATGCATATGAAAGTAATAGAGATGACATCTATCTTATTTATCGAAGCTGATAATATGATTAACGCAACAGCGTTGTCAGGTTTAACTAACGCTTAACGATGCACTGCATTAACGTCATTAACGTCATCGCATTGTATTGGAAATTTACTCGTAATACTGTACAGGTGCCTACCTTATAATATAATCAATAATCATTATACTCGTATTATATTGTTTACACTTCATATTATAACCATACAAATGTGTACAATGTCCTTTCTATTGCACATTTAGTGTTGCTTAAGAAAATATGTTTAGCCAAACAGTGAAGTAATATAATATATTACATAATATAGGTACTTAATTCAATTTTATATTCAGAAACAGAATGTTTGCATGATAGGTAGTTATCACTTATGACACATAAATATTTTTTTTTTTTTTTTTTTAAATATAAACGGACGTAAGTCCTTAACAATATTTTGTGTGTATGCACGGTAATAATAATACAATGATATTATAGTAATGACAAATAACAATCTAAGATACATTATATACACTGTATAATATACAGTTATAAGTTACAAATATAGACAAGTGAAAGAAAAAGGTAAATAACAACAAAGAAAGATAATATAGGGCGAGACATGCTAAACAAAATCAAATTTAAAGGAATTACTCGCAGCCATTAGGATATTAGAAGGACAGTTTATCATATAATTTGTTATATGGGACGGGATAGAATAAATCACTGCATCTTGTGTTACGGTGATTTACTTTAAAACGGATGAAGGAAAGGAACTCATCACAATCGATTTCAAAAATTTATCCAAAGTGTTTTTTCCTATTTATAATATTGTTTAATATTTCGATAAAATGAATCATGAATCGCTATACTACTCACCTCAATTAAACGTTAATTGCTTGTGAATGAATAAATATTTAAATTTTCAATAAATTGGGTGGACTATCATTACACATTATGTAGGTACCTGCAATTATTATCTCAATGATTTCTATAACCATTTTTATTATGTTCATATAATCTATAACAATTATGTATAATATGGGAAGTAGTGACTGAGCGGATTAAGGCTTCGGTTGCGACGCACACCGACGACGGTTCGAAACCGGCCACTGGCGGAATTTTTCTTCGGGCAAGTCACGGTGTCCGGAGAGAAGTTCCGCCATCCCCCACTCGGGCATGGGAGATACCTACGGGTGCCCACTAAAAAATCTTCCAAACACACAAGTGTTCACACAAAAACCACATTTCCACAGGCTAATAACCTCAGTAGCTGAAGCCTCAGCCCCCCCCCCCCCAAAAAAAAAAAAATGATGTATAATGTATTTAAATATAATATAATATTACACATGCGAGGTGAATTATCGACTGTTTGTGTAATTATTGCAATTGCTTTATCTGAGTAATGAACTGAAAACGAAATAATATGTAGGTAGGTACTAACTATTAATGGTATTAATCGATCGTAAAAAATCTCACCAAAAGTGTTAGTCATTACTTAGAAAGTTACTGTTACTTTGATATACGACTACTCTAAGGTGCATGTTCTATACTTCTATGAAGTAAACAAGTAACAATGGACAATTTTCATAAAATCCATACTGATATAGGTAATAGTTTGTGAAGCTTAAATAGATATAATTATTACGTACCTAATAAACCTGGACAAAAAAAATCGACTCAAACAGTAAAAATTTCATCAATTCTTGCAAACTTGATATATGCGTAAAACCGTATAATAGGTGAAAGTCGCTCTGAACTATAGTAGGTTCGAGTATTCGCTGTTCATAATTATTGTGTAGGTGGCTGTAATGAAATGTGTAGGTCTATCTAATAGATTCTATAATTTATTTTTAGAAAAGTTCTAACCATTATGAAAAGTATAGGACATTTTTGACCACCCAAAGGTCTTGAGTTCGATTTTCTACCAGAAACAAACCTCAATGTTGAAGATTACTATTTAGATATACTGTCCTAAAAGGTATTTAATAAAATATATACAATAAAAAAACACACATAATTGTAAGACTAATTTATTTACTACGAAGCTTAGAATCAAAAATGGTAGTTCTAATTTTAAAAAAGTCGCTCTGCTGTACAGTTGACTTATCAGTTCATATGGTAGAAATAATTTTTTATGAAATGACTATTTCTATTGAAAGCACTGAAAAATATTGGAAAAAAATCAACCGGTGAACAGTATTAAAACAGCTAACATGTTAAAAGAGATTGAAAGGAGTGATTCTGTATTTTCTTAACGACATGTCTAAACGAATTTATCGTCTTGTCTGGGTAATTTGCACAGGTCATCCCCACACGAACATGTTCAGTGTGTGGCCAATTATATTTTTGAAGAATAAATAAATAATAAAAAAAAGAGGCTCTGCTGTACAGTAGCTAGGTTACAAGTGGGTCACTGTATAATGGATGGTATTAAATTTGAATTCAATGATAAATTTTCATTGTATAAGAAAAACGAGTCTGAGCGGAGACGGTATGTTAGTATAGGTATAAGACATTATATACTTATCTATGGCGGTAGCCGGTAGGTATAAAAGTTGAACATTTTATAAATTTTTAATTACAAAATAATTATTCAATTTGAAATTTGATAAATGTTGTTAAAACTCGATCTTTAAATGTTTATAAAAAAAAATTGTGCATATGTATTTTAAATAGTTTTCAACTGCTATTGTAACAATATATCAGGAGCATTGTATTAAATGTTTACACTTTTTGGCCCAACAGATAAAACTGAAACTATAATGGATGGTATTAATTTTGAATTCAATGATGTAATATCATTGGATAAGAAAAACGATTCTGAGCGGAGACGGTATGTCAGTCTAGGTATAAGACATACTATATACTCATCTATGGTATTAAAAAAAAAAATTGTACCTATAATAAATTCCAAATTAATCATATCACAATTGTCATTAGGTACTTATAACTTGTTATACATTAACAACAAACCGTGATACTATAATAGATATATAATAGTATACTTTAGAAGTTTCAATTACCCACGAATAATATTATACAATCACAACAAAATAACTAAAATAGTTATTCTAAGTTTTTAATATGTAATTTCGTCCAAATTTGAATTTAAAATGAATATAAAAATAAACTGTGCTTATGTATTTTTTTAGATTTTTTGGTAACAGAATAAACTACTCATGTAGAATCTTGTTTTAAATTTTCAATCCTTAGATATAAAAGTTGAACATTTTATACATATTTAACTACAAAATAATTATTCAATTTTAAATTGAATACATTTTGTCAAAACTCGATATTTAAATGCTTATAAAAAAAAACTGTGACTAAGGATTTTTAATATTTTTCAAATGTCATTGTGACAATTTAGTAGGAGCCTTGTATTAAATTTTCAAGTATGTTTACTCAACAAATAAAGTTTTATTGACATTCATAGAAAAAAAAACTAATAAAATTGGAAACTGAAAATGTCCCTAAACAGTTTAAAACAAATCCAAATATTTTGAAAATGTTATCATGTATAGAAAATAGAAATATAAACAATATATCTACGGTCATTTGATTTAAAGTTACACCAAAAACCAAAATCGGTTTTGTAAAAAATTGTCGTTTTTCCTTAATTTTTCTTTTGTTTTTCACTGCACTTTTGAAAATTACTGGGAATTTTAATTTTTGACCTCCTCAATGTACCAACAATATTCACTTCCCATCGAACAAGATACTGAAGTTAAAAACCGAAGCATTATTTCGACTACTTATAGTGTACACAGACATAAAAAAAAAATAAAAAAACACATCATTGTAAAATCAATACATTCATCGTTCCACTCAGAATCTAAAATAAGTTTGCATCATAGATAACACACTTTAAATGTTATAAAAATCTCATATTTTTTTTAAAATATCGATCTTAGTATACTTAGTCTAAAAATTTCGAAAAATCAGAATTTGAATAAACTTGTTATTAAGAGAAAATAAGGGCAAGTATACTTGGTCAGGCAAACACTGTTCAATTCCATTTATCAACGTTAAAAAATTCTGCTGTAACCAAATAATAGTGTTGTATATTTAACTATACGATGTACCAACAAATATTTCAATGAAATACTATGAGAATAATATGATTTCCAATAAATAGACGAAAAAATGTATTGTGAGTTCACAAAATCCTCTCAATATTCAATGATGTTTATCATGAATTTTATAAATATAGGTTACGTTAATTTTATTTCGGTCGATACCACTGTAGAAAGTAAAATAAGTGTAAATTTTATTCCGTTATGATAGCTAATGTGATTCGGATTAAAAGCACATTTTTACTATCCAAGTATTTACCTGTATTTTATTTTACTTTAAATTATTATCTAATACAATTGTTAAATGTTATTGGCATTTTTATGATTGGACCCGACAAAAAGTAGCTAATGTGATAATTATACATTTGAGTATTATGTTATATCAATATACCTACGTCCTACATAAACATTAAACATAATAATATTATATAAGTAGGTATAGTACGCCGCTTATGAGGGAAAGCCATATATCTCAGTTATTACCGCTTCACAGGAGACCAATAAAATCAATTTATGTGCATTATATTTTGTATATCATAACTAATTAGTTGAAAAGAAATGTTGACCTAAATGTTAGATTCGTTGTATTATCATTAAAATGACTAAATAATGACAGTATTATACTATTACCCATTATGACCTTTCAAACATTAATATAAATTAAAAAAAACATTATTGGTTTGATAACTAAAAATGCACCATTTTAATATTTAATAGACTAATGTGATTTGAAATTCATGAACAGTATGCATAATATATAAAAAATGTAAAGATAAATTGTATTTGTACCTACACCAGTTCATCACAGGTATAATAAGTTGTGATCAATTTACTTTTCTAGATACTTCTGGTGAATTGTTAGTGGATCTCATCAATAAAATGAAAAACAACAGAAGCAACTATAATAGGATAAAAGGTACCTATAGGTATACAATATGCAAACAGGTGCTTTAGAAAAATGAACGTTCAAGCTCACCTGTGATTAAAAAATACATAAGCCATAGTGAATACTAACTATGTAAAAATTAAAATAATCTATTAATGGACGCTTTGGACGGTTTACGATGTAAAGCTCACGTGGTTGTAGAATTAAGTTGTCTCGTCAATAAGTATAATCTAATAATCAACATAGGTAACCATGCTCATGAGGAGGCCCCGATAACTATAAAATAAGCACATGGTCGATAACGATGTGTTCTTGAATAGAGTATTGTCTTACCCCCCCCCTCCCCCTCACCACAAATAATATAAAATAAAAAATATATCCTTTAACGACTTAAAAGTGTTTGTTTACTCTTGAGCACAACATTTTATATACGTGTGCCCTCTTAATTAGATAGGTACTATCAATGGTGGTTAATCAATGGCTGAGACACGATTGAGCATAAAGCACCTTTTTTGAGACACGATTGAGCCAAATTGGAGGAAATCGGAATACAAAAGAAAACTTACACGATTGAGCATAAAAAACTCTGCAACGTTGCCATTTTCCATTTTCCACTTTATTAACTATACAAAAATATTTATTTAAATAATTATAATAATTCAAAATATCAAATATCAAAAAATTAACATGATTTCATAGTTAATAGTTTTATGGTCACTTTCATAAATCTGTTGGTTAATAATAATGATAATGATAATAATAATAATAGTTCTGAAAATATCAAATCAAAATATGGTACGAATTAAAAAATTATGCATGGTTTATAAGTCAAGAATACTATAGAGTATGAGTGATTGAACAATGATATTATTTCTATAATAATTTAGGAGTTGTATCTTAATTTATTATTTTATGTTTTCTCCCAATTTTAAATGTTTGAAAATCCGGAACTTTATTGCTCCGGAACTAATTTATTAATCGATAACATTATCGATAAAGCTGGTCTCAGCTCACGGCTCGCGTCTTGTATCATAATAATTGGTGTAATAATAAGTGAAAATAATAAATTACAAAATGTCGGCCACTTGAATGTGACAAAATCGTACAAAATATTCTATGCTCAATCGTGCTTTACCGAGGTCAATGGCGGTATTCAAAACGATTATAATAGATATATGAACTCAAAAGATGTTCTACACGAGCGCGTACATTGTACGTCATTCGGTTTTGATCACTTCCAGCCGAATTTAGATTAGGTATACCAAAAAAGTCGTCTCGTAAAATACGTTAATTTATTAATTTATTTTTTTTTTATACATACATATTTGAACATTTTACCTGGCAAATCGTATTTTATAATTTTTGAGATTTTTCCTTACACGACTTATTACAATATAATATTATATAGCTTACAATATTGTATAGTAAAATATTATTTTATTATTTCTCATATACCTATTATGTTTTATAAAAACACGACGCCCGTGAAACGGTCCGGGGACAATGACCACGGCATTGGATTACGATATTATATTACCCACGAATACGTTAAATATCCCGTAGGCGCCTATAGTGTAATACTTGTTGGACCACTCACCTGTTGCTGGGCCAAGCGGAGAGCGTGACGATCGGCGCGGACGAGAGCACGCACGCTCGCAGGCGACGGCAAAGTACGAGAACACGGCTGGACCGGCGGAAGCACGAGCGAGCGGGCGACTGACGGAGGGCGAGCGAACCTATATGATATAAACTGCGGACAGTGCTTGCCGTGAGGGAGGGTGGCGGGGGAGAGGTAGCAAACGATATATTGCAGAGACCGACCGAAGGGATTCGACCTAGGGGACACGCGTGTTCCCGTTCCGGCGTTCAACCGGTGACTGACTAGCGACTGCTATGCGGCGTGAACACCACCGCGGTTCAAGGGCTGGCTGGTTGGCTGGCGGGCGGGACTGTCGGCTGGCTGGCCGGCTGGCTGGCTGGATGGCGGGCCGTTGCGCGCGCCTAATTCCTGTGTACCGACAACAAGTTGACCTGTGGCGCTGGTCGCGGCGGCGGGCGAAAGTCCTCGGACGGATTTTTGTATTTCATCCCTCTGCTGCACCACACCCTCCGGTTAGACTACCGTCTCTTCCCGACACCATCACCACCACCTAGTCGTTCCCCACCCCTCTCCAAACTCACCACCCTCTCTGTGGTTCGCCATCACCCACCTATCGTGCACACGTTCCTTTTTATATACATATATATATATATATAATGCGTACCGTAGTAGAGCTACCCTCTCTCTCACACTCTTTTCCCGTCATCGTTCACCTGGCCGAGAGAGACGCGTTAATCAATATACGATCCTACCCTCACCTCCATCCCTACGTCGTCTTACTGCGGTCCCATAACAATCGAAAACTACCTTTATTATTATTGTTATTATTAGAAGTAGGTACTGTGTTTTCTTTATTTTCTTCCCCCTTTTCCCAGACAGTGCATCACGAATTGAAAATTATTTGTTCCGTGGGTGGGTACCACATTTCTGTGATTTATTTAGATTTTTTGAAAATATTGTTTTTACCGTCGAAAATGAATATTACACTTGTGCTTATTCATCACGGTCGTTATAACTATTATAAATTAATATTTTGTATTTGAGTGCACAATACTATCAAATATCTCTAGAAATGTCAAATTATCGGCATTTGAAGCAATAATGTCCAGTGTCGATACCGACAGTAATGTTTACTGTAGACGCTATTATTATATATTATAGATTTCACTTGTTGAATTTCTCGAAAAGTGGAGGTATACGATTGAATACCTACGTTTGAATTAATTATCAGATTTCGCAATAATCGTTCTACTACCCAAAACCAAATAGCAAATATTTGATGTACATATCGAATAAATATTTGAATTGTGTCTATTCTCAGATATATAACAGTTTATGTTTATAATATATTCTATAAATACCTTGAACTATATTTAAAATTAAAATTATTGTATTGATATGATTATAAAGTCGACATTTTGGTATTATAAAATTAACATATAATTAATATCCATACAGTGTATATTCATATTGCCATTATTATAATATTAAACTTTTTATACATTATTAAGACGATATGTTTTAAAGTTTAAATTATGATAATGTAATATTAGGTAATAATGCAATTATTTATTGTTGTCCATAAAATATATGTTCAATGATATCCATAAAATGTTAAGACTCAAATATTATTATGGCTAGTATATAAAATCAAAATTCTGACATCATAAAATGGATATGTAATTAATATCCATATAGTATAGTATAATATAATATGGTATACAAAGATGACGGTAATAAATAATAATGTGCGGCCGACATATACCGTAGTGCCGCTTGCTGTCCGCGGTCACTTTTACCGCCATCGCCAAGACAATAGAATTTTACGCCCACCCATAGGCGCAATTTCAACTTTTGGCTTGGGGGGAATGAATATATTAAATTCAAGCAGACCATTGCAATATAGCATATTAAAATATTGTATGTCCAAAGTTTTTTTTTTGGGGGGAGGGGGCTTAGCACCCCCCAAGCCCCCTCCCCAAATTGTGCCTATGCGCCCACCTCGCGGTATACGTATAACGCAAAGAAGTCATGTCCCCCCTGGATTTTTCGTGTCTATCATACATTTAATATTTATCCATAAAAATATATTATAACTGTTTATATTAAAAACATTGAATAAATAAAATTGATGATCATAATATATTGTGTTCGTTACTAATTTCTTGTTCTTTACATCTATATATATAAAACTGAAATCAAGCAAAAGAGGAAATCTTTGTTACGGTTTGGCTTCGAACTTCTTATCCAATTGTCATGCAGTTTTTTTTAAATGAAAGAGGATATCACGGAGCAGGTTGTAGGCATAAATAAAGTTCGATAATGTAAGTCAATAATTAGTTATCTATATATATATAAAATCCAAATACCACTGACTCACTGATCGTTGTATCTCAAAAACTACTCAACGTACGGACTTGAAATTTGGAATAGAGGTTCTTCTCATATTTTCACCGAGCAATAAGAAAGGATTTTCAAAAATGTTGCGTTTTAGTGGAGTAATTAACGATTATAATTATTCACTGCCAATACGCATTGTGCGGTACGGCGGCCCGCGGGGTTCCAGCTACCTGCAATATATCCTTTTTGTTCGTCGTCGTCGTCGTGTAGATAAGAATAATGATTCCGAGAATAAAATTGATCCGAGAAGTTTATCGATAAAAAATATAATCTCTTGCATCGCGCCTACACCTTAGATCATATACTATGGATGGAGCCACTGCATATTATTTTGAAGCCGATATTAGCGACGAGTCACCGAATTAGGTGATCGATATGCGCATGCGCGAAACAACTCGTTTAATATTAATATTATAACTGTCCCCATCCCAGCCGAGTCACCGAATTAGGTGTTCGATATGCGCATGCGCAACGCAACCTCTCGCATATTTATCAGCTGGTGATTATAATATTAATATTAAACGAGTTGTTTCGCGCATGCGCATATCGATCACCTAATTCGGTGACTCGTCGCTAATATCGGCTTCAACTTTTTGTATTGCTATAATACGCAGTGGCTCCATCCATAGTATATGATCTAAGGCCTACACCAATACTCCTATTTTATTATAATCTATACTATTATAAAATGGTAAGGGTTTTCTTGGACCGCGCTAACCGAGAAAACTACTGAACCGATTTGGCTGAAATTTTTTACTGTTATACTTGACAGTCTGCTGGAGGTCATAGTACCACTTTTGTTTAGAAAAATCCACCAGAAAAGTAGGAAATATGGATGTCAAAAATACAACAGTGGCGCAATCTGTTCATAAAAAAATAAACTAATTAATAAAAAATGAAAAATAAAGTTTATTGTTGCAGATTAAAATAATAAAAGTGTATTAAAATATATTGGTTGCTATGTTATCTATACTACTATATACAATTGTAAGGGGTTTTCTGCGACCACGCTAACCGGGAAAACTACAGAAACGATTTGCTGATTCCTTTTTGTTGTATTCGTAATTGTCAGGACAAGGTTCTTATGAAAGAATATTTTAGGGAAATTCACCAGAAAAGTAGGAAGTAGGGATGTCGAAAATACAACAGCGGCGCCATCTGTCCAGAAAAAAATAAACTAAATAATAAAAAATGTAGTTAATTGTTGCAGATTAAAATAATAATAGTGTATTATATTATATCGGTTGCTATTGGTTAATCGGTCATGTTTGTTGATTTATATTATTATTTGTCGTAGATATATAATGTTATATAATGTTTGTGTGTAGATTAGACCTCTGGGAAGAAGATAGATTAATTTAACAAGGGTTAAATTTGGTTTTTTTTATTCATCGGATTTTAGTACGGTTAGGTTAGGTTAGGATTTTGTATTGATTAATTACATCAATTCACCGTAGGTGGAAAGAAGTAACTTTGATACTCTAGAGCTAAATCAAGCACTTACGTACAAACAGCATGGGATCAGCGATCTACCGCAGGTAGATTGCCTACCTGATAATATCAGCTGAGAATCAGAATTTTTATTCTGGGCACAACGGAAAAGTTAAGATAAGTTTTCAACACCATACATCGAATATTAAATAACGAATTTAACAAAGTTTGAGTCATATATATAGAGTTGGTCCATTTAACGGCAACGATATGCACGTGATCGGTTTTTTTGTAATAAAAATATATTTATCATTAATACCGCTAGAAACATTTCAATACGCTTTCATTAAAAGTTTTTTTTATATTGACTTGCCGATCACATTAAGCTATAAAATTTGAATACAAAATTATACATATCATCGTTCAGAGGCAAAATAAACAACCAATCACGGGCGAAGCTGTGACGGGTCGGCTATATGTAAATATAAAACTTATTTAAAAATAAAACAAAATTTATTAAACCACTGAAATATTTCACACATTTTGAAATAATTCATGAAATATTTCACGAAATATTACATTTTTTTTAAATTTCATGAAATTTTCAAACACTAAATAATAATAGATAAAATTTAGACAGCAGTCTCATATAATAAGTAGATACATAGTTTTTAAACAGCAGTTTCATTATAATGATACATCATTTTTAGACAGCAGTCTCATATGATAATACAAATTTACAAAATACAGTGATAATACAAATTTACAAAATACAGTGGTAATACAAATTTACAAAATACAGTGCGGTAATACAAATTTACAAAATACAGTGGTAATATAAATTTACAAAATACAGTGATAATTATTATAAACATAAGGGCCCGTTGTCCGGAATAAACATAAACAATTGGTCGACTCATAGGATAATTTAACTACACATTTACCGTATTATAGGGTCCGTAATAGTATAATACATCTATTACAAAATTGACCAAGTTAATCAAGGGACAAGTGGACTCTGCATACGCGCGAATGCATATTGACAAAGAAGATTTCACTAATAAAGTAATACTGATTGCAGCCGGGACAGAAATATGAAGTTTTGACACTACGAAGTACAGGGCTGATTTATAAAAACAAAATAATTTAGTTAATTTTGGCGTACGCCAAGTACTCTCTCGGAAAACGGCGTACACCAACGGGCGCAAACGCGGGAGCGAAAAATACCGGACGGGCGAACGAGCTCATAATAATATTACAAACTTAAAGGGCGGGGGCAGACGGTGGTGGTAGGGGAGAAGTCGAAAACTTGGTGGACATTACTCTACGTCTACAAAGGGTTGGCAGAAGCAAACCCTGCGTGCCAAGTTCACCAACGACCTCCAAACGAACCGTTTGGTCCTCTTCCAGGCGGACCTCCTCCGCGGACCAACAGACCATGATGATGCCGGGTATTCCGGGACTTCGGAATATGTAGGAATCGGTAGGACAGCCGCGTCAATCAACGAGGTTTCCCCGAGTGTGTCCGTATTCGGTGCCACGCTAAAAGGCCCAGCAGGCTTCGACGATGGTCCTCCAATCATAGGCACGTCCTCCAGGCATACGGGTGAGTCAATACTCAATCCCGGTGACGACCGGGTACTCTCCTCTGCAGCATTTCCTTGGTGAAGTAGCGGTGACTCGACCGTGACCTTAAGGTTCACCACTGGCAAATCATAAACGTCAGCTACTGCAGTTTCTTCGAGTGCGTCCGTATTCGACTTCAAGTGAAAAGGTGCAGCGGGCTCCGACGATGGTCCTCCAATCATAAGCACATTTTTCTCCAGATATACCGCCATACCGGTGAGTCAATACTCAATTCCGGCGACGACCAGGTGCTCTCCTCTGCAGCGTTTCCGCGGTGAAGTAGCGGTGACTTGACCGCAGCTGTGACCTTTAGGTTCACTGCCAAATCCAGAACGTCGACTATAGATCGACCCTCGTTATTGGCATACATTTTTTGGAATTGTTTTGGAACTGTGGCGTCCATATTTGTATTTTACGACGTGATAAACGGCAGAAAAACAGAAAAATAACAGAAAAATATGAACAGAGATAAACGTACGATGACGGGTTTCAAAAAACTATTTGTTTACTACAATAAATATACAGCTATGGTATAGTAGTGTTCTTTTGTGGCCAGCATAGTATTACCAACATAGTTACCTTGAAGCCAGCTAATAAATAAGTTTTTTTTTTTTTTAATTATTTTATTATAAGATTTTATTATATTTCATAAATTTATTTATTTATTTATATCGGGCATGTTTGTTGATTTGAGTTATTATTTTTTCCAATTTTGTGACTACACTATTTAATATTTTATCAATTTTTATTCACAGAGTTGTTCCAAATACCTTCCTGAGTGTCGCCGTGTAGCCCAATTTTTATTTTTTTTATCGGAGAGGAAGGAGAAGAGAATCTATATATTATATACCTAAAATCCAAATACCACTGACTCACTGATCGCCGTATCTCAAAAACTACTCAATGTACAAACTTGAAATTTAGAATAGTGGTTCTTCTAATACTTTCACCGTGCAATAAGAAAGGATTTGGTAAAATTCGCATTTTAAAGAGGTGCTCAAACAGGGACATTGAGGTTCACATTGAAAATTTTATTTTTAATTATTAATAGTTCCGAAGATCAGGAAGATCAGGTACAAGCTTGCATCAAATAGAATTATTGAATATAGCTTACCAAGGTGATTGGTGAAAATGTTGCCCAAGTAGTCGGATTGCTTACCAGGGTGGCTGAGTTGCACTTACTGCAGGCTGCAGCAAGTTACACCCAAAAGTAGTTGAACAATCATACATTTTTAAGATTTGCGATTTTTTACGGGTAATGAAATGAACGGGTTCTGATATAAAAATATATTTACCGTTAATACCGCTAGAAACATTTGAATACGTTTTCATTAAACGATAAAATTTTAATAAAAAATTATACATATCATCGTCCAAAGGCAAATTAAACAACCAATCATGGGCGAAGCTGTGACGGGTCGGCTATTAATATTATAAACGCGAAAGTTTGTGACTTTGTTACTCTTTCACAGATTCACGTAAAAACAACTGGACCGATCTTGATGAAATTGATACACTGTGTGTATTTTGATCTAACTTAAAACATAGGCTAATTTAAAAAGGGAGAGGACCAACCCCGGGAGGTGCTCAAACGGGAATTTTGAGATTTCAGATTTAAATTGTTGTTTGTAAATGGTTGCCATGGTTATATAAATAATAATAATGATAAAAAAAAAATTATTTTCTTTTCTTTTTAAATATAAATTATATTTAATGGGATTAAATAAATTGATTATTTTAATCAACAGTAGGCGGAATTGAATAAAAACGACAAACTTGGTATAACTTTGATACTTTAGAGTTAAATCATACACTTCCGTACAAACAGCACGGGGTCCGCGATCTACCGCAGGTAGATTGCCTACCTGATAATGTACTGCTGCGATTCAAAATTTTTATTTCGGCAACGGAAAAGATAAGATAAATTTTGAACACCATACACCGAATATTGAATAACGAATTGAACAAAGTTTGAGTCAGCTGCATACGAATTGCATGGCAAAAAAAAAAAATGTCCAAATTGCAAGCCGTCTCTTGTAGGGGTTTGTCCAAATTGCGTGCCATCTCTTGGAGGGGGCTGTCCGAATTGCATGCCATCTTTTAGAGGGCTTTGTCCGGATTGCATGCCGTACACCACACGGTTATTTACTATGCATTTAAACAACTTAAACTTTTTTTTGGACTTTCCTAATTTTTTTAAAAAAATTCATTTATAGAAACGCTCTCTTATGTATGGTAGTAGAGTATATATACCAGTCCTGGCGCAGCACCTTTAATAATAATATATCAGTAAAAGATCACAAAGAAAACAATGTGCAAAAAGATCAGAAAATTGAAATGCAATAATAATTAAAAAAATTTTTCGCAAAACTTATGAAATGCAATAATAATAAAAAAATTTTTCGCAAAACTTATGAAATGCAATAATAATAAAAATATTTTCCACAAAACTTAATTATTAAAAATAAAAATCGAAATGCAATAATAATAAAAACATTTTTCGCAAAACTTATTAAATACATTTTCACCCCAAAATATTTTTCATAATACTTATGATATTAATAATTAAAATCGAAATGTAATAATAATTAAAATTATTTTTTAATAGAATTGTTCTATTAAAAAAAGTCTAACAACAAACTAGTGAATATTAAATTTCAAACCAATTATTCATTATATGATTCGATAATTCATTATGAATTTTCTTAAAATAATCAAATAATTTCTTAAAATTGTTTTTGTAACGATTGTAACTATACTTATTATCATAAGATTGATATAAAGATGATACATGAGTTTCTAAATTATACATAGATGATTCAATTTCTGATAACTCTTTTAGTATATTTTTATACCTTTGGATCATATCTAAAAATTTTTTACAATTTTCCATTTCTATTATTTATATTAGTAAAAAAATTTTTTTTAACATTGTTCTATTAAAAATATTTTTCTAATCTTTTTGATTTTGATTTCTAATCAGTGTATTGAGATGGTTTACAAAATCGTTTCTATCTATGTTTGTTTTATAATGTCCCCAAGCTAATGTATCAATACCATTTTCCAAAATAAATCTTTTATCATCATAAACACTTAAACCTTTTTTGTTTTGTTCTACAGTAAAAATATCATGTTTCTTGGTTCTAAATAAATGTTGTTTAACATATTTTGATTCTTTTGTTAGTAAACATTTTTCAAAATCATTAAAACATATTTTATTTTCTACAACATTTTTTTTAACACCTTTAGCTTTTTTAATTTCTTTTTCAGTATCTAAGATTCGATGAGAATATAATTTAGATCTTAAACCTATAAATTCAGACATTATTTTTCCATTTAATTCATCTTTAAACTTGCCTAAAACTTTTTTGTTAACTAAAGGTAAACCATAAATATTATCTTTTGGATAATCTGAAGTGTCAAAATGATCTAACATAATTTTCATATCTTGATAAAAATCTTTAGTTTTTATTTCTAATATTAGTGAATCTGTATCTGTATATAACAATCTAACTCTATTTACATATTTTTTCTTTATAATATTATAATAAAAATCATACATTAACATTTTAGATAAATCTAAAATACACATTCCTACATATATTGGTTGTTTGAAAGATATTTGTGTTCTTTTCATATGTACGGCAGCTAAATTTTCTGTAAAAATTGTCCTTCGATCAAAATTTGGTTTTGCAATTAATTTTTCTAGTTGGGCTGCATTAGAACATAATCTTATATCAACATGATTTCGAACATTCATCATAGTACGTCCATAAACACTATTATTCATTAATTTGAAAAATTCTTTTTCAAACTCATTCTTAGCTTCTGATCTAAGATTAGTATTAAAATCAATATAAACTTTTAACCAAGGAGATTGACTAAATTCTAATACTCTATGAATTTTATCTACCTTTAAACCTAAATTAATATATAATTTTAGTGTTTCATAATGTATTATATATTTTTTCTTATCATACAAAGTTGTTAATAATTTTGGGAGTTGTTTGTTATCAAAATGTCTTTCTGGTGCTAAAGGGAAATCTGAATGTAGATCATGAAGTTCTTTAGGGTAAGATAAATCAACTTCTAAAATATAACCTTTACATGATTTATCAGAAATATTCATTACATCAAAATCATTCAGATTATCAATCCATTTGAAATCTCCAGTAGGTAAATATTTACTCATTGCCCAACCATAAAGATTATTTGCATCTAAGTATTCTAAAAATATTGATTCATCCTTTTTTTTAAATTTATCTCCCATGTATTTATTATTTGCTTTTGAATATCTTTGACTACATTGAGATAATCCACCTCTGATTCCAGATTCAAACATCAATAATTGATCAACATCTGTTAATAAATCTAATTTTACATTTGTCATTCTTAACATACAATCCCATGCAAATCCTGGTGTTGTGTAATACCACATAGGATCTAATTTATAATTTTTTAAAGAAATATCTCTAAAATTTTCTATTATATCTGTTAATAATAAAACATCGATCTTATTATATAAACTAGTGAATTCACGCATATTTTGTATATTAAACACTTTCCAAATTTTCTGTGAGTTTTCATATTCCTCTTTAGTTATATTTTTATCTGTGAGAGAACTATAAAATTTTTCAATAGGAGGTAAACATGTTTCATTAAATTTTTCTTTACAATCCATATACTCATAGGGATATGCTAACTTTCTAGTAACTAAATCTAAATGTTCTTCAGGAAAATATTTACTAAGTTCTTTAAATTTATTTTTTAAATTTAATTTCGAATCATTTCTTAAATTATTTGTTAACTTTTCTAAAGAACTAGGTAAAAATTTGAATGAATCTATAAATCTTAATTCTGTACATATTTTTATGTTTTTACCTTTCCTAGTTACTACACGTGACATCATTTTTGAAAAAGAAATATATTTTTCCTCATTATTTGCGAGCAATTTTATTCTTTCATTATCGTTTCCAAATTCTTTTATAAATAGATGAGCATCATAACCTGAAAGATTATGAAAAGCAATTGGAATAAAACGTGGATTTTGGTAGTTAAGATTACAGATAGAATGTGCTGCTCCTCTATATTCTCCAGTTAAATGGTCATGATCCCGAACTTTTCGCATATTTTTATTTTTATTTTCTAATTCTTTTTTAAGTTTATCTTCATTCAATTTAAAATTTTTAACATCATCAATATTTTCATAATGTTTAATATTGTCTTTAATTATTTTAAGATCATCTTCATACAATTTAAAATTTTTAACAACATCAATATTTTCATAATATTCAATAGCATCTTTAATTTTATTTTTTTCTTCATACAATTTTAATTTTTTAACATAATATTCAATAGCGTCATACAATTTTAATTTTTTAACATCATCAATATTTTCATAATGTTCAATAACGATATTAATTATTTTAAGTTTATCTTCATTCAATTTAAATTTTTTAACATCATCAATATTTTCATAATATTCAATAGTGTTTTTAATTATTTTAAGTTTATCTTCATACAATTTAAATTTTTTAACATCATCAGTATTTTTATAATGCTTAATAACATTTTTAATTATTTTAAATTTTTTCTCTAACATTGGAGGTAAATCTGATAAATATCTTTCACAAATATGACATTTATCAGATTTATAATAATTATTTAATTGTTCTACATTCAATGTTTTCATAGGAACTATTTTATCATATATTTTAGAAATAAGTATTTCTTCATTTTTCATACATTCATAAAATACTTGAGCTACGTTTGGACCAGAATATGTTACAGGAGGTTTATAATCACCATTACTATATTTAATATAATAACAAAAATTATTAGGTATATGTTTCTGATAACAATTAGTAAAAGACTCTGTATCATTTGGTTGACAAGTATATATTGGTTTAAGAGTACATTCATAGTCAGCAAAAACCACAAAAGGTACTCTTAAGGAATGATTATAATTTTGAAATTCTAAAGTTTTATTATAGGGTTCTGGTAGAACTATTTTAGCAGCTTTATTATTAGAACAATAATGTTTATGATCATTTAACTTATCTTTTGTACCAAAACTATTTAAACACATTTTACACACAAATCTTTTATGACCATCTTTTGTATTTTGTTTTCCTACTACTTTCCATAAATCTTTAATCCAACAATAATGTCCTTTATTCACATTATCCTTATCATCCACTGTTAAATATAATAAATCTATATGATTAGTTTTTTCGATTTTAGTTATTTCACCTAAAGGTTCAATTACATTTTTAACTAAATAAAAAATATTAATAGAAATATCTTTTGTTCTTTTAACAAATTTCGGAACGTCTGTGATTTTTACCGGAAATTCAATATCTTTAAATTCTTTATCAAATTCATTTTTAAAAGGAATATATTTAGTTACTCTTTGAGCATCTTTTTCAACAGGATGTAAAGCAGAGAGTATTGCCCAAAGAAAACATTTATCATCTTCATTTTTAACATTTATAATACCCTTTTTATTACTAATATGTTTAGGTAATGGAATATATGAAGAACCCTTAAAAGGAACATATTTATTTATATTTATTCCCAAACTTAAAATTTGATGAAGTCTCCATTGTGATTTTTTCATTATAAAATCTTCTTCTTCTTTTACAATTTTAATTTTTGCATTTGTATAAAATTCATTTAAGTTAGAATTTTTTGTTAAAATTTTATTTTGTGTTTTAAAATTTTTTTCCTCATATTCCATATTTTCTTCATTATTACCTCTCTTATATATAGCAAGAAACATAATATTAACTTTTAAATTTGTTTTTTTTAATTCGTGTTTAAGTCGTCCTATTACTGGATTATCTAAACGATTTAAAAATGTTTGTATATCTTTAATACCTATATTATTTTTAATAATATAAGTTTTTAGTCTATCTCGAAATGCTGTTTCTTCATTTTTTAAAATAGGTCGAATAGTGTTGTTTTCTTCGAACATTTCTTCACTAAAATTGAAAACTCTATGTGGTTTGGGTATTATCTCTCTTGATATTCTTGGTCTTATACCATTGTTTTGATGCAGTGGCGTCATTTGGGGGGGGGGCAAGGTGGGCATTTGCCCCTGTCTGATTTTAAAAGCGGCCCGAAGGGCCGGTGCCCAGTTTTTGCCGTTTTACCATTATTATTTTTTATCAGCGCAAAAACATGTCTATTTTATAATATTTTCAGAAAATATTATACTACCTAAGTACTCAGAAATTATTGTCACAATGATACATTTTTTCTAATAATTGATAGTTTGAATATATTTATATTTAGACGTATGCGGCCATGCGGGGACGTACACATTGTATGTAGGTATGTTTGTTTGTGTGAGTGTATAACAATAATAATAATGAGTATCGTAATCCCGTATAGTTTTATTTCTAAAATCTAAAATTAATACAAATTCTAAAAACAACAACTGATTGGCACTCTTATTAATTATTATCATTGTCCATTGATACCAGACTTCATACGCAGTTAACTTACGAGTTGCGACAGTCGTGTATGGTAAATTATTCAACTATTCTGCGTATTGTGTTGTGTACACAGGGCCGGGTTGGACAAATTCGGCCCACCGAGTTTTCCGTACTTTACCAACCCACTTTAAAACTGGCGGCACTTGGGTACGCTCTTATTCCGTGCATAGTTATTTTATTTTATAGTCTCCATTTCTTCAACTTTTAACTCTTAACATATTTTTAGTCAATGCGGCCCCTCATGACTTGAACGGCCCAAAATTGTCGCGTCCCGCTGAGTTTTACATCGGTAACTCGCCGGGGCAATCTGGCCCTGTAGTGTACCTTATCCTACCTAAATTAAAATTTATTTTTTCGTGACGCGTGTTTACATTAATCTTTCAATTTGAGCAAAATATGACTTAAAAAAAGTAAATGGGTGGTGCGGTTAAAAATATAAAATTACCGCAAACCGCTCAAGAATCGAAAACAATTTCTGGTATGTTTAATAAAAATACAAAACTTAAACCAGTAAGCACTAAGCAAGCAATAAAAAAAATAAATATTATAATTTAAAATAATATTAATTTGAAAATATATCGTATACATATAGTCATATAGAGTAGGTATAGGTGATAAGTGATGAATCAGGTAAAATTGATTTATAGATGATGCAGTTGATATATTTTCATAAAATAAAAAAAAAAGAAGATATCCTTTAATAAGCTACTTATATTTTTGTATATCAATAAATATTGCTATATTATGTTTGTAGACTTTTAAGTTTTAATTGATGTAGGTGTACAATTGTTTTTTATAAAATATCTGCCACCTTCTATTTAAAAATGATATTAGCCATTAGGTACCTAGTTAATAAAAAGGGTTGCATAAAATAATGTAGATAATGTAACGAGCGAAGCGAGCGGTTTTTTTTTTTACCTATTCGGGCCGGTCAAAACCTTTGCCCCCCTCTATTGAAAACTGAAATGACGCCACTGTTTTGATGTCGAATAGATTGCACATGTTTATACCAACTGTTGTATTTAACTGTTAGCTTACAAATATCACAAGTTTTATCTATTTTTGGTATTCTCTCTTGTCTTGTTCTTACATTTGTTGTTGTTGTACCTCTGTATGATCGTCTAAATCGAGGTATAATTGTTTGATCTGGATCATTATTTTGATGACGAATAGATTTCAAATGTCTAGACCAATTTTTGTAACTAACTGTTAAGTTACATTTATCACAAGTTTTGTTATCCATTTGATTATTGTTAACATTTCCTTTAACTAAAGGTTCAATTTTATTTAAGCCTTCCATTTATTATAGAGAATATTATTTTTTTTTTACATTCAATATTTTAATAAAAATAATTTTTATTAAAAATAATATTTAAATGAAATTATAAAGTTGGGAGACACGTTGTCTCCCAACTCATTAAGATCCCATACTAAATTCACACATTTTAATATTTCCTAAATCTTGAATAATATTAATATTGTCTAGATAATAGTGATGATAATCACTTGTTGCAATAATTTGGTCATTAGCTATTTTACAAAGTTCTAACCAAGTTGGTGAATGTAATAGTTTAGAAATATAAGGCTTTCCATTTCCAAAATCAACATCTCCTTGACTAATAATAAAAATATTTCCTTCAATTGGAATTTTATTTAGATTATATTTAATACTCTCAGAATTTTCATAGTATTCAAAAGCACAAAATTTCACATAACATTTATTTTTTTGTATACTTTTTTTTATTTCATTTCGCATTAATTTCAAAAAATTAAAATTTTTTAGTCTATATTGATTAATTGGTACACCATTATATTTTGTATTAACTCTACAAGGTAAAATTGTTTGATCTTTATCATTTTTTTGATGACGAATAGATTTTAAATGAGAAGCCCAATTTTTGGAACAAATTGTTAAATTACATTTATCACAAGTTTTAGCAGGGTATATTTTTTTATTTAATACATCCATTTTATTATTAATATCAATTTCTTTAACTAAAGATTCAATTTTATTTAATCCTTCCATTCTTTATTATAGAAAATATTATAATTTTTTTACATTCAATTTTTAATAAAAATAATTTTTATTTAAAATTCTATTTAAATAATATTAAAGATTTTATAAAAAATAATATTTCAAATAAATATAAGAAAAATAGGGGTCACATAGTCGGAATACTCCACCCCTCATCTCCTACTAAAAAAGAAAGAGGTGGTCTACTTCGAATAGACCACCCCTTATATCCTAGTGTTAATAACAATAAAGACAAAGAAATATTTATTTTAGAAGATGGTTTATATAGATATCACTTCCTTTAACTTAGGTCATATTATTAAAATTTTGTTTTTTGTAACTCTTGGTTATAAAAACTCCCTATAATCTCTTCATTGTTTAAATCTATAATTTTATAGGTAATAGGATTTGTGTTTAAAATTTCATTAACTATAAATATTTCTTTTGTCCAATTATTAATAAATTTATTACCAAATGTTTTTTTAGAAGCTGTTATTCTTACTCTATCACCTACACTAAATTTAATTTTTGGTTTAGGTTTGTTTTTTGAAGAAAATAATTTGTGAAAAACAACATCTTCGTTAGATTTATTTACTTCACAAGGTCTCATACCAATAGATCGATGTATGTCTTTGAAATTATATTCATATATTAAACTTTGTAAAATTTTAATCCATTTTTTTGAATTTGTAACTTCAAATTGTAATCTCATTTTACTGTTTAATGTCCTATTAAATCTTTCAATAATTGACGATTTTTCTTCATTTTGAGTGTGATACATTTTAATTCCATATTCTTGCAAAACTTTTTTAAAATGTTTATTTTCAAATTCTAAACCTTTATCTGCGTGAAGTAATTTTGGTGCTTGATGATTTTGTGATATAGCTTGTTTTATTATTTTTTGAAATGCTTCTGAAACACTAATTCCATCTTTCTTTTTGAGTTCTAAAGCCCAAGAAAATTTTGAAAATGTATCTATAACAGTTAATATATAAGAATAACCCTCATTTTCATCAGAATAATTTCTCATTATAACTAAATCAGCAGCCCATAAATCATCAATACCTTTAGTAAAAATTCTTCGTTTAGGAAATTTTTTTCTAACTGGTTTATGAAGTTCTTTAGCTAATTTCATTTTATCTGTATCATTTAATTTTTTATTGGAAATATTATGTCCAATTGTAGAATTTTTTATAAATTTACTTTTATTTGTGTTACACTTGAAACATTTTGATGAAATTCTCCATCTACCATTAACTGTTTGAATTTTAGTTGCATTAATATTTTTTGTTTGAATTTTACATTTAAGACAATATATAGTTTCGCTCATTTTTTATATTTATAATGAAAAAATTTTTAAAAAAATTATTGAAAATAAAAAAAATTTTTTATTTTCTAATATAAATAAGAAATAGAAATGGAAAACTTTAAAGATGCTTTAAATAAAATCAACAATGGATATACATTTATAAAATGTAATTATTTGGAACAAGGAGAACCATACAAAGTAAATAAGTTCATAAAGATTGATACAAAGTTTGGAAAAAGATTATCAGTTGTATTAAACGATGAATATATGTTAAATTTACCAGATAGATATACAAATGAATTTACAGAAAACGAAATAACATGTTATAATACAAATTCGGAAACAAAATTTAATCTTATTTATAATGGTGAAACATTTTTAAAGAATGGGAAAACAAGACATGATTTTAATTTTTTTTAAGTAAAAAATAAATTTACTTTTATAAATGGTATTTATAAAAGTTAAAAAGGGTCGTATTGATTTAAACAAACCTATTCACAATGATGATGGTGATCATTTTTTAGCTCTCTATTCAATAGTTTTGAAAGGCAACGATTTTATTAATATTGAATCAGACTGTTGTATAACAATTAAACAGAATATAATACATATAAAAACAGGTAGATATAGTATTGAACAATTGAACAAAGAAATAGAACCACTTATTATATCATTTTCTGATGAAACTAATAGAATTACAATTAAATCTCCTTGTTATTATAAATTAGATGAAAAATTAAAAAAATATTTAGGTTTTAATGATAATATAGATTTTTCGACAAGTGAGAAAAAAATGTACTATCCTATTGATGGTGAATATTACATAAATATTGAAAAAGAATGTGAATTTAGATTAGGTCGAAATGGTCAAATCCCACTAGGTACAATATTTATTGGTATTTATTCAATAGGTGAAATTGAAAATTTATTTAATTCATTCGGAACTAAATTTGTGGAAAATTTTCCTAAAATAAATCTTGAAATAAATAAAAATTTATTAAAAATAACTGCTTCAATTGGTCTGTGTTTTGATGAATATTTATCAAATTGTTTAGGCTTTAATTTTATAAATCGTCTGATCCCTATTAATAAAACATGGCCTAAAGGGAAAGAAATAGAATTAGGTGTTGAGTATACAACACCAGATATTGCTTATACGGTAATAGGAATAAAAACTCCAATATTTTACACTCAAGGTTTCTTAAAAGAAATAAATAGTATTATTTCTAATGAAATTAGTAAAACAGAATTAAAAGGAAATTATTCAATTGAACATTTAAATAGTTTATTCAATTCGATTATGAAGTTTGAAAATAATGGTGATTACATTAAAATAACAACAAAAGATTATTTTTCATTTGATAAAGATTTAAATTTAAGTTTAGGAGGGATACATACACATCATGGAGAAAATTCATCATTAAATAATAACAACAAAATATTAGAAGTACATTGTAATATAATTGAAGAATCTATTACACATAATATTGATGCGGTATCTCATTATGATGAAGTTTTATTTTTATTTCAATATAATTCTAATAGTGCTTTGATTAAACCTCATAAAATGATATATAGACCAGTGAGTAAAAATCAGTTTCAAAAAATAGAAATTTATATTTTAGATTTGAAAGGTAATATTGTTAATTTTGATGAAGAATTTATTGGTGTTCTTGATCTAATAAAAAAATAAATATTAAAAACTTTTTTTCAAGATAAAATATCTTGAAAAATTAAAGTAGGGAACGATTTTTTAATTAATTTTAATATATTTAATAGCTTTCATCAACTATTCCTCTTTCAATATCAAACGTATACACTGCACTAGAAATTAAACAAATATAACAAATTGTTTTATCAGGTAAATTTTGACTGAAATCTAAGTTTAAAATTACTGTACAGTTGGAGATTGCAATTTGATTAGGATGTCTAGTCATGTTAACAACAAAAAATGGTCTTTTTTGTCTAAATTGTAATTTATTTAAATACATTAATGGATTTTCTTCATGTGATTTATAATAGGTTTTTTTATAACTCATATGATCTTCATATGATTGACAACATTTTATATCATTAAAATCTTGATTTTGTAATTCATTAGGATATTTTTTTCCATTTACTTCAAAAGAATAATTTACAACATCACAATGATCAAAATAACAAGCATTACTTTCTTGATTGTCTAATCTGTTTTTTTGAAAATAAACAACACCAAACAATGGATGTCTATTATTTCGATAATTATTTGTTACATCAAATCTTATCTTTTTTCCAGTAAGATTTCTTACTTCAATATTTTGCCATTTTTTAAAAGCTAAAATACATGGATTCTTAATTAATGCATCAACTATTTGAATTTTTGTTATTTCATCATATTCTATATTTTGCATTTGAACTTTTAATTCTAAAATATTAATTTTACCACGTTTTGCTTTAATATTGTTTGTATCTGCTGTAGCTTCAGTGTTTGTTTCTAGAAGCAACGCATCATCATCAGTGTTTCTCGTAAAAATTATTTCAAATCTAGCATTGTAAAGAGGACTTTTTATATCTTTCATTGATCCTAAACCAAAGTGTGATAAAGGAATGATGAGCTCGACACTTCCTCCCCCTTGAGATGTAGATTCAAATCCTGAATTTTGTGTAGGACCATTTCCATCAACAGCATAACTCATATAACCTTTTACTGTACTTAATCTTCCAGTATTATCACTTTCATCTATAATTTTATTATTTAATTTAATTGTAATTTTTTGAAACAAAAATGCTCCACCATTATCAGATATCATAACATTAGATTTTGCTGGATATTTAGATCCATCTTCTAGTACATATTCAAATGATAAATAAAGTTTTGAATTTTTAATGTTCAGAAATTTATCTTTACCATCTACTATAACTATTGTATTTCGGTTTGGTTTATTCAATTCTGTTGTAATTTGAGGTATATAACTTTCATATTGACTATTTATTATATTATCATCATATTTATTTAAAATATTTTCCATTTCTTATTTATATTACCAAATATATATTTTTTTTTAATAAATGGATAAAGTAAAAGTAAAATTTTTTATTGAAGATGAAAATAAAAAAAAATCTTTATTTGAATTACCTTCACGTGTTTTAATTATAGGACCATCTGGTTGTGGTAAAACAACCTTGTTGTATAATCTGATTATAAATTATTGGATTCCTTATTTAAATCTATATATTTTTACAAAAAATATTGATCAACCAGTCTATAAAAAAATTAAAAAAATATTTGATGATATAGCTTCTATAACCACACATTTTTCTAATGATGAAATAATATCTGTAGATGATTGTGAACCAAATAGTTTAGTGATTTTTGATGATTTTCTAAAAGAAAAACAAGACATGATAATTGAATATTTTATAAGATCAAGATCAAAGAATATTAGTGTTATTTATTTAACACAAAGTTATACTTCAGTAGATATAAAAACAATAAGAAATAATTTGAACGTTTTAATTGTTTTTAATCAATCAAATTATTATATTGAAAAAATATGGTCCGATTTGATTAGTGAAGATGTAGCTTTAGAAAAATTTAAAGAAATTAATAGAACTTATTGTAAAAAATATGATAAAAAAAGTAAAATAAAAACATATGGTTTCATAACAATAGACTTGATAAAAAATTTAATCTATGACAATAAAGGTAATGAGATTTTATATATCGATGAATGATTATGTTTAATTTAATTTTTTGTATAATAAATGGATATTAAACAAATTCAAAAAGAATTTAAAAAAAAAATTAAAAAAAATGTTTCATTTGATGATCAAACACAAAACAATTCCAAGGTAGGAAATAGTTTAAAAAACACATCAGATGTAAAGATTCAGACAATAATTAATACTAAAAATAAATTACAAAATAGGTTTAAAGATGTATTATTAAAACCTAATGAAAAAGAGACTGTTATTATAGAAAAAGATGATGAAGATGAAGATAATATTAAAAAAGAAAAAAAACAATATAAATCTACAGATGTAAATAAAATAATTAATCTTAAAAAAGATTTACAGGATAGATTTAGAAATACAATTGTAAAACAAAAACATGTACTTGAAGAACAACAAAAAAAGTTTGGACCAATAATAAACGCATTAACAAATGTTAATACAACAATGAATGCAGTTAAAGATGTTGCTATTAAAACTGAAGGAGATATTCAAAAATTAAATATACAACCTAGAAATCCAGAATTAAAACGATTAACAAGTTCAGAAGAGACTTTTGGAACTCCAAAATATTCTAGTCAAAATTCAACAAGTAATTCTCCATTACCTAAAAATATTATAAACTTAGGTCCTATTGCATCAAAATATTTAAAAACTGTAAAAGATACTAATTCTTTTGGAATATATCTTAATGAGAAAGATGATATTTATATGATTGGAAAAGATATAATCGATCTTGATAATGATGATATAATTTTAAATGGAAAAAGATATATAGGAACACCAGGTTTATGGAGATTATTAACTCATCAAGTTCCTACACCCAAAAAATTGTATAATGATGATGAATTTAATATTTATAAAAATATATTATTTGAAACTAATTCTATATATCAAAACAATGATCCTTCAACGAAAAGAGCTAAATCAAGTCGTAGTGAAAAATATAGGGATATGATTAGTTCGATTTGGAAAGAAATGACAGAAACAACTGATAAGAAAAAAAATAATAAAAGAAAGAAAATAATGAAGATAATGAAATTATTGAAAAAAAAGAAAATAATGAAATATTAGCTGAAGATAATCAAATAGGGGAGGGTTTAAAGAAATACACAGAAAATCGTATTGAATATCGTTATATTAGTAATGTAAACCAAGTGATAGATAATTTACAGTTTATTTCTTCAGAAGAAAGAGCTGGAAATAATAATTTTAAAAACGAAAAACTTGGTATTGTTCATTTATTTAAATCAATTATGGAAAATCTTATTGATACTCCTGAAGGTATTGAATATTTACTAAAATATGTAACTTGTTTACCAAAGGAAGTGAAAATATCAAAAGAAAAAATAATTAAACGTATACAGTATATATAAATTGAAGAAAGTATAGGAAATAATATTTACCATGATGAAAAACTTGATATTCTTAATATTTGTATTAGAGAAATGGAAAAATTAATTGATATACCTATTAACGGTGCAGATTATTTATCATCATATGTTTCATGTTTACCAAAGAAAATTATTACAGGTTCAGGAATTGTTAATTATCTTTTGAATTGTTCAAATTTACCTGAAATGCATTGGCCTGGCTATAATTATTTAGGACCGGGAACAAAGTTAGAAAAAAATAAAAAACCTAAAAACAAATTAGATGAAGCTGCGAGAGAACATGATTATTTTTATAAAGATAATAAAGATACTAAAACAAGACATATTGCTGATAAAATTTTAGAAAAAAAAGCAATGGAAAGATTTTATGATCCTCATAGTTCTATAGGTGAAAAAACTGCAGCCATTTTTACAGCAAATGTAATGAATGTTAAAAGACGATTTGGAATGAATTTAATTTAATTTAATTTAATATTTTGTATTATAAAATGAATCTAAATTTAAATAAAAAACAATTTAATAAAATATTGAAAGCTCATAAAAATAATAAAGATGTATCAATTCTAATTGAAAATAATCAAATTGATAGTGGAAAACATAAATTTATTCTTGAGCCAGAACAAATAAGAAAATTAAAAAACGCTAAAAAAAATAATACCGGATCAAGTTTAGAACTTAAACATGTTCAAATTAAAAAAGGTGGATTTTTACCAATAGCTATTGCTGTGCTTGAAGGTGCAAGTGCTTTGGCTGCAGGTGCTAGTTATATTTATACTGCAGTAACTGATGCTAAACACAAAAAAAAAATGGAACAAGAAACAATTCGACACAATAAAGAGATGGAAAAAATTAGATCACAAGGTTCTGGCTTGAAAAAAAAAAAAAAAATATTGAAAAAAAAATTGAAAAAATGAATAAATTTGAAATAACAACATTTAGAAATAATATTGAAAAATTTGAAGGTATTTATACACGGTTTTGGATTAAAAAAAATAATATAAAAATTGATCCATTGAGTAATATAGATATAAATTATTTTGGAAATAAAATAAAAAATTATAGAGGGTGTTTTATGTTAAATGAATTACCTACAACACCATGGGAAAATGAATGTGGAGTATTTAATTTAAATGATTCTACTCAAAATGGTTCTCATTGGGTTGCATGGAAAAAAATAAACAATACATTTAAAATATATTTTGACCCATTTGGTCATATAGTTGGTGAGCCACCAAAAGAACTTTTAAAATATTTGGGTAAAGATAATCTTTTTTGTACTGTTTCCCAATTTCAATACTATAATGATCCACCTATATGTGGTCATTTATGTTTAGAATTTATTGAAAATTATAAAAAATTTATTTAAATATTTTATTTTTTTAATAGAAATATTTCTATTAAAAATAACAACTTGTTTAATATATATTTAACAACGAGTAAACGAGTCAACGAGTAAACGAGTAAACGAGTCAACGAGTAAACGAGTAAACGAGTAAACGAGTAAACGAGTAAACGAGTAAACGAGTAAACGAGTAAACGAGTCAACGAATAAACGAGTAAACGAGTCAACGAATAAACGAGTAAACGAGTCAACGAATAAACGAGTAAACGAGTAAACGAGTCAACGAATAAACGAGTAAACGAGTAAACGAGTCGTTGTTTTTTTTACGTTAACGAGTCGTTGTTTTTTTTTACGTTAACTCGTTGACGTTGTTTTTTTATGTTAACGTTGTTTTTTTAACAACTCGTTGTTTTAATAATTCGATGTTAAAAAAAAATATATTTACTAATATAAATAATAGAAATGGAAAATATCAAAACACTTTTAAATATGATTGAACAACAACGTAAAATCCTAAGACCTATATTTAATGATAGTGATATTGATATTGATATTGACTGTGAAATTAGTAATAAGTTATGGAATCATATAATGGGTAATTGCTGTTTTGAAAATCTTATAAAATATGATTATTACAAAAAACATAATCAATTAAAATCATTTAACTTCCGTTTCATTAGTAATTGTTGTTTCGAAAATATTTTAAGTTTTATTAAAAACAAAAATTATAATGAAATTAAACTTTCATTAAACGAACTACGTAAATTAATACAAGAGGAATTACACGATTTGAATAATAATAATAATAATTATATGGAGCTAGACTGATTATTTTTTAAACTTTGAAAATTTAAATCGAATATAATACTTACGAAGTATTATATAATATTATAGTACCTATACAGTGTGGTATAATAATAATAATAATAATAATAATAATAATAATAATAATAATATTGTATATATATCAACGTTGGACTGATTATTTTTTAACATCCGGTATTGAATATCTTATCATAATATATATGTATAGTTTATATTATGATGTTTTTTTATCGAATTATTTAAATAGTGTTTAAATAATCATTATACATGCCCAAGTGTTGTAGCTCAGTGGTTAAGGCGTTTGATTTAAATGTGTTCTTGGTCGGATTGAAACTAGTGGGGAATGTGTAGCGCTGCATATTCACCTACTAATTTCGTCAGGCTTTGAAGACGTTTACGGTAGATTGTATAGGTGGGTGCACACACCTATGCAATCTACTGAAAAACTGTCGTTGACCTACTGAATAAAGCACTTGGGTAACTTCACTGCCCACGATAGCTTTGCAGATATCTGTAAAAGAGTTCCGGCCTCCTTTTTTCCTAACGGGTATCTGCAAAGCTGGGAATGATTTTGTAGATTTTTTGCATTTTTTTCCATATTTCTATTAAAAATATTAAAAAATAACACGATCGTATATGTCCTATATTTCATTTAATATTTGATATTATCAAGTCGGATCAACACAGATATGTTTTATATGCTTATCTACACTACATATTAAAAGTTTACCCCCGCTTCATATTTTTCATTTAAGTATAACTCCGTTGCTATTTATGTTAGAATCTTCATTTTTACATTAAACATTTTTGATTTTAATTCTTTATAAGTCCCCCTCATAGTATCATAGTGTAAAATTGTTTTTAAAGATTTTTGGATTTTAATAACGCGTGTCCGAATGGGACACGCGTTAAATATTGAACATTTTTTTAATAGAACAATTCTATTAAAAAATTTAATTATATTATTATTATTATTCCATGTGAAGACAACATATTTTAATATTTCCTAAATTTTGATTAACAAAAATACCACCGAGATAATTGCATTCATAAGTGCCAGTTGTATTTATTAAATCATTAGCTATTTTACAAATTTCAAGCCATGTTGGCGATTCTAGTATTTTAGAAGCATAAGGTTTTCCTTTTCCATAAATATCGCTTCCAACAATTAAAATATTTCCTTCAATCGGAATTTTATTTAGATTATATTTAATAATTTCATTATTTTCATAATGTTCAAAAGCACAAAATTTCACATAACATTTTTTTATTTTTTTATTTAATATATAGTTTTCTACTTCGTTTTGCATTTCGGTTTCTTGTAACTTATTATGATTCTTTATAGATTCCATTCTTTTATTATAAATATCAATTCCTTTAACTAAGGTATTCAATTTCTTTAAAAATATTTTTTAATACACTATATTACATTTCGATTTTAATTATTAATATCATAAGTATTATGAAAAATATTTTGGGGGTGAAAATGTATTTAATAAGTTTTGCGAAAAATGTTTTTATTATTATTGCATTTCGATTTTTATTTTTAATAATTAAGTTTTGTGGAAAATATTTTTATTATTATTGCATTTCATAAGTTTTGCGAAAAATTTTTTTAATTATTATTGCATTTCATAAGTTTTGCGAAAAATTTTTTTATTATTATTGCATTTCAATTTTCTGATCTTTTTGCACATTGTTTTCTTTGTGATCTTTTACTGATATATTTATTATTAAAGGTGCTGCGCCAGGACTGGTATATATACTCTACTTATGGTTGTTACAACTGTTTAGTGATTAGTTTCTGGATTGAAATATTTTTATATCCGTGTAAATATTTTCCCAAACAGTATCTATATTGGAGTAATGTAGTGTATTGTGGTCTTGGTCTGTTTCACAACAGATTAATAATATTTTATTATTATGAATTATTATTATATATTATTTTGTTTATTTAAATTGTAATATTGTGTGCCCAAAATGTCAAAAAAACCACCAAATTTAAAAATAATATTATTTAAAATACACTCACTTGATTACCCTAAACTACAATAGTTTTATTTAACTATAATGGCCTTTGTTGTTGATGAAAAAAAATAGTTTTATATTTTTATTATTCTTATTCACAGTGTCACCTTCTACAATATTTATATGTTTTATTGTAATGTAACAAAATCCCGATCCTCCAGTTGAAAAGTAAGTTATTTATTCGGATATACCCCTCTAAGAGATGGCATGCAATTCGGACAGACCCTTTCAAGAGACGGCATGCAATTCGGACGACCCGATTTATATTTATTTTTTTGTCATGCAATTCGGATGCACCGTTTGAGTCATATTGAGTTGATACATTTAACGGGCGACGAAGTGCACATGATCAGCTAGTTTAATATAATCATAGATATTAATTTTATCTATAGATATATTATTATATCGAAATTTGATCACATAGTTCAATGTGTTTACCCACAGTTATACCATAATATACATGTTGTTAATTTTACACAGTTGCCAGGTTATTATTTGTATAGCTAATATAATATAAAGATTGAAGATTTAATACAAGGTCCCATACATACGTTTTTAACTTAGTAATTTAAAAAAGATTGAGGAAACCAGTAAGGGGCTGAGCCCAAACGACGGGGTTAAAATCACAAACCACTAACCAGCACAAATGAAGAGTAAACGAATGGATTTAATTTTGTTTTGAAATTTCAACGTGGGGGGGACATGGAGCTGGTATGCAATATGCAACGAACCCCGTTCATAGAGTAGGTAAGTGAACAATGGAAAATATAGTTAATAGTTTGCCTATGAGATTCGCTGAATGTGTTTACCAATTTTGGAGGTATTGTAGTTTGAATTTTAAAACTTGTGCCTGTCGGTTAAAAGTCGAAAGTTTGATGAGGATAATTGGTATGGATTGGAGATAAGGTCTGCGCTTTGCCAGGTACGTTCAAAGTTTGAGAGTCTAGCAATCCGTAACGACTATTGTAAATAGATAGGCTGGACACAGTCTCCTGCCGTCTGTCTGCTGCTTTTGGGTGTTAAAAAATGTAGAGTTTACAGTTGTCTTTGAATGTCTAGTTATCAGTCATCACCAGTTTCTTTCGATAGCTGACTTGCAAATAAGCCACATAGGTAAGCAATGCGACTTCGTCGGACGGTATGAACCCTTTATTATCAAGTTAAAAAGTTTGAGCGTTGAGCAATCCCTCACTTTCGTCGAAAAGTGTCTAGCTATCAATTCATCACCGCTGTAAGGTAATAACCGACTGAGAAATCCATAAACGGAGTATTGAATACGTAGGTACTGCCATCGTTCAAATGGAGCTTTTTGTTAATAAGTGTAGAGTCGATGCTTTATTCGATTGTCTAGCTATCAGTTATTAAATCCCGTAGGTTGGCAATCGACTGCGTTGGATCGCGGACAATATGCGAAGTTAATTTTACCAGGAATGCGTACCCCGTTAGTTGCTTAGGTATAAGTGCAGAATGGAAAATCTTGTTTCTTGTGGGCTTATGAGACTCGCTGGGTGTAATGTTAGTAAAAATGTTGGACTTATATAAGTCAAAACTGACTATTAAGGTTGGTTTAAAACTTAAACTCAGAAGTTTATTGGGGTGTTCATATTTACGAAGTATTAGTGATACTTATAGTGATAAGTATTTGTGATGACTTGCGGGGTTTTGATGGACTCATCCGAAGTTGGGAATGTTTGAATTTCGAGTTTGATCATCTTGTCATCTATGAAATTGATTCATAAACTGTCTGACCAGTGCCTAAAAACTGTAATATATAAATTATATCATGGAATTCAAGTTTAATACAATCCATTATACATTGACTCACTTGTAACCTACTGCACAGATGAGCGACATCCACTTCCCCATTTTTTTTAATATAAAATATATAAATTGATGATTTTTTTTCTTCTATCTATTTCATAGTATATTATACCTAGATAATTTTATGTGCATAATAATCAAATAAATTTCTGTTCTGTTCGTAATACCTACATATTATTTAAAGTTTTATTTATTATTATTATTCCTAATATTCCTATATACTTACTTCTGAATAAATGACATACATTCAATTTGGATATTTAGCATACCTAATAATTGTCTTATCATGTTGCTGTACAATTTGTATTGCTATATTTTGTAAACACCGAGGAGATTGTATTCTGTGTATGTGCCTGAGCACAGTTAAGGAATAGATTGCCTATCTTGGTAACTAAGTTGCACTTACTGTATCTCATCATCGTGTCTGAAATTTACCATAGGTAGATTGCCTATCTGACATACTATCAGCTTGCATATGTCTGACGTATTCGGATTGTCTACCTAAGTTACCAAGTTGTACGTAAATTGATTTTCAATAAAATTAATCGATAATATATTTATAATTATAATCAAGTTAATAGGTATACATAATAATACAATATAATATAATATTGTGTTATACAATTTAATTTATATTTATCTTAAAATTATTAAACAAAATATTTAAAACCAATTATTTTTTAGTTTCAAAAACTTCCTTAAGAAAATCGCCGTAATAATTTGTCTTAATATAATGATCACAGAATGCTTGAACAGAAACTTTGGCGTCTTCTGCAACATAAATTACTAATTAGTATTAGATTATGTATGGTAACATAACTACCATATAATATAGTCTATATTCAAATTTTAATGTACACATCTCACATACTTTCATTGATAAATGATATGTACTTTTTCGCTACATCTGTAAAAACAAATCACTATGTGTAATTTTCCTATTGTTTTTTTATATACTTATATCGTATAAGTAAATAACAATGTTGGTTAAAATGTTAAATAATCAATTAATTCAACGAATTGATCCTTATATAAACAGTTTTGATTGAATATCAGTATTTGTTTGAATTGTATGTAAATGCATGACTTATAAATTACGAAGTATTTTACTTTACTACGTACGTATACTTTTTAGCAGTGTTGTGCATTATCTCGATAAATAAAACTTCTAGAATAAATCTAGATAATTTTAAAGTTATCTATGCACAACACAGCTTTTTAGTAATCACAAATCAATCAATCGTGTTTCTATATTTCGACAACAAACTATAAACATAAATATTTATTTTTTAACATTGCAAGGTAACTATTTAAGGAATTTATTCAGTGCTTATTTCTCTGCATACACCAGTACATAGCTACCCCAATATTTAATACATTATTAGCCATGAATGTATTGGCTTTAAAGTAAGCTATTTTTCTGTGACTTTTAGCACCACTACATTTATTTCAATATTTAACTTTGAGAATAGATTTTATAGTAGCATATCGAGTCTAGTTATTACTTGAGTAGATAAAAGTAATAAGGTAAAAAATTATGGAAAAACGGCAATTTTTAAGAAACAATAGTTTTTGTCAAACGTAGATGATTATAATATTCATTAATGTATTAAATCGACTCAGAATAGGACATAGGTCATACACATTGCACACATGCTCATCCTATGAAAAAAGAGCCACCAAGAACGAGCTAATATTAGGATACCCGACTTCAATCAAACATACTCTCACTGAATATATTATAGAGACACACATAAGGGTCATACATGACCATCTCCAAGACACTGGGCATTTACGAAGATTCAATTAAAAATGTTTTGAAAATTTTCGGGATTTTGATGAATTTTATCAAAATTTGAAATTTAGATCCATGTAAAATATAATTGTGCCTGTGTATCATTAATAGTTTTTAACTAGTATTAAAACAACTTATGAGAAACCTTGCATTAAATTGTCAATGTTTTTAACAAGAGAAAAAAGTTATATCGACAATAATTTTAAAAAAAAATATCCATGAAATTTGTTATCATCATCATAATATTAATGTTAAAAATCAAATCGGAATGCATATGGCGGCTCCCATATGGCCCATTTTACAAGAAAATTTCTCGTATTTATATTTGGTGATAATTTCAATCAGTCTACAGTTATTAGTGTTTAAATTACATCAAAAATTGGATTTTCTCCAAGAACTTTCATTATTCCTTATTTTTTTCTGTTTTCCCGACGATTACAAAAACTACTTGGAATTTTCAATTTCGACCTTCCAAATTCGACAACTATATTTACTTTTCTATCATAAAACATTCTGACGTCAAGATTGGAGCATTTTCACTACCCCAATAGTGCTGATGGACAAAAAAAACCAAAATACATAATTTTAAAAACACTACATTCATCGCTATCGAATCTAATATCAGTGACGATGGCGATGTTATCAATCCAACCATATTAATATATTATACATCAGTCCGTCTTCACTAGTGGTTTAGAATAGATAATAAGTACCTCAATAATTAAGCATGTACTATTGTACTTATACCAAAATTTAAATTGTTAAAAAAATGTCTAAACTTATAATAAATTAGAGAGCGTATTTTTGTGAAATTACATATTAATATTCATTAGAAAATTTGTGAGGTAAAAAATACATGTAACTCAATGCAATGCAACTCAATGATTGGTCACAAATATAAATTTAATGTATACGTACTGACTCCAACTTTTTCTAAAAAAAAAATAATAATAATAATAGTAATAATATTTTATAATTAATGTGATATTTAATATGGATCTACCGTAAAATATTAGATACAGAAGAATAAAAATATACAAGCACTGATTAAATGTATAATTAAATAAACCAATTTGAAATAGATTGAAATATATGATGAAATATTGATAAGTAATACAATATTGTAAAATGTTAGGTAGTAGATTTTATAATTTAAGAACCCAGACACTTTTTAATTTTTATAGAAGTTGTTTCTAGGTAAGGTATTTCAACTAAACGGATTCATAGGCAAATCCTAAATAGTGCTCAGTAGGGTTGCCAACTTTCAAACTGTGTAATGTAGGACAATTTTTTTCATTCATATTTTATACCATAGTCGCATAGTTTCAGTGGCGTAGCCAGAATTTTGAAATGGGAAGGGGAGAATTGGAGTCTGGATATAACAAAAATAAAAATAAAAAGACCACCACCATTTCAGTTTATATTGTTTATATATATGAACAATACGGTAAGTGGGAGGGGTATGGTGTATGGCTATAAGTCATAAGACTTCACTAGTTCACCACTGCATAATTTAACTAACAATACTGTTTTAATGTAATCAACAGAAGATAATATAATAATAAATAAGAAGAGTCTATGATAATCTTCTATCATATTAATAATTATTATCATATTTATATTATATTGTGATAATAATATAAAGAATATTCAACATTTCAATGTCTATTTTTGTAAAATATAGGAATGTGATTGTCCTACTAAAAGTTTAAAGCTATGTAGGACGTAGGACAAATCAAACAAATGTAGGATGGACCTGCCCAATGTAGGATGGTTGGCAACCGTAGTACTCAGTGAGTAAGTACAAATATGATTATTTTCAGTATTAGATATGTGACTTATGAAACACAAATAAAACGAATTAAAAAAATAAATAAATACAATATGCACGTACGTCTAAACTCTAAAAATAATGAAATAAAAATAATATTTAATAAATAATATTATACCACATGATTCACATTCTAAGAATTATTAATAAGGAATACAATATAATAATTATTGTCCTATGTATCTCCAAAATATATCATTAAAAAAGAATTTCACAACGATCTACAATGATCTACTGGAGTAAATTTCTTGAAATTCCATATATTATGGTTCTTTATAAGTTACTATAGTACTTGATGTATAACAAAAAATACATAGGCAGTGATTATATTATAATTCCATTATCCAACACAATAACACCTCTCTGACCTATCCATACTATCATTTATCATAATAACGTTCAATGACATTTTAAACATAAATAAATTAGTATTCCTGGCAACCAGCTGCTAAATATAACAGAGCAGTCGTTATCATACATGCAAATACAGAGTTACAGCCAAGCCCCGAGTAGTGACTAGTTTGCAATAATAGCTTATAGCCTCTGAAAACCCTATACATTATTCATCGAATCGCTCTTAGCAACTGATAAGAATTAAGGTGCTTCTAGTGGATCATATTAAAAAGTTTAAGTTTGCATCTGTTAGCATAATATTATTTTCAATATTTGTTTATATTTTGTAATATATTTAATATTCAAAATTTAAAAAATTACAAAATTAAAAATGTTTATTCCCATCAACAAGTTGATTTTGAATACTCTGATCTAATGACTAAATGATATATACCCGAGTGATCGGTGGAGAGTATAACCATACTATAATGATTAATTACTAGGTACTGGCAAAGGGCAAATGTTAAACTTCACAACTGATATACCTACTGATCATGAAAGAATTTATATCTGCTCAATTAAATTTACTTATGAATTATGCAACGTGGTAAATCCATCTGTTTAGCAGATAATTAATTTATCCCGATATTTTAATATTATATAGTTACGTACCTTTTGTGGCTGAAATAAAATAAAAACTGTAGTTATTAATATTAAAATAGGTATTCATAATATTGCTCAACTAAAAGATCACGGAATCAACTACAAATTATAAATATGTAATTTAGACCAATACTGAAATGTAATAATTGATGAGTGACCAACAATTTTTTTTTTTAAAAACCAAAAAATTCATTGTAGGTACTTTAAAAATGTGCACACCAACATGTTGAAATTAATATATAGTACGCATATAATAAGAAATAAAACAACTTACCATAGGCTACTAGAAATAAAGTCATTGGTAGTAATTTATTAGTAAAATAATAAAACATTTGTAATATGTTATCATTAAAGAGAAAAATATAGTGATTTGTTTGAAAAGTTGTCAGTAAAATATGTTGAGAAATGAACAGTAGGACTCGTATTATTCTGTCATAAAGAAATAAACACCTGGTTAAATCACGTGGATTGATACATTGTAATTATATTTATCAACTGATAAACCACTAATGATAAAATCATTTTCCGTTTCCGTTTAAAACTAATAATTCATGTTTTGATGATGTTGATGTAAGGTATGTGACATGTGTACCGCATAAATAATTATATTTTATAAACATAATACATATCCTTATTTTTTTTCGAAATCTACATAAGTTTATAAATTATAATATTATTCACTATGGAATTGATTCAAGTTTAATTAGTAAATACTATTGCTATTTTTTTGTATAGTAAATTAAACATTATGAAAAGGACAAAGTGGTTAGTACGTTGACAATTCATCTATTGGTCAGAATTGTTTATGTTACTATGAACGATAATGTGTTTAATTTGATTTATTTATTTATTTTCAAAAGTTTATTATGTCATGACGTATATTTTATAACGTTATTTTGTTACTAAGAAAGTTCGAAATCCGATTTATTTAAAAAAAAAATAATATAAAACTTAAAGATTGATATCAAATTACTTATTCGTCGAAGAAAAGTTGTTGCAGGCCTTGAAACCGTTTTCAAAACCAATTTCAGAAACCGGTATAAACCGTTTTAAAACCGAAACCGGAAAAAATTGTATACCGGTACCTATTAAAGTCAAAACCGAAACCGGAAAAAATTGGATACCGGTATTAAATTCAAAACCGAAATGTAAAAACATTGGAAACCGTTATTTTTTTTGCAATTGACTTGTTTTTAAATATGTCAATTCCATTAATACATATAATTAATGATCATAATAAAATTGAGATCATGATTAAAAATATGTTGATAACCATTTCATTATTTGCCAAATTATAAGTTGCTTTAAGTAATGATCTAAATTATAGTTACTAGCAAATACTATAATATATGACAATAGGGGAGAAACAATGATAATTGTATAGATGATACAGCATCCTGAAAATACTCGAAGCGCTATATTTGTATCTTTCAAGTTTCAATCCTAGACCGTTCGTTACTTGTCCAGAGGAATTATCAATGTGTCACGATTTTTGGTACTAGTTGTCCCGTATTGTCTTATAAGTTATAACTCAATAATAATATAGTGTTTGTTATTATAATTTATTATTATATTATAGTTATTTATTGGGCACTACATTACATTTGACATTTGACAACAACATTAGATTATTTGACGGACGGCCCGTATATGTCTGTTCATATTTTATTGAATAGTATTAAATTCTAAATAGTATAATGATCCAACAATAAATAATAAGATAATCATATAATTACTGAGAGACAATTATTTATCCAGGTACAATACCGGGAAAAACTTAAAATAGCACTGGCTTTAAATTGTGTGCGTGATCGTACGCCCATCATGACATCACCGCTGCTGCAGTGTGTGGGGAGCAAAGACAATATAATATAATAATAACACTAAATATAAAAATATTAAATACCTAATTATTTAATTTTTAAAAATAACCGTATTTTTAATTTTTTTTCCTAGTCTCCCATACACTGTTAAGAGCATATTTATTTATTTATTTATTATTAATTAACTCCTGTTAGGGTAATTGAAAGGTAAAGTAATTTTTGAAACATTATTATTAAATTTTTTTTTTTAGACAATTTGTTTAGAAATAATTCACAGAATAAAGTATAATTAGGATTGTAGCAGTTTTGGTAACTAGAACTTACCTACGAATAGGTGGTAGACTCATTTGCCAGACGCATTAGCCTGTCCATGGGGCGATTGCGACTATAATTGGAGGTGCGAAAGGGGATGACAAATGGAGCAGTGGAACGTGTGGAATGTTGTGGTACTCGAAATTGTATGCAGGAAAGGAGAGTAGGTGCATCATATGTACCATCAATAATTCTCTGAAGGAATTTAAGATTTACATTAGCTCTTCCGTCTGCTAGGGTATCTAGGCATAGTTCACGTAGGACAAGTGTGTAGTCATGGACAGGGTGATTGATTTTCAGGACACGACCTGCAAAGTAGAGGAAGAACCTCTGAACACGCTCAATAATTAATGAGTTGGACACAGTGTAGGGATCCCATAGGACGCAAGTGTATTCTAATGAAGGGCGAACTAGAGAGCAATAGAGAGTTTTTAATGAGGAGGACAGTTTAAAATCGGATGAAACACGTCTTATAAATCCTAACATCTTATAGGATGTTTGAACCTATCGATTGGATATGTCAGTGGTAATTTAGATTACTGGTAAGAAGAACCCCTAGGTCTTTTTTACTTGTAACAGATTCAAGCACAGTATCATTGATGGTATAGTTGTGAACTATGACATTTCTGCTGCGAGAAATAGACATTGACTGGCATTTGCTGACATTTAAGTGGAAGCCGATAGAGTTTATCTATATAACTAGATTATTGAGTTCGACCTGCAGTGCAAGACAGTCCTCTGTTGATTCAATTCGGCGAAAAATTTTAATGTCATCAGCAAAGGCGAGGAAATTACAATAAAGGGTAATTTTTTTATGTCAATGATGAATAATGCAAAAAGAAAGGGTGAAATATGGCCACCTTGAAGAACTCCTGAGGTGATAGGAAGGACCTCAGACTTACATCCATAGATTTTTACAAATTGGAATCTACCGGACAGATAAGATTTGAACCAGGACAGAAGAGGTTCGCCAAACCCAGATTTGTAGAGAAACTCGGAAAGGAAGTTGTGGTCAACTCGATCGAAAGCTTTGGCAAAATCAGTAAAAATTACATCAACCTGGAATTTATTATCGAACGCTTCTAATACAAAGTTATTAAAAATAGTTAGGTTCATAGCAGCGGAGCGCCCTGGTCTAAAACCATATTGTTCATAGATTAATATTGCATTAAGAGATGGCTGTATCATGTATCTTAAGTAAATCTCTAATAGAGATTCAAATAATGTTGCTATATGACTTAGTATGGAGATGGGTCTGTAGTTTCTAACGTTCGATTTGTCACCAGAATTGAAGATGGGAGTAATTGAACTTAATTTCCAGATCGACCTTCGTCCAAAGAACACCTAAATATCTGAAATATAGGAACACACAGAAAAGAATTAAGGTTATATAAGAAAGTACCTGGTAGACCATCTGGTCCAATGGATTTCACATTCTTTAATTTTGCAAAACCAGCCTCGACGTCAGCTACACTTAAATTACAGTTACTCGGCAATTCGTAATATAGGAAGGGAAAGTTATCTGGATAGACAGGAGAAGGGGCAGTAAAAACGGAATTGAAATAAGATGAGAACAAATTAGAGACGGGGACAGAACCTGAACAAGGGCATTCATCAAGGTACACATTTTCAGGAATATCGCTGTTAGATTTATTGTTACGAACAAAGTCCCAGAATGATCGCGGATTGTTTATGAAGTTATTTTCGGTGCATGTTAGGAATGCTTTATAACAGCGTTTTGATTCAAATTTATATTGTGCACGGAGGTTAGAGAAGTGAGTGTAATCTAGTGGATTATAGAAGGACCTATAGACCGCGTGTGCTTTTTTTTCGAGAACAATGGATTTTAGATCTTTTGAGAACCAGGATGGGAACTTGGACTTTACATGTCTGTACTTAGGTACAAATTGTAGGATAGAAGAATGGAGGGCATCGTAAAGTGCATTTGTGGCTGAATCTACGTTAAGATAGTTTATGGTTTCAGGCCAGTTAAATGAGTTTAGAAAATTAAGTATTTCTGGGTATGAGGTTTTCCTGAAGTTAAAGTAGGTATGGGGCTTCTCAAGAGAAGAAGTATCAGCTATAAATGGAAGGGAGATGTCAAGCGCAGGGTCGTAAGAATCACAGGGCACGACATTAGATGAAGATTTTTCGATATATATGTTGTTGTTGTTTGAGAAGACAAGATCAAGATGTTTTCCTTGATTGTTAGACACGTTATTTAGCTGGAAGAGATTTAGATATGAGAAAGATTCGGGAAGACAGTGACTTGATGGAGAGGAGTATAATAGACCATAGTTATCATTGGACCATGAGATATCTGGTAGGTGGAAGTCCCCGCAAAATATGAATGTGCAATTAGTATTAGCTAAGGCCATAGTTTGAACGGATGATACATGAGATTCATATAAGGTAAAGGGACTACTAGGAGGAACATAAACCGAGGAGAGAATAAATGAGATGTTCTGAGTAGAGAATTTAACACAGTGCTCAACATTGGTGGAGGTAGGTGATATGCGTAAGCAGGGTATATCTTTACGGACAGCAATGAGAGTACCACCACCTCTATGTAGCCTACTTGTTGATGGATTTCTGTCACATCTAAATATAACCAGTGTTGTGCACAGATAACTTTAAAATTATCTAGATAAGATAACAGATAATGCGTTGAAAATTTATCTAGATAAGATAAATAGATAACACTTAAAATATTTATCTAGATAATAGATAAAAGATAACGACATTTATCTAGATAAAAAACAAATAATTAATATTTAATATTGTAGATCCGAGGATAGTTATAATATTTTGGTAGGGCGTTTTTCTTCTTCTTCCCTAGTTAGGATTTCTGCATCAAAAGTGTATTTCATAATGAAAAAAAAACTGAGAAAATAGTTAAAACTATTATTCTGTACCTAATCTGCTTTTTTAAAAAATTAAGATTAAATGTAAATAAAATACTTTGTTGTTCAAAATTGTGTTACAGAATTTTGTCTATAAATTATATTTAAATAGTTTAGAGTACCTACATAATATAACATCAGAAGAAATCATAGAAAAACATCATTAAATACTTAATAAAAATTAAAACTATATTTATTTATCATTTAATCAATGTCGAAATAAATACAATTATACATTGAACTTGTTAGATTTTAAACACATTAACATCTCAAACGTCTTTTCACTCAAACGATTCCTTCTTGGAGTTAAAATTTGAGTTCCATGGCTAAAGAGCCTTTCAACTGGTGCTGAAGATGGTAATGTAGTATTGTATTTTAAAAATATATGTTTTACTATTGGATAATGATCTAGAATTATTAAATCTTTTCCATCTTTCTTTTTGGAATTTAAGTAAGATAATCCTTGTACACAAGCCAAGTTTTCACATCTAGGCTGATTGCTGATTGGAACTTTCTAATGGTGATGTACTTAGTTGAGAATTTGAAATTGGTGTGTAAAATTCATCACCAATAATATTGTCTGTTGTAGAAGGTCCAGATTCAGTATTCATAATAGAACTAACTTCATTGCATTCTAACAGAAATAAATTTTTACAAATATCAGAGAACTGAGAAGGCACCCAACTGAGTTTAAATTTTGGAAGGGTCACCGATGACAATATATAGGGCTTATTTTTTGGATCATTTAAATCAAAAATAAAAGAGTATCGTTTTTCAAGACCACTTATATTAGATAAAGACAATGGCTTGCAATAGGTCAAATGGCTTTGGTTTAATAGTAGTTTAATGTTATAACAGGATACTACTGAAGACAGTAATACCTCAACAATACCCCATCCACCAGATATTGCTGTTGAAAATAATGTATAAAATAATGATAAGAATATTCATCGATGGCTACAGGAGGTAGATACAATCAAATGTGTACCTAGTATAATAATTAATAATTAATATTCTATAATAAAATTATAATATAAATATTATGTCTTCAAAAAACTAATGTATTAAATATGAGTAAATACAGTTTTGTATTCATAACTTATTATAATAAGCATGACATTTTTGTTAAAGTGTATGAATTCAATTTTTTTTAAATATATTACCTACTTTTAATTTATTTTATTTTATTTGTTATACTTTATACTACATTACTATTATTAATGAGGCTAAATTGTTTTTTATTTTTAATATTTTTAATGTATTGATTTTATTTACAGATAAAGATAATATCTAATATTGTTAAATTATTTTATTTGTTTTATTTTAGTAATTTCTCCTTTTACCTTTATTAATGAATTCATAGATTCTGATTCATAAGGAATATTTTAAAAAAGTTGGTTTTATTATTAAGGTTATTATTTATTAGTTAAGTATTCGGTATTTCGGTACCATGCTATCCAAAAACTGTAAAATATTTGTATTGGCAATAATATGTTTGAAGACAAACTATACAACTTTACTGTTTTCATCCATCATACTTTATTCAAAAAAGGCTACTTAATTTTGACCATTGGGTTTTATTTCATAAATACTATTCAACATATGTAGGAAATTATGGAATAAGTACATTTTGGATGGAAATAGTACACTATGGCGCAACCAACATTTAAAATTATCAATTAAAATAGTAAAATAATAATTTTAAGGTAATTTTGACTTGAGAAGTATAATAAGTATATTTTTACGATTTTTTAACATATTTTACCTTTTTCTACTGTTTAACAACAGTATACAATAGAAAATCGTGATTCCCGAACATTATGAAAAGTGGCAATAGTACATTATGCAATGTCGCCCCTCACTTATCTTTTTAGTGCACTTTAAACAAGTAACTGACATTTTTGATCCAGTGTTTGAAATCTTCTTAAAAAATTTACCATCTAATAGGTAATTTTCTTTTTCATCAAATGTTGCATTAATTTTAGACGATGTATTATATTCTTAAATATCTGGTCCACGTTCACGTTTGCGTTCAGACGGTCCAGGATTCGTTTCGAATTCGTTGTCCTCATTTTGTCTTTTACGAAAAGACGTTACAAATCTATCGATTACGATTTTCGAAGTAATACGTTATAAAATAACTGTTTAATTAAACTTATTAAACTTCCGTAGGTACTATAGGTAGTAGGTAATGATGAGTGAACGACGAATGTGGATAAGGAAGAACTATAATATTATTTGATACAGCAGACACTAATGACCAATAGCTGAATAATAGATACTCAGTAATCAGTATGTGTATTTTAGTTTTTAATAACTAGAACAGCTGGTTCTATTTTATCCGTAATTGTGTATACGGATTATCAATATAAACACAATTAAGTGATTGGGTCCGTAGACGTTAACGCATAAACTATTTTTAGCTGAAAATGTTTTTTCCCGCAATGTCGACTACGCCGCATTTTATCGGGCAATGTTCGTACTTACGTACACCACAGTCTATAGTCTGTTATTATCATAATATTTATTATCATTATTATTATTATTACGAAACGCAGTGAATATTTGGGATTTAAAAATTTGAATTTCTAAATCATTGACTGAATAATTATCTAGATAATTATTTTTAGATAACCTATTTATTTATCTAGATAAGATAAAAAGATAATTATATTTTATCTAGATAATGCACAACACTGAATATAACGTAATTTTCCAGGCCTAGTTCATTGTCACCAATACTTTCACATAACCACGTTTCAGTTAGACAGATGAAAACTTAATTAAATACAGCAACATTACATTTAAAAATAGTAAGCTTGGATCTAAGACTCATACAATTTTGGTAAAAACCAATGGTTACCTTCACTTTGTTGGGAGTATTAGTTATATCTACAGGAGTATGGTGAATTAGATTGGAAGTAAGGGAGTATCTGGGTTGGATATTTAATGAACCATTTTTAAATAGTTGGTGTCATGTTCTAGATGAGTGTATACATAAATTACATTGGTTGGAGGGGGGTAGAGACAAAAAAACAGCTAAAATTAGATAAATAACTAAATTTACATGATGAATTATGGTTATTAATGTATTTAGCTGCTACTTCTCTTAGTTTTTTGACTGTTGGTCCTGGCTGAAACAATCTTGGGTAATCCATTGAGGTAACGGATTGAGATGTTGGATTCACCCTTTTCTTGTCTATCACTTAGTTGCTGATGTATTTCATAAATTGAACGTCTTTCGGAGGGTGTGCGATCCCTGGTGATAGATACCTGAGAATACTCATCAGGAATGTTGGAACGAAGACGTAGAAAGGATATTACTACATGGTTCACCTCCTCATGAGAGGTGAGTTCTACTTTTAATAGTCGTGGTTTATCATTGATACTATTTCCAACCCTAAAAACTTTGCGAATTACCGTTTCTGGCAGTTTAGGCTCGAGTTTATCCAACATTTCTTTAACAAATGTTTTGTCTTCTGAAGTGGAAGAGGCTGATGTACTGACAGAAGACTCTGGTACACCATGAATAATGATATGAACAGCACAACGGGATCGTAACTGGATTTCATGAGTAATGTCATTCAGAGCAAGAGGATTAGTAGTAGGTGGTGGACAATGCACAGCTTCGGACAAACTTTTTTCCACTGCAGCGATTCTTGTATTTAATCCTCCAATAATTGCACCTTGCGACTTTACATCGCTGGTTACAGTATTTAAATTTTCGTTTAAGGTGTTCATCGCTTGACTAAGTGACGTCATAGTTCTACCTTGCCCCGAAACTCTATCGTTTAACGCTTTAACCGAGGAAGAGATAACCTTCAGAGCTTCATCTGATTTGGATTGGTTAGACTTGATAGATTTTAATTCTTGAAAAATGAGGTTAAACTTGTCGTCGGTACTTGTTTGACTGGGGAGGGAAGTATAATCGTTACAGATCCATTGTGAATTATTTGAAGTACCATTGATACAGGAAGAGTGGAAAAGGTTGTTGCATTTGGGGCAGCATGTTGTGGGTTGATCGTGTTGTAGGAATTCCGTACAGATCCCTCAGTTAGTACGACCCATTTAGGAAGTATTACCCTTTAGACAGACTGAAATGCAACACAAGTTGCACCACGGGTGTGACAGTATTATAATAACTATAAGGTTTGAATATGATGGTGTGTCGCAAATATGATAGACGACCATTAAAGTCTCCAGATAAGAATCGGTGGGCGGGGATATTATGTTGGATAGCCGTTTGTAAAACTGATAATAAATAACTCAATAACTCAACAACTCACTCTGGCGAGGATGGTAGTGACGACGGAAGAAAAACTTGAAGCAATATATAAGTTGACAGAAGCAAAAGTGATGCAACGACTCACGTAGAAACTTAAGATCACTATGGTTGTAAAAAGTACAAGTAATTATTAAAAAGACAAATATTACTATATAAAATTTAATAAAAAAGAACAACTGTAGATGGCAGCTCTGTTATCACTCAGCCACTGAGCTACAGTATACTACTACATAGTGTAGCATCAGCTGAAATTTAAAACGGAGAATTTCGTAACTTTTTAAAAAATCAAAAATGACTTTTTTTAGTAGGTAGCTTAAAATTGTTTCTGATTACAAAAATAGATTTCTAGCATGTTTAAGTATACTCCCTTGAAGTTTTCACATAAAAAAAAATCCTATAGGGTGACACTGTATTGAACCTTAGGGTGACCTCTTTGGACACGTTTACCCTAGGTACTCTAGGTTATATTAGGAAAATGTTTGCACTAACCAAATCAAACTGAAAACGTTATCAAAATTGTAATGAAAAACCTATACGGGTAAATATAATGATTAATACACATAGTGTAGTTGACCTATTTACTATGCATTCATTAAAAGTCAAACTAGCTCCATAATGTATACGTTTACAACATATTTTCATTTAATAGTTATCCAAGTTGTATTATCTGTTATTTCCAATTGATCAACAGATTATTTTTAAAAGGACAAATATTTTATATATTAATTTACCAAGAATCATTCAAACAAAAATAAACTATAAAGATCAATGAAATAAAAAAACTCAAAAAAATGTAACTTACGCTCTACTTTGTTTTCTGGAAAATAATTCATTAAATATTAAGTAGGTAGTATAACTATTCACCATATTATTTGTTAACGAAATATTAAATTGAAAGTCCAGGAAGAAATTTGTATGGTGTATACTGAAGAGTATAATATATTTTAGTACAATATATGCATATTATTATGGACGTTTAAGTCATCCGAGTATGAAGCAAATATTGTAGGCTTGGAACAAAATATGATATAGGTATATAAATATAAAATTATTTAGGAAAGGAATTTAAAACTTTAAACTGGACTACAGGTGACTCTGTAAACAATGATTTTTAAGGAGTGCCAAATTTCTAGAGTTAGGTTATAAATTATAATCTCCCCATCGAGCTTGGAGAGCTAGTATAATTTATAAAATAATAATATGATAACTTAGAATTCATTATAAATTAACATGATTTAAAAAAAATCCGTAGGAAATTATTTTTATGCTTTAACAACTTGTGTTTTTAGATTGTACTATAAAATAATCTGATTTCTAAACAATGGATACATTAATTACAGTTTCTGTTATGAAACAGATAAATTTATAAATATGTCGTCGCAGGTAAATAGAACTAAGTTTAACAATAGTTATAAAAAACAACTTCTTTACAGAGTTTACGAAATTATTCAGGAAAGGGACTTAAAACTTTAAACTGTGTTACAAGTGACTATGTAAACAATGATTTTTAAGGATTGTCAAATTTCTAGTTAGGTTATAATCTCGTACGAAAAAAAAAAATTATTGACAACTTGGCATCACTTTTAATTTTTACTCAAATAAAATAAATTATGATACTACTAATTCAGTCAAACACCGTAATATTTATGTACTTACTATCAATCCCTGGAAAAAATAATATGTTTATATTATTCTTTGAAAAATAATTTGTAAAAAAATGATCATGATTTCAAATTATTTAGTAGGAAATTATTATTTTTGATTGAACTATAAGATATAATTCATATTTAATAGAACCTAGGTATTAAAAAAACCATGAACCATTCACAGTTTCTGGGATCAAACAGATAAATGAATAAATATGTTTTTTCAAATTATATAGTACCTACTTTTGGGAAATTAGAAAGTTTTCAGCTCTTTTCAAAATATTCACAGTTAAAATGGGGAAAATAAGGAAAACACCTGAAATTTACTCAAAACCATTTGGCCTAACAATTCGTTATCTACCTAATTCAAAAAGGAATGCTCGTAAATACTTGCAATGCTCACCAAATATTCCTAAGTATAGGATGGTTTTAGTAAAAAACAAGAGGCAACACTTGACGACAAAACAGCACTTTATTGTACTTATAAAAAATAACAGATAACGTAACTAATATTACATTACGTAATTTAGTAACGTCGACGAGGGTCCAGAAAAAGATGTTGCAGTTCGTTGGCCTAACTAGTTGTCGGTCGCGCTCTCACAGACGTTGATAGATACTCCTCGGTCTTTGCTTCTTTGCTATAACGACAGTGACATATTTTTGTCATTAAGTATGACAAAATATTTTGTCTATGTTTTAATTTTTTAATTATCATTTAAACTTTAAGTTTGTATGAATCTTATAAGCAACACAAACATTTTAAAATTATATAATAACTTCAATCAGAATCTAAATATTTGAAATAATAGTTCAATGTGAATCATTAGTTATCTATTACAAAATTAAAAATAAATAAATTATACATACAACTATATTCAACTGTAAATGATAATGCTTAATTAATTAAAATAAAGAAAAATCTTAAATATTATAGGCATATTTATATATCACAAATTAAGTGAAAAATCTAGATTTTGGAAAAAAGTCTTTTAGAATGTTATTTAATGATTTTTTAAACCTAATTAATATATTATTATATATGGAATATTTCTGAATCAAGTAAAAGTTTAGATAATAAAAAAGTAAATTTTTTAAAACCTTAATTAATATTTGAATTTATAGGTAATATTGTAATATACAACATGTACCTATTGAAATACATATACTATAGAAACTAAATTATTCATAGATAAACAATTTACCCTAAACGCATATTATTAATATTTAAAGAAATTAAAAATTGTTAGTTAAAACAACCAATTAAAATAATGTCGGTATTTAATAAAACCATTCGAAAACTCTAAGCTATTATATATTTCAGTTGATTGTTGAGTTTATTCACATGGTTGAACTTTTATTGCACAGCATTTCGCCAAATTTCAATGATCAAAACTGTATTTCAAATAATTAAGAACCCAAACATGTTACAATTTACTACTGTGTAATCTGACTTCTCCCATATTGGCACAAGATGTCAGTATAGGTACCTAATATATCAACACATTCAACTAGGTTAAATATATAAAAAAAAAAAAACATTATTTAAGCGAACAACAATTTTTAATTTGTCACCTGGTATTTCCAGTAGAAGGGAAAGTAAAAAAATGTTGGAAAGGAACCGAACCTCCAGTCTAGTGATTTTTTCGCTTGTCATTTCACCAGACGGACGAACTAAAATAAGTTCCGTTTTATTGTCCTGTAATATGTGACTCATATTCCTCAACCGTTGTGTTGATCTAGCTTAGGCAGCTCAAATAACCCAGGATTTTTATGGTAAACAACTTTTCGATAAAATTAATTACATTTGTTTGTTGTACCTAGTTCAAAGAATCTCCGTAGGTACTTGAAATGATCACCAAATATTTATAATAGAAATCACCATATCCCTTTGACAAAATTTATATTATTTATTACGTCCTGACAAGATATTTTGGATCTATTTTTGCGGTATATAGATAATCTTCATTTTATTTTGATTTAAGTAAAATAAAATGTAGGTACTTGTGTTATTAAGTAAGGAAAATATGTAAATATTGTATAAGGTCCTCCCTATGTCACTGTTTTAAAATAACCATAAATACAGTTACGTAGTCATAGTTTTTTTTATATTAATTTAAAGTTAAAATATATACGCGTTTTAAACAAATCACAAACATTTTAAAATTATATTATGACTCTAGTCAGAATCTTTCACTGATCAACAAAGTATGGAATGCGCATTTTGTATTATTTCTAATAAAAAAAAGTGTAACACCGATATAGTCCGCAATATTTAGCCTGCTAATGATTCTTTCAGTGTTTTTTTTTTAATAGGATTATATTTTTTTAATTATCTTATTTCATAGAGTAATATAGAAGCTGAAGTCTGAATAAAACTGTATCGCAAACCATAGTCACGTAAATAGGGCCACAAATTTTCGTTAACAAACTCCTTTTCAGGGTCAATGACCGACTATAGGGCTTTAGTTTTGTTACATGTTCGTTACAGAGATTTACTCTATACTACTCTATGGCTTATCTTATTCCAAATATCAGTTTTAAGCTGGTGTTATCCACGGTGAATATATTTTCAATACAATTTAAGATAGTATAGTTTCCCTAAAAATCTTTATAAAGTGTCTACCAAAATAACTATTAAAGATGATGGATATTAAACAGCTGGAAAATTCATCACCAGCGCGTCTTGTATGTAACGGTGGCTAGGTATATGCTCGATACTGGCTAATAAGGTCGTAAATCCTGTTCCTATATTTGCTCACATCATGTAGTAAGTGCTAGTGGTAATTATTCCAGTTATTCTGGTTATATTATAATATTATGATTACCAGTTTAAAACGAGTTTATAATAGGTCAGATGGCAACCATACTATCTTATATCGTACTTTCAACCAAAAGTGGTATCTTCACTATTTATGATAAACAATATAACATATTGTCGTGCAGATAAGTTTTATTGTTTATTCTACAAGAAGACTCAAAATGGCAGCCTAAATTATTGTTACGGTTTCTATTCTCCATTCACATTCCATATTATATAGTACAGTTTAATCGAAATATTTATAGATTAGTTAAATAGCATTATTATGTATCTATTGGATATTAAAAATAAATAAATAATACGTACTTAAAGTGCCTGGACCTAAATTAAAATGCTTAATTAATTAAAATTGAGTAAACTAGATTAAACTATTATAGTTATAGGCAAAATTCAAAAACATGATTAAAGTAAAAACCTATATTTTAGGAAAAAAATATATTAGTCTAAAGATATATAAAATGACTTGATTTTGACTCTGCGTTAAAATATCATATAGTTTCTTGAGACTATTTTTATTCAATTCTATGTGGTGTTTGTAAAGTCGAATACAATTAGAGGGATAGTTATTTCTGTTTCTGATTTTTGCCCTTATATGTTAACAGATTATTTCATTCCATGTAGGTACTACTGTACTAGGTATCTAGTATTTATGCTAATTGCGTGTATTCGTGATATCCGGTATTCCGCTCTGTTGTTATAATTTGTATGGTTTTCTTGTCACCACCGCGTACTGTGCTATCTAGCAAATTATGTTGTCCTATGTATGGCTCCATAACACATGATATAATATATAAAATATTAAAATATTATAATATACCTATTTAAAACTGACATTTGTTTTTTTTTTTTTTTTTTGTATAAAAATCTGTTAATTAAATTAAATTATCCTATAAACCAGTATTATGCATAGTCATAAATGGCATGGATTAATCAATCGTATTTTCCTATGTTGACTTAAGGCTGGCGGCTGCCCAAATCAATATTCTCATCAAGTCGACCATCTCGTGGTTTTATCGATCTCTATTTTAAACATATCAGAGGTAAGCATTTCAAATTCTATCATATTCTAGTAATAACCCCATCTATATCTTTTAAAACCTCGTGGAGGGAAACTCACCTTGCCAGAATCAGTTGTTACAACTGACACATGAAAGAAAATTGAATGACAATTTTTTTTTTATTCTATTTATAATTTTTAAGTTCAGAAAAACGTGAAATGGCAGAGAATCAACAAATCAAGTGTTGTCAGCATGCAATGTTTCTGAAGTTAATAATTTCAAATAATATAGGTAAACGAATTACCATGAACACATACCATATTATTAAAACAAATACATCGTTAATTAAAAACAAGTAAACAACCAATGAAATGTAGGTATGTAATTTATAAAAATCATTAAAAATCTCTAACCTATGGCCTGGGCTTGAATTGGTAAAAAAAATGGCCCGGGGATCTACTTAATTTACACGTTTCATGATTTGTAAAGATTTCAAGCCCCGATATGACTGCATAGACTCAAAAAAATTATGCAAAAAAAACAATTCCGGCACCTAATTCATAAGTATTACAGTTTACAATTTATAGAGCTAGTATTTAGGTAAATCGGGAAATTATAACAAAGGATGTAATAGAACCCCTACATTAAAGCGACTGGCTGGGCACTTGACTCCATCTATCTTTGCACAAGATGGATGTTACATAAATATCAACTTATTCAACTATACATAAACAGTTTTTAAACAGAATAACAGGACACTTCGAAACTGGATATAAATAGGTGAACAACATTTTTTAATTTGTCATCTGGTTTTTCAAAAATTTGAGAAAATAAAACAATTCCTATAGGTATGCATAACATAGTATACTTACGTTCTTCTGCAAAACATACATATAATAACTTAAGTTTATAATAACAAAAATGTATACAATATGACATATTTTATAGTGCAGTTCAACGTGATGTAGGTACCTACACCCTTTGGTTTTCTCTCCTGCTGACAATGTATGAATTATGATGTGTAGAAATTAAAAATATTGACTGCCTATACCTATTATATAAGGTTATGTGTACATATTAACTATGAGTACATGTTTAAAAATATCCTTGTGATTCACATTTGAAAGTATTTTAATTTTTGGTTTATGGAATTCACTTTAGATTCTATTCTAATATAGATACGTCTTAATTCGTATAGTAATTTAATAGTTTATTAATGAATATTTCTCATTAATAATGTATCATATATTCTTTATTACTTTGTATATATACTATTATAATATACAACTATCACAAGAACTCCATTAATCATTCAAATAAAATGATTTAATATGTTTAAACCCCATCCACTATAATCAAATTCATCAAATACTATGAAAAACTAAAACATGTTTCTGGACCATAAAGTTAAAAAAATAATAAAATTGTTCAGGTTTGGTTACATTGCGAAAATATTTGTATTTATCAAAACAAACTAAAAACGTTTTCGGAATCAAGATGAAAAACAACTCAAGAAATTATAATTATTGCTACACATAGTGTAGTTTAACAAATTACTATATATTCAGTAAAAATCTAAACAGTGTTCCGGATTTGAAAATTGTAGTTTGAATTTTCGGTAATTTCCAATTGATTAAAAAACATTTTTGGGAGTGAAAAAAAAAAATTATAAAAATATACAAAGAATCTTTCAAATATATATTATACACCATAGATAATAATACAAAAAATGTTTCTTACCATGCAATAATTTCACTGGAAAATAATTATAAAAATATTAATTGTTACCCTTAATATTATAATTCGTCAAAAAAGCGAAGGATTCCATTTCAAACAAGTATACTGTCAAATCATGACACACAATTGTTATGCTAAGCAGGGAGGACTTTTGAATCGGGTAGATGGCACACAAAAACATCTCCTGATTTATGTTTCGTGTAAACGGATCAAGACGGCCTATCATTTAGTGTAAACAGCGTAATAAGCAACAAATTCTGGAGTACTCAAAACTGTGTCCATCGGTATTATAATACCAACGATTGACAAACTACCCATGCCATGATGGATTTTACGTAAAGTGGATTCTTATATTTTTTTCAAAATACGTTTAGGAAAACATAAACCGAATAAAACCAGAGACGGCCAATTACATTAGATTCGTAAAATTCCTAACAGAGGCTAAAAAATCAATACCTTGAGGACACAGGCATAGCTATACTTCATGTTGGAAGAAGGGATGTAAGACTCTAGTCAGTGAGTATAAAATGGATGGGACCGAGCTCGAGGTAAATGAATACCGATTGGTTGGACTATAGAAGGAAGAGGTGGCTAGAGGCCATGGATAATTTAGATTTCACCCATTCTAGCAGAGAAACCTGTCTCTCCTAAGAAAACTGGAGGTTAATCAGCCTTCATATACGAAGAGTAAAGTATCGCCGAACGACGTCTCAAACATCCTATTCAAAACCTCAAATATAAAACCCGAAAAGTTTGAAAAAAAGGAGAATTAAGTATGAATACCAAACAATACTCAATAGTAGTGTCGAAAGATCTGAAATGATGCAAGACTTTAAAGTTGCATACATAAAAACGGCCTTAAGCCTCTTAAAGAATGTAAAGCGGCTGTAATTGGTGGGGTATTACCAGAGTTTATACCAGAGGACCAAGGGTTAAAATGTGGCTCGACAACCTTTTCTCACATGTCAAGAACACAACTATTCTACCTAAAGTATAGCGTGAAGCAAAGGTGATTGCAATCCTACACAGCCGATATAGCAAGCACTATATCAAGGAAATTTATGTACGCAGACGACGTGGCTTTAGTAGCGTCTAATCACATTATTGAATATCATGTGTATAGTCATGGAAAAAATTGTGAATTTTAGACTTATTTGGTATCTAGAAAAAATTAATAACCTGGCTCCGTTTCAAAGTGGCTTTAGAAAAAATCGTTCCACATACGAAAACCTCACCACAATAAAAGAAGTAGCTCAGCAAGCTCTTAAAAATAAACAAATCCTAGGCTTACTCAGTATAGACATATCAAAGACATAATATGACCCTCGCCTGGAGACATTACATTCTATCAAAACTATCATTCTATCAAAACTAAATAAAGTCATATGTAATGGTGACATGATAAATTGTATAACGAACTTCCTAAGAAATAGAACATTCCTAGTCAAAACATCAAACCAACTCTCTGGTACCTTCACACAGGAAAATGGTGTACCACAAGGATCTGCCCTTTCAGTTAGACTATTTTTAGTGGTAATTAACAAAAATAATAAACACTGTACATTTCCGATTAAGGCCAACATATTTGCAGATGATGCTAACTTCTCCTGTAGAAGTAAAAATATCAAAACAGTGCAATATCTTACAAGCAACAGCAAAACACCTAGAAAAATGGTCAGCAAAAACGGGTTTCAGCTTTTCAATAGAAAAATCAAACTGCATAACCTTTACTAGAAAATCAAATGTAGGGGAACTAAATATTAAAATGGATGATAAAAATATACCCAACAATAAATGCATACAAATATTGGGTATCACATTCAATTCTAGACTCACATTGTCGAAGCACATAAAATCCTTAAAAATATCTACAAACAAAGCACTTAGATTAATAAAACTATTATCACACAGAAATTGGGGAAGTGAAACAGAAACATTGATTAAAATATTTAAATCAACAATTCAAGCTAAACTATATTACGTTTCATTCCTTTATAACACAGCCAAAAACAAGTTAATAAAATATATAGACTCGAATCACAATATAGGGATGCAAATGGGATATAGGGGCCTTCAAAAGCAGCCCAATTAAAAGTAACTATAATATAGCGCCAACGCTAGACCTAAAAATAACAGAGTTGACACTCCTATAAGCTGCGAGACTAACCAGATTAACAACATAACCCTTGAACTACAAAAAAAATCAAAACTAAACCAAGATTCCACAAATAATAAAATAATAAAAAATAATTAGTCCTCCATGGACAAGCATACACAAGATAAACACAGAATTGAATACTCTACCCAAGGAAAACACACCTCCGTATATAAACAAAAACCTTCTGAAAAATACTCTTGAGAACCAAAATGAATTTCAAGAACTATATATAGATGCCTCCAAAAGTGACGAAGGGGTAGGAATAGCCATAATAAAGAATAATTTACAGACATCGTTCAAACTACCATAAACATGCTCTATATATACAGCCGAAGCACTTGCTATATTGCTACCCGTAAGATACATAAACAAAAAGGAAAACCAAAAACATATTATTCTAAGCCATTCGTTAAGCACACTAGGTAATTAGTGTAAAAAATTAATTCAATCTTAGTGATATAGCAATTCAAATTCAAAATAGACGAGAAGAAGCAAACCAAAATAACAACTATTAATCATAATTTGGATACCTGGACACATAGGAATAATCGGTAAAGAAAGGGCAGATAAACAAGTAAAACTAGCTATCAGCTCACAGGACTCACAGTATATCAACATTTCATCATACTCTGACATAAGAAAACAAATAGGTACAACAAGACACCACCCTACTGTGTCAAAATAATATATGGAACACCCAAAATAACAAATTAAACTAAGTCAAACAAACGGCCAAAAGATGGAGAAGAAACCTTAATACTAGTAACACAAATTAAAAAATAACTAAATAGGTCCAGATCGGCCACACAAGATAGACTCATGAGGACCTAATGAATAAAGGTGACCCACCAATATGTCAATTATGTGGCACAAAAATCACAATCAAACACATTTTTAAAGAATGCAGTATGTACATAAAACAAGGAAAGGATCTCAATATAAGACATCAAATTGGGTGGCAAGCCTAGGCCCAAATCCTGAAAATGAAACCAACACCATTGAATTCTTCAAAACAACCAAATTACTCAAACTACTTTAGCCAACATTTTCAATGTACAAAGTACCAAATTAACTAATTCAAAACGGTTTTTCTTGTATCTTTTTTATTTGTGGTATTTTGTGTAACAGGTGGCAATTTATCTTATAAAATGAGTGGTTTTAAGTTGAGGGTGCTAGTAAATTTGCCCCATGCTGACTGGCAGTATGGTACCCATGAGACAGACTGTTTTAATATTATGTGTATGCAGCTATACAATAAAAGTAATAAAGTGGATTAAAAAATAAAATGAGTTTAGCATAATTTGGTCCCGAGCACATGCATTATAATAATACAAATTTCAATTTCGCACTATTTCAATTATAAAATTACTTATTATATACTTCATAATATTAACTTACTTAACCCCTCTAGAAAAATAAATATTTGTAATGTTATAGTGAAAAATATAATATATATAATTTTATAACTTAGATTTCGTTATGAATTATCAAGATTTAAAAAAATAATATAGACAATATTTTTTTTATAATTTGGCAACGTAATGTTTTTGATTTAACTTTAGGGTTTGAATTCTAAATAATGAATACCTACATTTACTGTTACTGGGATCAAACTGATGAATTTATAAATATATCGGCATAAAATGACAAGTACTAAATTTATCAGTTGTCTGCAATAATTAATAAAGTGCATGATGCAAGTAAATGCGGATGATCTGAAATTTCTATATTTAAGGCTCTCTTTTTGTACCCTCTATAAAAAAATTTCACAAATGAAGAGTGATGACATAAAATGATATGAAATGATGTGTGTGTGTGTATTTTTTTGTTGTCTAATATGTAGGTACTTCTTGTAGAACAGAATAGCTTCGATCTTCAACTCTGGGGGTTTCTTGTATCAACCTAGATGTAGTTAGTATTTGGGAAGTAATTCTCAGTAACTTTTAAAATATTCACAATACACAATATAATAAAGAGAACCTCGGTTGTTATGCAAAATCACATTTCGGTAAAATCATTTAAGACATAAGACTATAATTAATGTATACCAAATATTTATATTAGCCATATTATTATAATAAAGTCTGACAAAATATAACCTATTCATTACATCTTATACAATATTTTAGTTCTATTTGATTGATTTACAGATGTTTTTAATTTAATTTACGATTTAAGTAAAATAAAACGTATGTTAATAGGTGAAAAAGAATGAAAATGTAGCAGAAGGTCCGTCATAAGTTACTGTTCAAAATACCAAAAATAAATTTAGTCATATTATAATTATTAAAAGTACAAATTTGAACACATATCATAAATATCAAAACATTTGTAAACTATATTATATCTCCAATCAATCAAAATATTTAAGATAAGTTACAGGTGAAATAACATTATTATGTGTAAGTCATTGCATATTATAAATAAATGAATAATACGTACGTTTATACTTTAGAGCTAAATTAAAATGTTTAATCAATTAAAATAGAGTAAAATAAATTATTCTACTATAGGCATATTTATACATTATGATTAAAGTAAACAATGTCGAGTTCGTTGAATAAAAGACACACACAGTTTGTTTTTCAAGGTGGTGATAACTCTAGTAAATATTTATTTTATAGTTATAATAAATTAACAATATTAAAATATAAACACATAGTTGAAATACCTAATTCAAAAGTCATAAGTCAATAATTAAAAATACAATTAAAATTTAAATATGTAATAATTATTGGTACAATACCTATTATGTATTCATATACAACATAATGGGGATGAATTTATAACTTTATATAAAATAAATTATTTACAATGTTAATTAAAAACAATGAATCAACTGTATATAATTAATAAAATCATTCGAAAACTAAAACTATGGTACCTATATTTCAGTTGATTGATTAGTTTATGTTTATTCACATGATGAATTTTTATTGGACAAGAAATTTGCGTTTTAATGACCTAAACTGTATGTCAAATAATTAAAAACCTAAATCAGTTACAATTGCAGTGGAATCTAACTTCACCCATCGTGGCACAAGATGGTTGTAATATATTATCAACACATTAAACTATTCACGGACAGTTTTGGTGATTAAATCACTTTGAAACTGTATTAAAATAAATGTACACACATGTATTAAATAACAGTATAATATATTGTCAGATCAATCAGTGAATTGTGATATATATAGATGGCGGGCTTACGATGTATGATCTTTGTAGAAGGTTTGTTCCACCGATGAGCCTAACCTTGTCACAGTCGTTTGTTTCCGTTTCTTCGGAGATCCTTGATTGTTCGTTGTCAAGTCCTGGTAATTAGTCTGACCCACCAGTGTAAATATCATGTCACCGACGCTCATTGTCGTCCAATGAACAACTCAGATAAGTGTAACTCATGAGTATAGCCGGACATCTCAACTAAGTGCTGGTGTGCAACCACATGAGGTGGAGAACTCGAATAAGTGCCATCTTGGGAATTAAACGGACGACTCAATTAATAAGTGCCGTTTTATTCTCCTGTTATATGCGACTCATATTCTTTAACTGTTGTGTTGGTTTAGATGAGTTAGCTCAAATAACCCAGGATTTTTATGCAAAACCACTTTTCGATAAAATTAATTGTTTGTTGTTGTACCTAGTTCAAAGATAAATCTCCGTAGATACTTGAAATGTTCACCAAATATTTAAAATAGCAATCACTATGTATGACATAGTTTACATTATTTATTACGTCCTGGCATATATTTTGGCAATATTTGTGAGGTTTAAAGATAATCTTAATTTTATTTTGATTTAATTTCTCCTTTGTAGTAAAAATGGTTTGGGAGCGATTGTTTGTTACGGTATACGAGTTCTTAATGAACAAATCAAATAAGTATCACTGGAAAAGCATAGGAGTATAGCCGGACACTGGCAATTAAACGGACAACTAAAATAAGTGCCGTTTTATTTTCCTGTAATAATGTAATATGCGACTCACATTCCTCAACCGTTGTGGTGGTCTAGATTAAACAGCTCAAATAACCCAGGAGGAGTTGTAGTTGGGAGAAAATTTATTTAATGACTGTATAGAGTGGGTGAGAGACATGAGACCTGTGGGAGATCCACTTTTATCGTTATTAGTGTTGATGTATGCTAATTGGTTTGGATTACATAAAGTTAAATTTTATAAAAAGGATTGAATGATTTTCATTAGTTGTACTAGGGATGGTAGACATTGTATGGAGTTAGTTTGTGAATTAGTTTGTTGTGCAAAATCAGTCTTATGACTTCTCTATGTCCAAGAATTTAGGTGCGGGAGTAAATGTTTTAAGATAAAATGACCCTCGATCGTTATTACCATGACCATTTTCCGCCAAAGGTTATTTTCTGATTTCCACCCAAAAAAATTAATATATTATATGAGATACTTAATCACTTTTTGAAAATACTGATATCAACTTAATCTATCTCGAGTTATTATTATTATTATTTTTATATAAATAATTTAAGACAAATAGGAATTGATGAAGAATACCTACGTATTGACGGCAAAACATACACGAGACGATACCAATAAAAAATACTATTAAAATAGTATATTCACAGCAAATTATAATTATTACTATAACAATGTTAACGAGTGAACACTGAACTGGTGTACTACGAATGATGCTTAATCGGCGAGTAACCGTCGATAGCGAGATTGAAATTGCGATATATATGCTATTAATAGCTTCGGAAGATAAAAGTGTTGCGTGACCTCTAAATATCAACTGAATGAAATACAACTTTCATAAATTATATAATATTATATCAAAATAAACAATTAAGGTGGGTGGGAAAAAAGAAATATTAATTTTTTTTTCTATGTATTCAATTGTCACCCTAACTTACATTAAAAAACACATTTATAGACATTTAACTATGTTGAAGTTTGTCAATCAAATCCATATCATATACATGTCAAACTTCATTAAAAATAGAAAAATCATAAAACAATAAAACTATGAAAAAAATATATGCTTTCAAAATATTGAATAATTTACAAGAAATTAAGAAAATTAAAATTGTATACCAGACATAAGTAGAACCTATAATTCACTAAAGCATTGCTATTTTGGGGTGGTGACTACAATACAACACTAAATACATTAAAAATAACAAAAAACAGAATCTTAACAACTATTTAAAAAAAAATAATCATTTATTGTATCACCTATAATATCTGTACAAAGAATTAAATGTACTACCAATAAGAAACCTGTTCTTTAAAGCATCAGTAATTAATACTATTAACCATAACTCAAATCATAGCATTGAACATGGTTATAACTATTATAACACATAACAAATATCAGATATTTCTGTACCTAGAGGCTCTAAAATAATATGATCTAAGTACTTACTTACCAAAATTATGTAATATGTATGCTATCATTAAACATCAAAGAAATCGACTTTTCTATTGTTCAGAAAAAAAAATAACTAATTGGCTTCAGAATAAACAAAGTCTATTCTTTGAAATATTTTATAGGTACCTTTAATCGAGTTTACTATAAGCTTACCTTTGGCAGTAAACGGTCAGAGTTATAGAAAATAGAAATTTTTGAGGCATGCCGTGAATAAATTATTTAGTTTTACGAACGCAGATGCTGGTAGGTGTTTAAGTGCAGGTGTGTCGTCGTGTCCCGGGGTTTTGGTGGATAGTAGATTTTTTTATTATTTTCCATACTGCATTGGAGGAAATGAATATATTTGATTTTACTGGGTTCGGTTAAGATCTTCGACTGAGAGTCTGACTTCTAGGAATTCGTTCTAAGGGTTGGTGGTGAACATCATCTGCTGTATCATTGTGTTGGAAAATAGTTCTAGTTTTAATTCAGTGACCCATTGCTGGATTTTTGTGTAGAAGGTGGCGATTTAGCTTATAAAGTGAGTGGCCTTGAAAGTTAATGATGTTTGTAAATGAGTCCCATTATGCTGATTGGCAGTATGGTACCCATGATACAGACTGTTTTAATATGTGTATACACCATTAAAATAAAAATAATAAAAGTGGATTTAAAAAAAACAGTGTAATATCTTTTAAAATACGAATTTTATATTTCACACAATTTAAATTATAAAACTACTAATTCAGTTAAACAACATATTGTTTACGTACTTAACGCCCCTAGAAAAATAAATAATTGTATTGTTTTTGTTAAAAATATAATTTATAAAATCTGATAAATTAGGATTATTATGAGTTATCATGATTTAAAAATATTAAGTAGAAAATATTTTTTATAATTTGGCAAGATATTATTTTTGATTTAATTTTAGGGTTGAATTCTAATTTCTAAATAATGGATACATTTACTATTACTGGGATCAAACATATTAATTTATGAACATGTGCGGTCATTAAATTACAAGAACTAAATTTATCAATTGTCATCAATAATAAATAAAGTGCTTATTGCAAGTACTCTTGCAGATTATGTGAAACATCTATAATCTATATACCTATTTTATCTCTATTTGTTCGATTTTTGGATATTTTAAAATTTATTTAAGATTTAAGTAAAATAAAACCCATGTTATTATTTGAAAAAATAATGAAAATGTAGTACAAGGTCCGTCATAAGTTAATGTTTTAAAAAATAACAAAAATACAATAAGACACTATAACAATTAACAATACACATTTCATTAAATATCATAAGAATCAAAAGCATTTAAAAATATAATAAATCTAAAATATATCAAAAAATTTAGTTACAGTTTAAATAACATTATTATTTATATATCATTGTATATTATAAATATGAAATAAAACGTACGAACTTCTTCTCCGGCTAAATGAAAATGTACAATTTATTTAGAGTGAAATATAATATTATAGGTACTATTAGGTATATAGGCTTATTTATATAATATCATGTTAAAATAAAAATCTATATTTCATTGAAAAAATAGTCACACATATTTTGTTAAGATTTTGATTTAACTTTAGTGTTTGAATTCTAAATAATAAATACATTTACTGTTACTGGGATCAAACAGATACATTCATAAATATATCGTCAAAAATGACAAAAACTACGTTTATCAGTTGTCAAGAAAATTGCAAGTACGTAGTGCGAATTATGTGAAACTTCTATATTAGATTGATATTTTAAATTTCATTTACGATTTAAGTAAAATAAAACATATGTTATTAGGTGATGAAAATAGTTAAAATGTAGTATAAGGTCCGAAATAAGTTACAGTTTTCAAAAATAATGAAAATACAATTAGTCATTTTATAACCATTTACAGTGCAAATTCGAACAATTACCATAAATATCTCAATCATTTGAAAACTAAATTATACCTCCAATCAATTAAAATATTTACTCCAAGTTACAGGTGAAATGTCTTTATTACATATTATAATTGCATATTATAAATAAATAAACAATACGTACCATCATTATTTTTAACTAAATGGAAACGTTCAATTGATTAAAATAGATTATAGCGTATTAGTTATATTATTATATCATGTAATATAATATTGGTACAATATGTATTCATATACAACAGAATAGATATGTACCTATAATTTTATACAAAATAAATTATTCAAAAATGTTAATTAAAAACAGCGAATCAAATGTCTGTAATTAATAAAATCATTCGAAAACTCTAAACTATGGTATATTTCGGTCGATGATGAGTTTATTCACGTGATGAATTTTATTGCGCAACAATTGGCGTTTCAATGATCTAAAATTCTAAACTGTATTTAAAATAATACTAAAAACCTAAACCAGTTACAATTACGTTGGAATCTAACTTCACCCATATTTTCACAAGATGGCAGTAACTATAAACACATTTATCTATTCACGAACATTTTTTTTTTTAAAATACATCACTTAAATATTATATATAAAAAATCGGGTAAGTGAATGTCGCATTGCTGTACACTGTACAGTAAGTTACATGTTGCCAATGTATTATATATAAAAAAGCGGACTGGACTGATATTGGTGAAATTTCTTGTGTGTGTTTGAGTGGTTCACCAAAATGACTTAGATTCATGATTTGACCCGGTAGGATGTGGTCAAACAGAAATTATGAGATTGACCAATATCAATTGTTGTTTATAAGTGATTGCTCATAGTTATAGAAATAATAATAGTTTATTATATCAGTTTTTTTTTTAAAAAGGTTGCCATTGGTTAATCGGGTCTGTCAGGTACAAGCATGAGTCAAATTGAATTTTCGTAGATTGCTTACCAAGGTGGTGTAGTTGTAATTATGGTCACTCGTCGGCGTGTGCGTAATCCACCACAGGTGGTTTGCCTACTTGATATGCTGTAGCATATTGTCCACTATCCACAATGTTAGTCTTATTGCCTATCTGGTTGGCTAATCTGTACTTACTTTAACAAGTTACATCCAAAACAAGTTGAACATTCACAACTTTTTTAAGATTCGTAATTTTTTACGGGCAACGAAGTACGGGGAATCAGCTAGTACATTTATAATAATTAAGCAACCACGTGAAGCTACGAAGGACAAACGTCATATTTTGTTTATCAAGATGTTGATAACTCTAGTGAATGCCAGCCACAGCTTTAAAAAAACATGTGAAATGATAGGCTCAAGACATGCCTGCGAGAATCAGTTGGTCCAACTTTCAAATAAAAAAGGATTAAACGACCAATTTTTTTCAATGTATTCAATTTTAAATGTTAAAGTTAACAAAATGGTGAACTGACGGTAGATATTAGGGAATGGATAGGCCAGTTATGAATATCATTTGGGAGCGCCAGAAAAGACATGTATACCTAATTATAGAGGTCTTATCACACATATATATTTATATATTATGGTAAGATCTCTGCTAGAATCTTTTTCTTTCCTCCCCATTCCGGCATGCATCTCTTTGTATTGTTATTATAGCCATGACTTGTTTATTCTTTAATATCTATGGAACTGACAGAAAATCACAATATCTAGTCATTGTTATGTAACGTTTCTGAAGATGATAATTTAAAATAATAAACCTAATATGGTTATAATATAGAATCACATAAGAAATGTCAGTACATAACAGTTAACCTAATTTAGAAGTGAATAATTTAATAAGTAAAAAGTAAAGAAACTACAATAAATATACATAAAATTACTTACTATCATATACTGCAATATATATATATATATATATATATAATAAATCAAAGTTAATAATATTACAACCAGATACATAGAATAAGACATTTATATAATATGAATTATTTTTATATTTATTATTTATAATATTATACTCTTTACTAGGTACTTTGTAATATTTGACTAGGTATCATAATAACTGCACAAATCATAAAAACAAAAGGCTATCAGTTTTTAGGCCCCAATGACTCTGCTAAAATACACCAAAAATTATGAAGAAATAAAATCTTTTTTAGGAACATAGAGTTAAAAAAAAAATTTATATAAGTAAGGTTAAGATATTATAAAAGGAAAATGTTTGCATTTATTTAACCAAGCTTATAACGTTATCAGAATAGCAATAAAAACAACCTAGTAAGGAAAATATAATTATAAATACACATAGTATATTATACTGTAATAATATAATAATATTACTATACATTTGTGTAAAATCACACACAAACATAATGTATAGCTTTGTTACCTAATGTATAAACCCTAAAGACTATTCCATATTTGAAAATGTTATTTTCTGCGATTTCCAATTGATTAAAAAACAGTTTTAAGAAGAAAAAAAATTATTTATGTAAATTGATCGTGCATTTTTCATACAATAATCGAGTATAAAAACCAATGAAATAAACAACTCAATAAAATATGTTTGTTACCATTTACTCCCACTGAAAAAAAATATTATATAAATATATAATATTAATCAATAATCATATTATTTTTCAAAAAAATTATAGTATTTCATAACGTTTACGTTAAATTTAGTGTGTTTTTTAAATATTTTATAATACTTTGATGGTTCTTTTTATGCAGCCTTTATAATATGGGTGCATGCTTTGTTATATTCATTTTTCCTCTATGGATTGGCTACTTGTATAGCCACGCCTGTTGCATTTTCTAAGACCTCAGGTGTGAATTGCACTGAGTTTAAAGAGAATATCATTATGCATATTATTATTAATTCCTACTCTTAAAGTGTTTTCCGAGTGTTCATTCGTTTCGGTATCGGGGTCCCACATCTACTTTTTTCGCATGGCACGATCTGCTCCATACCTACTATGCACTCCCATACTCCGGCTGAATATTATAAGACAATTTTCATTTTATTTATGTCGCATTTACTTTTAAAGTTAGTTTCCTATCTAGAGTGACTCCTGGGTTAGGTGGGCGTTTGTATATGTTAAAGTTAGATGCCTCACAACTGTATTTTCAATTCCTTTCTTGCCTCTTTTTTGTTGAGGTTTAATACACTTATACTCTGTTCAAAATAAGATCGTGACCCGGCGGCGACCAGTTTTCGTCGGGCGGCGGTCAGACATATGGCCAGATGCCGTCCCCACTACAGCGACGCGTCGGGAGCAGCCACGGAACAAAGCCACGCCCATGCGCACAACTCGGCCGCCGGGTCACGATCTTATTTTGAACAGAGTATAGGTAGGTACTTAAGATTTTGTTGGGTTGGGTTTTACTGAGTTCTGCTGCTTTATCGATTTAACATATTTTGGTTTCGATCACATGCATAATTTTGTTAATACTAATTTTAAATTTCACACAATTTTATTCATAAAGTTCCTAATTCAGTCAAACAACATAATATTTACGTACTTAAAAGAGCTAGAAAAACAAATTTATTTAATGTTATTATTAATAATATAGTTTATACAGTCCGATTACTTCGGTTTATTATGATTTATTACAAAGTACCTTTTAAAGTATTTTAAATCTAGAGAAGAGTGATGAATGGTTTAAAACTATTTCTGTTTTTTTTTTGTCTATAATAATGTTCACATTGTGTAGCAGAAAATTCTTTGGTCTTTAAGTTTGAGTGTTGTTTCTAGTAGCAATTTGGATATAGTTTGTACTTTTAGGGCGTTAAAATTGTTTTAGTACTTTTAAAAATATTCACATTAAACGCAAAAATTATAAAAACCCAGAATTTTCACTCAAAACCAATCTTCTTATTGTACCTAGTTAGAAATGAATGCCTATAAATACTTGAAATATTTAAACTAGCAATTACCAAATATAATGACAAAATTTACATTATGACAAACTGTTTTGGCTCTATTTGATATAAATAGTACACAATTGTATAATGGGTACTGTCTTAAAGATATTATACATTTTTTTTATAACCATTTAATGTTCCAATTTATATGAATTTCATAAAAATTTCAAATATTTGATAACTATATTGTTACTCCTCTCAGAATTTAAACATCTAAAAGACATTAGACAAGTTACATGCATTTATATTATTAAATTTAATAAATAATACGTACCTAGATGTTGGACTGTAAATGATAAATTTAATTAATTAATATTCAGTAAAATAGATTAAAAGACATAATTATATATCATTTTTAAATTAAAAAAATCCAGATTTTTGAAAAAAAAAGTTTTTTCGAATATTTTAAAATGTCATTCTAAACTTAAATAATTTTCTTATTAAAATAAATAAATAAAAAGCGAGAACAATATATTCTACGGGACAAGTAAATCTTTAGTTGTATTTTGGTAGGAACGAATTCTATAGCCACCGTAATTAAGACGAAAACGAAAAATATTATTATACTAAAGTGTTCTATAACAACTAGATAGCTATATGGAATAATGTAAGTATATTTTCTTTAGAAAAACTATCATATAAGACTTATATTGTAAGTTGTACATTAATAATTGATTATAAAGCAACAATTTGAAACTGTAAGCGTCAATGTCATAATTTGCTTGTTGAGGTGGTTATTACTCTAGTGAATATTTATTTTATACATTTTAAAAATTAAAAATTAATTTTAGTCAATAGATATAGGTAGTCCAAAAACGTAGCCGAATCATTGTTAAAGTCTCAATACCTAAAAGTCTTGCAGACATAATACGTCAATAGGACAAAATAAAAATGATTAATCGTTGAAATATTTAATTACTCAATGGATTATCTATATTATAAAACCCAACCAATGAAGGATGATAATACAAATTTCAAAATAAGATTTTGAATTATATAATAATAATCACAATATTTTTTTTTATAATCATTATTATAATTTCTTTTCATAGTACGACTATTTATTTTAAAACTAAAATCTCTTATGCTTTCAATTACACAATATTTAACACTTATTGACAATCCACAAAATTTGGTTAACATAATATAACAACTATGGACCAACAAAGAGTCAACAAATAATGTAATTTGTGGGTTTAGAATGAAAAAGTTCTAAACATTTTCACAAAAATGGTTTTAGAATGCAAAGTCTCCTCTTTTAAGCTAATTTGAATAATTATGCAATCATTGTTGATAATTTCTTTAAAAGTGAACGATTCGAATTTTCCAAAATTTAAACTATAAACACAATTTAATCAAATTTAAAACGATCGGTTCATGGAATATTGATAAAATTATAGTATTATTTGTATCGTCTATAATACATCACTGAGCGACTTCCCTTTCAATTTAATTATATTAGTTTAATGTAGTTCAATCTATAAATTAATAAATATCACCAGGATTGTGCAATCTAGATACAGATGACAATGTTTCATAATTGTTACATTGTTTGATGTTAGAAGGTTAGCATCAATGAGAAGGTATAATTCTGAAAAGGATTCAGCTAACAAAAAATATAAATAATAGGTAAGTATGAAAATGTTCTAATGCAACACTTTTTTTTTATTTTATGATGATAATGTTTTAATTCTAGAATTTTTTCATACTTGACAATTTCTAATTTGCATTTTATTTGTTTTTATACTAACTAATACAGCAAATTATTATTATAGTATTTTAAATTAATAGTGAATGCAAGTTGCTATATACTTGAGAACTCCAAGAATAAAAATTGCACAAAGAGTAACATATTTGAAGTCAGACTTTAAAATTACTCTATTGAAAAATGTCATAGAAACGACTTTGAACCTTTTCATTATAGGCCCACATATTTTCATATAACGTGGCAAAAGATATTAATTTAAATTAATATGCCTAATATGCCATTTTTATAATATAATTATAATGGTGTTTAAATATTAACAGCTACTAACAATTTAGGTATTTAGTTAAATACTCGATCATTTAATATTTAAATATGTCTGTGATATAATATACAATAGGTATTGGTATAGGAAATTACAGGGATGTATTTATAACTGGACTATGAAATAATTTATTTATTAGTAAACGAATTGTCTTGAACACACATCATATTAAAGAAATACAACGTTAATTAAAAATAATAAATCAAATTTCTGTAATTAATAAACACATTGGAAAACTCTAAACTATAGTAGGTATATTTCTGTCATTTATTGAGTTTATTCACATGAACTGTTTTTCATATAAATAAATAACCCAAATACGTTACAATAACTTTGGGTCTTGGGATATAACTTAGTCCATCTTGGCAACATATAGCAGTGACTTAACAACACATTCAGCTATTCTAGAACAGTTTTTGAACAGACATCAACTCAAAACTAATAAGTAAGTACAAAGATATTGCATTTGTACTTTATTTGTCATCTGGTTAGTCTAACAGAAGAGTAAGTATAAATATAACAATATACTGAAAATATACTTACGCATAAACCCTAAAAAAAAATATATATATAGTAGAGGTGTTTAACAAAGTTATTAGTGATATAAATAGATACAATATGACACTTATGGTTGTGTTCAATGTAATGGACCCTTTGGTTTTATCTAACGATAGGTAATGATATTTTGCTTCACATTTGAACGGTATTTAATTATTGGTTTATGGAATCATCCATATTCCATAGGTTATATTTTCTATTATAGAAACATACAAAACAATTGTGATTCAATATTTTGAACGTGATATTTTTGGAAAACAACTTCTCATACACAATTTAAGTCTTTACGAACAAAATCTACACTAATTTTTCTGAACTTCAACTTCTATATTTATCTATAAACGGACATTGAAGCTAATTAACGAAATAATAAATATTATTCCCAATATTTGTATATTGAAATCGCATGCAGAATAAAATATACGTACCAACTCTACCTATAGAAAATTATAATAATAGTTAATAATTTGTTAATAAATAATAATAACTATATAGGTATGATTAAAGTTCAAACTTTAAAAATAAGGACTTTATCTTAAAAAAAGAATAATAAATATATTATTTTCAAATATGCAGGTAAAAATAAATGAAAACCATCAGTATAAGATGGACGTACTATCTACATTATTAGTCGCCATAGGTATTTGTATAGTGTGATTTGAAGATATGATTAAAGATATTATTTGATACTTGAGATAAATAGAGAAGAAGGGTCTGCGATTTTATTGTCATAAATGGAAATAAAAAAGTTCATAATAATGACAAAAGTAAAACGGTTATGATAGTTTTCATTATAAAAAAGTATCTAGTTTTTGTATCATTTGGATGAAAATTATTATGATAATAACAGTAATGTTAATGATATAGTCATATATCCTAAGCAATATAAATATAAATTTATAATTTTTACTCAAATTTGCCATACAATACAAAACACAAAAATGATTACCTCTCAAATTACCTAAATAAAAAAAAAATATTAGATATACATAAGGTTAATTTATGAAACTAGTAAACATATAAAAAAAACTGGAGATTTAAACTATAATCATTAACTAAATATTAGAAATAATATTTAATTTTCAACATAATAAGTTCTTTCTATATAACAAAGCTAAAGGTGGTTAAATTAACTATTTAAAATAAAATGAGTTAAAATAAAACAGTTTATTTCAATATATTATACGGTTGGATATAATTTTAAAAAAAATGAGGTAGGTAGGTACCACAAAAACATCAGTCATTCATAAGTTTAAAAAAATATACAGTGACAAGTACTTTCCAGTTAGTAATTATACACTTATGAACGCACCTCGCAGGGTCTGCCTACCTGATAATATATACTGCTTAGATAACTACAAGCTAGTCTGAAAGCTGGGAGGGATGGCCATGGTTATAATATAATATAATCATTGCTTGAAACCGGTTTCAAAACCGATTTCAGAAACCGGTATTGAACGGTTTTGGTATAAAACCGAAACCGAAACCCAAAAAATTGTATACCAGTATTAACCTTAAAACTGAAACCGGAAAAAATTGGATACCGGTATTTACTTCAAAAAGAAACCGGGAAAAATTGGAGAACGTTATTAACTTCAAAACCGAAACCGGAAAAAATTGGATACTGGTATTATGATAAAAACAGAAACCCAAAATATAATTTAAAAAAACAGTATTTTTTTAAAATTCTTTGGATTAAAAAGTTTACTTTACCCAAAAGGTGATTCGAACGCTCGATTCAGCGATTTAAAAAAATGTATAAACTAAGAATGAACGTAACCTTGAAACCGATTTCAGAAACCGGTATAAACCGTTTAAGAACTGAAATCGAAAACAAAATCAAAAACGAAATCTGAAAAAATTAGAAACCGGTATTAAATTCAAAACCGAAACCGGAATACAAAATCGAAAATAAAACCAACATTTCCTAATACTGGTATAAAAAAATTGAAACCAAATCGAAAAAAATAAAAACCGGTAATAAAATCGAAACAGAAATTTTTCAATTGGTTTCATGCCCTGAATATAATCGAACGTATCCGACTGACTCACTGACTGATCAACGTAGAACTTAAACAATGATAGATTGAGGCTTGCATTTTCACGGTACCTTTGAACCACTATAATATTATGTAAGTGTGCACTAAAGAGCGCATTTTCAAAAATTCATATTTTAAAGTTTTGCTTGCCAAAGTATTTTCAATTTTTGATAATTACCGTTCATAAATAACTTTTACCTACTTTCTTCAATAAGACAAATTATAAAACTCATAAATACTCACTGTCATTCTTTTCTATAAACACAAATATATAGTTTAAAATTAATGTTTTGTTGTCTAATACCTTTCATTATTTTTATATTTTTTATGTGCATATTATGTTTTTTCTGTTTTGAAAATTTAGTTTGTGTTCCAATATTTTGTTTTTAATCTAAATTTTTTACTATTGTTGTGAAATCATCAGTATATTCTGAAGTATTTAATTTACAGTAGTGTAAACGTACTTATGGCTAGTATAAAGAAATTAATAGAAGTTTTAGACTCAACGCAGAGAAAAGTGGTCGAATCTTGTTGAACACACTGACTTCAAACACTCAAGCCGTAAAGCATGGGCCCTTCTCTGAAAGCTTGGTGGAAATTTAAAATAGAATGCAAACAAATAAAACCAAGTTAACCCCAACCTTGTAGCCAATCGTATTATAGACCTATCTAGAGTACCATCAGATAAACAAGCCACCAAGTCCACCAAATCAAACCTAAGACACCTAAAAAGCATATCTACTGAAAGGTCAACACAAGCTGCCCCTTTCTCACTGGCAGAAATAAATAAAGCCTGGAAAAGTGGCCAGACCTGAAATATATATCCCGAATTTATAAAAAATACTTGACCAAGAGAAAGAGCGTTGCTTATGAAGTTCTTTAACAATATACTCACAAGCACAAAAATTCCGAAAATTTAAAAAAAATCTAAAATCATAGCAATATGCAAACCCGGAAAGCCCCCAAACGCCGCGGATAGCTACTGTCTCATTGCTTTTCTTAGTGTGTGTTATAAATTATTGGAACTAAACTTTGTACTGAACCAAATCGGACCAATCATTGACGCCATCACGCCAATGGAACAGGCCGGATTCCGACCTGGCAGAAGCTGTATGAACAAATTGCAGCTCTTACATAGAAAAAGTGTTCGAAAATAAGAAAAAACAACGGCCGTGCCGATAGATCTAACAGCTGCATATGACACCGTATGGAGAGAAGGCCTACTGTTCAAACTTTTGAAAACCACCAAATGTTAGACCTTTTACAAATTGTTAAATGTGATGTCAATAAATCGACGTTTTGCAGTTCATATATTAGCGTCCAAAAGCTCTAAAAAACAGTTAAATAATGGTCTGCCCCAGGGCTCGGTACTGGCATTGCTGACTCTTTTCAATCTATGCATCAGTGATCTACCGGATACAACCTCTCAAAAATTTGAATACGCAGACGACATCGCGATAATTCCACAACATGAAAAATTTGAAAATAATGAAGCCCATACTCAATCAAGACTTAGAAAAACTCAATGGTGGGCAAGTTAATGAAAATAATTAACTGTGGAAAGTTAAGTTAATTCATTTAAATTGCCTTCAGTTAAGTTAAAAGTTAACAAGGAAAAAAAAATTAACTAGATAAGTTTAAAGTTAAGAGAGAAAATAAAATTAACTTATCTCAGTTAAAAAAAAGTTAATTTTTTTGAAGGTACAATATTTTTAAGTCATATACTACCATAATATTTTGTTATACAAAAACATTTACCAAGATATTTAATACTGTGTAAAAAATTAAATTATTATAATACATAATTCGAAAATAAATTACTAAAATCGTAAAAAAGTCGACCAATCGGTATTGCCTAGTTGATTACGCATGACTCAAAAATTAAATTAACTTAACTGCATGACAATGATAATTAACTATAAAAAGTTAAGTTACTACAATAAACATTTCAACTGAATAAGTTAATAAGTTAAAAACAAAAATAATTAACTAGTTAAGTTAAAAAGTTAAAAAAAAATTAACTTTTTAACTTAACTTTAACTTTTTAACAAGTTAATGCCCACCTTTGGACTCAAAAACTACACAAATACTTCCAACAGTGGCACCTTAAACCGAATGTACAAAAAACGGAGGCTACAACTTTCCATTTAAATATCAAACTAGCAAAATACCAACCAGCTATTACATTCGGAAACCAAATACCATTTTCAGTTTACAATTATATTAGTTTTTTTTCCTATGAATGTCAATAAAACATTACTTGTTGAGTAAAAATACTTGACAATTTAATACAAGGCTCCTACTATATTGTTACATTGACATTTTGAAAAGTATTAAAAATCCTTAGTAGCCGTTTTATTTTAAAATCATTTAAAGTTCAAATCTTGACAAAACATGGAAAAATATCAAATTATTTTGAGTTAAGAATTCATAAAAATTTTTCTTTTTAAATTCAAGATATGAAAATATAATACAAGATTCCTTAGAAGTTTGTCTACTTTTATCAAAAAAAAAAAAGTCCTTTAGAAAGTCAAACTAAATTTTCATGAGTGTGAAATTCAAATTTTTACAACATTGGATATGCACTCGATTTCTACTGTAGAGATTTTATTATTTTGTTGTGATTCAAAAACCAATAACTGTTGATACATAAAAATTTCACTAAATGTTCATTTTATCAATTCTTATACTGGATAAAATTTTCAGAATATTTTGACTTGTTTTGAGCTGTTTACGGACAATTTCATATTTCAGTTTTTTTTTTTTCTATGAATATCAATAAAGTTTTATCTGTTGGGTCAAAAAGTGTAAAGATTGAATACAAGGCTCCTGATATATTTTTACAATAGCAGTTTAAAAATATTAAAAATTCATTTGCACAAATTTTTTTATAAGCATTTAAATATCGAATTTTGACAAAATTTATCAATTTTAAAATTGAATAATTATTTTGTAGTTAAAAATTTATAAAATGTTCAACTTTTATATGTAAGGATTGAAAACTTAAAAAAAGATTCCACGTAAGTAGTTTATTCTGTTACCAAAAACTATTTTAGTTACTTTGTTGTGATTGTATAATATTATTATGGGTAATTGAAACTTCTAAAGTATACTATTATGTATCTATTATAGTATCATGGTTTGTTGTTGATGTATAACGCGTTTGTAAGTACCTAATGAATATTGTGATATGATTAATTTTGAATTTATTATAGATCAATTCTTTTTTAATACTATAGATATGTATAAAATATGTCTTGGCATGCCGTCTTCACTCTGTATCGTTTTTCTTATACAATGATATTATATCATTGAATTCCAATTTAATACCATCCATTATACAGTGACCCACTTGTAATCTACTGTACAGCAGAACGACTTTTTTATTTTTATTATAATTAAGTTTATTTGTTAATAATTTTTATAATTTTTGATTGAGTTGTTATAATTGCTTATTAAGCACCTTACGATAATAATAATAATAGTCCGTCCCACGAAATGTAAGCTATGTCATCCAAACTACCAGTGAACAATTCCTATTAGTGGTTTCCAAAATAATTGGAGCCCAAACATCTACATACCTACATACAATATTCTATATAAATAATTCCATATAATAATTAACACTATTTAGTTTAATCATTCTACCTGTGGCTAATGTAAAAGTCAATACTGACTTGGTTAGGTAATGTAAAGAGATGTGTGGTATGCATAGCTTTGTAATGATCAGCTCAACTATGAGTCTCGTGAAGCAAATTATAAAATAGATACCAAATACTATTTTTAATTTAAATATCCAATTTCGTTAAGATTTCTTCTAGAAATCCCTATAAAAAATAGTGCGTTTGTATTTTTGACATATTTTAGTTTATTTAATAAGAACTTATACCGTGTATTGTATACAACCGACAATATAACTGTTTTAACAATATAAATTATGTTTTATTAACAGTTAACACGTTGATATTACTATGTACATAAGTGTGGATAAATTAGTCTCGGGAATATCTTTTTTACTACCTAAGGTATCTGCTATATAGCTACAGATCTAAAATTATTTAATCATGACCAATTGGCAATTGCAACCTTACAATAAACAACAATATATTATTATTTAGTTTTGTTTCTTACTGGACAGATGGCACCTACATCCAGATTTCCTACTTTTCGGGTGGAATTTCTTAAAATGATCTCACTTCAGAACCTTTTCACTACCACTGTCCATCTCAATGGACATGCATTTATATTCATTACTGAACATCAACATTTGATTACAATGACGTTATTTTACATTTTAATTGTTCGCTAAATTGTATAGATTAAGATAACCGCCTATAATTTATCTATAAATGATAAGGTTTTTGTAAATTAAATTTATGACCATAAATAAAAAAAAAATAAAAAAAAAAATATTGGTCGAGTACAATTAAATGGGTAATGACAATTACAAATACTATAAAAAAAGAATAAACGAAATCGGTCCAGCCGTTCACGCGTGATGCGCAGCGTCTAAAGGAATATAATATATTTAATTTATATAATAAAAATATATATATATATATATAAGTAAGTGGCGGTTTCTATTATCCTTATACCTCATATACCCGTTTAAATAATCCACCATACCAAACAACACTATAAACTAAATCAAAATAACAAAAAATTTTGTTTTTGACACTCTTCTCTTATTCTGCAATAATCATTCATTAACTTGTCCTATATTAATCTTATTTTTTTGTTCTTCGATATCGTTCTTATCATGCCTTCTTTTCATTTTTATATTTTTTATTTTGCTCGTAGTGACTTATAAACAAACAGTTTCCATAGAAACATAATAATTATAAAATATACATTAAAATATATATCTACATGAAGTCGTCTCGACCTGGTGACCGAGAAAGACATCGAGTGGGGTTTTTATGTCGGTTCTGACCTTCCTCAGATTTAGCTGAATATCTATGTTGAATTTCAAGTAAATCAGTAGGGTAGATTTCGAGATCATAAGGATAATAAAAACCGCCACTAACTTTTATATATATAGATCTTTCTGTGTGATGTCCTCTTTAATTTAAAAAAAAAAACTGCCCAACGATTGAATAAGTAGTTTCGGAATTTATCCCGAACAGAAAGAAGCGACTTCATTTTATATAGTATTATTGATATAGATATAGATATAGATATAGATATAGATATCAATTATTATTAGGGTGGCCAGATATAAAATACGAAAATACGGGACAAAGATAAGAATTTTTTTATTATGAATAAACATCTATTTTTGATGAAATGCTTGAATATTTAAAGTCTTAAATCTTAATTGATTACTAACATACCTATACATATTTAACTTGGTACTAAAATAATCTATTTTGGATGTTTTATTACAATTGTCAATTTTAAGAATTATAAATATTTTTTTGTACTTATAAGTATAAACTATGATAACTATAATAATATAGTGTAATATGAATATTTGATTTAACTGGTGTTAGAAGTTGATGCTTGGGTATTTGTAAGTATTACAGTTTTAACTTTCGTTAAAAACACATTTTCTTTTAGGCATAGTTATTATTTTAATTATTATTTATTACTTATTAGTTCAACTGATATGACAGATTGTAAGATATACACAATAAATGTTCACACACGAAATGCTAAACGCTAACTGGCTAACTGACTAACTGAGAAACTGGGGATGTATAAAAATTATAAATATTTTCACCGACACTACGAGAGATATCATTCTATTTACAAATAATATATATGTGACACATATTGTGCTATAATATTATTATGTCTCATCGTCGGTCGCGACGTCGTGATCGTAATCGTCTGTATGCGGGCTGTGATCCTTTACGACGAAAACCAAAAATAACTTTATATTCGAATAATCGAATTCGATACTTACAAATCGGTTATCGTAATAATATGGCAAAAACGCCATTACCTATTCTTCAAAATATGCATAATTATATACGATATACATTTACTCCGTAGACCGTAATTGATATTTAATACAGATAGATGAAGATTACCTATATTTTTAATATTTAATTTTTTTTTTTACATATTTTCTATTATATGAAAAAAACGGGACAATATAGCGTCCCGGAAGCATATGTCGGGACAACGGGACAGACTTTTGAAATACGGTACTTTCCCGTATAATACGGGACGTCTGGCCACCCTAATTATTATATTATTAATCCGTAATGTTCAAAAATATTATTTTTAAGTCATACAGTATTTAACAGACCGATTAATTTTTTGAATGCAATAATCTTATCGATCAGTGATTATCAGTTAATGATTAGTCCAGGGCTGGGCAAGTTAACTATTTTTTTTTAACTCCTTAAGTTAATATAGAAAAAGTCGCTTTGCTGTACAGTAGGTTACAAGTGGGTCACTGTATAATGGACGGTATTAAATTTGAATTCAATGATATAATATCAGTCAGTCAGCCTATGATATTACTAAGTATATATGATGATATTATTGTGAATAAAGTAATTTATACATTAAGCTATTTACATGGACCCTTGTTTTACATTTTCAATCCTTAGCTATAAAAGTTGAACATTTTATACATTTTTAACTACAAAATAATTATTAAATTTTAAATGTGATAAATTTTGTCAAATTTCGAACTTTAAATGCTTATAAAAAAAAATTGTGACTAAGGATTTTTAATATTTTTCAACTGCTATTTTAAAAATATAGTATTAGCCTTGTATTAAATGTTCAAGCTTTTTTACAAAACAAATACAATTTTATTGACATTCATAGAAAAAAAGACTAATAAAATTGGAAACTGGAAATGTTCTTAAACAGTTCAAAACAAATGTTTGTTTTTCCCGTCGCTTTTTAAAACTATTTTGAAATTTAAAATTTGACCTCCCGAATGCACCAACTAGATTCACTTTCCCATCGAACAAGATACTGTTGAAGAAAATCAAAGCAGTTTTACTGCCCTAACCCGTGATGATGGACACAAAAATAAAATGTTAAATTACTTTAAAGTTTAAACTAAGTTAAATAACGAGTTACTGTTTTTTTTTTAGAAGTAACTTCTAACCTAACGAGTTACATTTTTCCCCATGTTATTCAGTAATTTAACGAGTTAATTAATTTTATTGTCACGTAAAGTTATTTTTTTCCTAAACCACGTATTTAAAATTAATTCAATTTTGTAAAATTAATTATACAAAAAAAAACCCGAAATATTAAATATATTTTAGTAACTAATAATTTATAATAATAGTAAGTGTTATTATATTGCATATTCACAGAAACTATTATATTATACAACTATATATTATAGACGGAAATGTTATAGGGGTAACTGTGGTAATTAATAAAAGAAAAAATAGAACAATTTACTCAGTACCTACTGAATATTCCATACACGACATATTATAACCTAACCTATATCTAATCATTATTAAGGTGAAAAAAAAAATAAAGTTAACTTACAGTTTTCTATATTAACTTAACTTAACGAGTTAAAAAAAAATGATCAACTTTAACAGCCTTGTAAATTGTCGTTGTATTTAATCAGTTAGTCAATGTTTTTAATTTATATCATAAATTACAGACTAACAGCAGTCAACAGTACATGTTTTAAATACAATTTTTCAATCAATTTAGTATAGCTTATTACAGGTGTAGAAACTGGTCTTTTTAAGTTTATAATTAAGTTATATTGATAATTCAAAATAAATTAATCTGTAAACTATTACAGAACTATCAAAAATTATATTATCTAGAAAAATAAATGAAACTTCATTCCAAAAAAAAAAAAAAAAATAAGAAAATACGTACCTAGATTTGCTAAAAAGTAAAGAAAAATGATTATTTACATAAATAAATGGGTAGTGTTAGCTCAGCTTAGGTTAGTGGACTGTATTGTGTAAATAAATGGTAACAACTGTATTTTTGATTTTGACGTGAGCGGCGGACTAATATTTTTAAAAATTCAAAACAAAACAAATTTAGGTACAAGTAAGGGGGTACACAGGGACTGGCCAATCTGGGGGATTCGTTGGGGATGACGAATAAAAATAACACAACAAAATTATAATAAAGTTTTAGAACAAAGACGTACGCAGACAATGCCGGTGGTGACGCGTTGACCTCGGTGACGGTGGCTTAACGACGGTGATGGGTAGGACGGTGACGGGTTTTACGAGACACAACGAACAATAAAAAACATGGGATAAAAAGCAACAAAACAAACGACAATATTCACGTCGCGTGACACTGGCAACGGCTAGGTGCGGGCACGGATACCGTGAGTAGCGGGAAGGCGGCATTTGCTTATCGCAGTGTTGGTGTTGCTTACCTAACTACTAAACAGGTAGAGACATTTTATTTTCAAACTTATGAAATTACGTTCATAGAATTTTAAAATATTGTACGTTATATCTTAGAATTTAATTGAAATGGGCTTAAATTAATACTATTATATGCAAAACATTTAAATAATTCCATTTAATAGTAATAATTTCACAGAGTTTTCTAAATTTTAAATCTGAGTGTGTTTGGACATTAATGATTAATATTGCTCTATCAATACAGAATTTTAGATTACACAGAATATGTCAATTTATAGTTGGGTGAATGAAAAGTGGCAGCTGGTAATATATTACGAAGCTGTTTTTTTGATAAACTAGGGGTTCTCAATTGAATCACTCAAAGCGCGATTGATATCAACACCTGGCCGGTGCGCGGTTGAAAATGTTTTTTTTTCCTTTTTGGCTTCGTCCTTGCAGGCTTAGTTACCACTTACCAATTGTGACCTTCGGCGATTGTAGTATAATTTTATGGTGGGACAATATCGCGGCGGGACAACATATGATTAATAATTCAAAATAAACCCTCTTTTTTCCATGATTTTGATTTACAATGATGGAAATTCACCGCTAGTCGCGTGGGCATCAGCGGCCACTTTTCATTCACCCGGCTTTTCTTTTATAGTGGTATACATTACAGGCACAGATCTAGAGCACAGATCTGGGGAGTGAGGCATCAACACGCATACGTATTTTTAAATAAATACCTTTATAATCATCCTCTAATACTGATTTATCCTCGTTTGTACCTGAAATTAAATTATACAATTAGTTTTACAATAAACTAATATTACACAGTATTAATCAAGATGACTTCTGTAACGTTACAGTCCTCTAATGCAATTTGAATTCGATAACCTAGTGCATGCATAATAATGCATTGTATAGTGGTAGAAGTACTTCACAGGATTTTATCTAAAGAGGACCTGATGTCAACGACTTTCGTTAAGGCGCCCGGTGTCGATGCCATTTTGTCCTCAAAAATACACTCTGCAGGAATAACGATTTAAAATCAACAAAATTTCATATTTTTTTTTTAATTGCTAGAGGGAAATATTCTATATCCCACATCGATCTCTGTTTTTCAACATTATATATTCTCAAACTTTATAATATGTCTAAAAAAATACAAGATTAAGAGCATTTTTTTACAATTTTTTCAATACAATTATTTGAAATAAAATACAAAATCAGAGATCGATGCGAGCTGTAGGAAGTTTTCTTCTTTCAGATAAAAAAAATAGTCATCAAAATCCGACAGTTCTACAAAGCTTGAGAGTTATTCCCGTAAAGTCATATTTTTCAGATATAATACACCCTATAAACCCCCCCCCCCAAATAGGTATCGGGTAGTAGATTAGTGAAAAAGTCTTATAATTGATGTGGCAACTAAAATATAAAATTTAATTTTCAAATTTTAAAGAATTGTGGAAAATTTGAAAAACTGGCACCTGGACCCTTAACATATTATAGTAAACAAATTGTAATTTAATAATAATTAACTACCATACGGATCATTAATAGCACTTTTATATTATACCCATATAAAATGGCTTGGCATGAAATACAGTGGTTTTTTGAAGAATGGACTTCAATAAAACATAATTTATTGTGTCTTTAGGTTAAAATGGTGGTGTGTCAGGAATTGGCAGTCAGAGGGTTATTCGAGTGCAAGGATTCATATTATAGGTATACCTATTATTAAAAGTTTTCCACTTAAATAAACACTTAGATAATATTATGATTTTTGTGCTAGACACTAAATAATATGTAACAAGTCCATTATAAGTAATGTTTAATAATTTTAGATTCTGAGCGGAGCGAGGAAGCTATTGGTTTTACACTGTCGTTTATTATTTTTTTTTTATTATATTATATAAATAACTAGCTAATCCCGTGCATTTGTTTGCCCATTAAAAATACCAACTCTATATAAATAAAATGTTTTATTTTATAATATGACGGTTACCATAACAACAATTTTGAACCAATTATTATAATAGCTTCATAACCCATGGCAACCATTTATAAACAAAAATGTTCATATGAAATCTCAAAATCCCTGTTTGAGCACCTCCCCGGGGTTGGTCCTCTCCCTTTTTAAATTATTCTATCTTCTGCACAGAGGTCTAATATATCTATATATATAATATATATAAATATCTGATCCCGTGCACTTCATTGTCCATTAAAATAAACTCTATATGAATAATATGTTTTACATATCGATATCACCATGGCAATCATTTATATACAAAACATTCCATCGGAAATTTCAAAACTATATTATATAATTGGTTGCTATGGTAATATGGAGACACACACAGACGGAAATCTCAAAATAAGATATAACTTGTTACCATGGTAATATGGACACACATGAATGGAATTCTCAAAACAATATATATACGGTTGCCATGGTAATATGGACACACACATACATACATTTTTACATAATATAGATATAGGTAATCTAACTTTAAGAAGTAAAAACCATAAAATCTATATATTTGTAGGGCGGTAGATATTATACCGTTCTGTAACTAGCTGGTAATTAAATAATAAGAAAAAAAAATAACACAAATTACAGTTCGGCGGTATAGGTATCAGTAGTATATATATACCATTCCTGGCGCAGCACCTTTAAGGTGCATCTTTAATAATAATATATCAGTAAAAGATCACAAAGAAAACAATGTGCAAAAAGATCAGAAAATTGAAATGAAATAATAATAAAAATATTTTTCGCAAAACTTAATTATTAAAAATAAAAAAATCGAAATGCAATAATAATAAAAACATTTTTCACAAAACTTATTAAATGTAAAAACCCCCAAAATATTTTTCATAATACTTATGATATTAATAATTAAAATCGAAATGAAATATAGTGTATTAAAAAATATTTTTAAAGAAATTGAATACCTTAGTTAAAGGAATTGATATTTATAATAAAAGAATGGAAACTATAAAAAATTTTAATAAGGTACAAGAAAATGAAATAGAAAAATCAATATTAAATAATGAAATCTTTGTTAAGTTCTGTAAATATGAATACTTTAATACTAATAATAAAAAAAATATTAAAATCATGAAATATAATCTAAATAAAATTCCAATTAAAGGAAATATTTTAATTGTCGATCATGGAAACAATATTTCTGGAAATGGAAAGCCTTATGCTTCTAAAATATTAGAATCGCCAACATGGCTTGAAATTTGTAAAATAGCTAATGATTTAATAAATACAACCGGTACTTATTTTTTAAAATATCTCCATGATATTTGTGTTGTTCAAGATTTAGGAAATATTAAAATATGTTGTCTTAGCATGGGAGGTACAGATGCCGATCATAAGATGCTTAGAATATAATAATAATAATATAATTAAATTTTTTAATAGAATTGTTCTATTAAAAAAATGTTCAATATTTAACGCTCACCCGTATAGGGGACGCGTTATTAAAATCCAAAAATCTTTAAAAACGATTTTACACTATATGATACTATGAGGGGGACTTATAAAGAATTAAAATCAAAAATGTTTAATGTAAAAATGAAGATTCTAACATAAAAAGCAACGGAGTTATACTTAAATGAAAAATATGAAGCGGGGGGTAAACTTTTAATATGTAGTGTAGATAAGCATATAAAACATATCTGTGTTGATCCAACTTGATAATATCAAATATTAAATGAAATATAGGACATATACGATCGCGTTATTTTTTAATATTTTTAATAGAAATATGGAAAAAAATGCAAAAAATCTACAAAATCATTCCCAGCTTTGCAGATACCCGTTAGGAAAAAAGGAGGCCGGAACTCTTTTACAGATATCTGCAAAGGTATCGTGGGAGGTGAAGTTACCCAAGCGCTTTATCCAGCAGGTCAACGACAGTTTTTCAGTAGATTGCATAGGTGTGTGCACCCACCTATACAATCTACCGTAAACGTCTTCAAAGCCTGACGAAATTAGTAGGTGAATATGCAGCGCTACACATTCCCCCACTAGTTTCAATCCGACCAAGAACACATTTAAATCAAACGGGTTAACCACTGAGCTACAACACTTGGGCATGTATAATGATTATTTAAACACTATTTAAATAATTCGATAAAAAAACATCATAATATAAACTATACATATATATTATGATAAGATATCCAATACCGGATGTTAAAAAATAATCAGTCCAACGTTGATATAAATATACAATATTATTATTATTATTATTATTATACCACACTGTATAGGTATTATAATATTATATATAATACTTCGTAAGTATTATATTCGATTTAAATTTTCGAAAATTTTTTTTTTTTTTTTTAAATAATCAGTCTAGCTCCATATTTTTATTATTATTATTATTATTATTCGAATCATGTAATTCCTCTTGTATTAATTTACGTAGTTCGTTAAGTGAAAGTTTAATTTCATTATAATTTTTGTTTTTAATAAAACTTAAAATATTTTCGAAACAACAATTACTAATGAAATGGAAGTTAAATGATTTTAATTGATTATGTTTTTTGTAATAAACATATTTTGCAACATTTTCGTAACAACAATTATCCAATATTTGATACCATAATATATTACTAATTTCAGAATCAATATCAATATCAATATCACTATCATTAAATATAGGTCTTAGGATTTTACGTTGTTGTTCAATCATATTTAAAAGTGTTTTCATATTTTCCATTTATATTATTTATATTAGTAAATATTTTTTTTTAACATCGAATTATTAAAACAACGAGTTGTTAAAAAACAACGTTAACGTAAAAAAAAAGGTGGGCAAGTGGGTGTCGCTCTGCTGTACAGTAGGTTACAAGTGGGTCATTGTATAATGGATGGTATTAAATTTGAATTCAATGATATAATATCATTGTATAAGAAAAACGATTCTGAGCGGAGACGGTATGTCCTTCTAGGTAAAAGACATATTATATACATATCTATGGTATTAAAAAAAATTGACCTATAATTAATTCCAAATTAATCATATCACAATATCCATTAGGTACTTATAACGCGTTATACACCAACAACAAACCCTGATACTATCATAGATATATATAGTAGATTACTTTAGAAATTTCAAGTACCCACGAATAATATTATACAATCACAACAAAATAACTAAAATCGTAATTCTTGGTTTAAATATGAAATTTTGTCTAAACTTGAAATTAAAATGTCTGTAAAAAATAAGTGTGTTTATATATTTTTTAGATTTTTTGGTTACAGTATGAATTATTTAAGAGAATCTTTGTTTTAAATTTTCAACTCTTAGTTATAAAAACTGAACATTTTATAATTTTTTAATTCCAACGATTGATTATTTTCGAGATTTTGATAAATTTTGTTAAAATTCCAACTTTAAATGCTTATAAAAAAAAATCGTGCCTATGTATTTTTAAAATTTTTCAACTGATATTGTAACAATATATAAGAAAGTTTGTATTCAATTTTCAGACTTTTTGGCCCACCAAATAAAATTTTATTGACAATTATAAAAAAAAAACCTAAAAAAATTGAAAACTGAAAATGTCCGTAAACAGCTCAAAAAGAGTCAAAATATTTTCAAAATTGTATGGTATATAGGAAATGCTAATTTAAACATTGAGTGAAATTTTCATGTATCTACAGTTGTTCGTTTTTGAATTACAACAAAATAAGGAAATCGCTACATGAGTAATCGAGTGAATATCCAATGTTGTAAAAATTTTAATTTCAAACGCTCATAAAAATTTAACTTGACTGTCCGGTAGAGATTTTTTTATTGATAAAGGTAGATAATCTTATAAGGAAGCTTGTGTTTCATTTTCAAATCTTAGATTTAAAAAGAAAAATTTTTACGAATTCTTAACTCAAAATAATTTGCTAATTTTCGTGATTTTTCCATATTTTGTAAATTTTTGAACTTTAAATGCTTATAAAAAAAAATTGTGACTAAGGATTTTTAATATTTTTCATCTGCCTTTGAAACAATATATTAGGAGCCTTCTATTAAATTTTCAAGCTTTCGCAACCAACAAATAAAATTTTATTGATATTTTTAGAAAAAAAACTAAAAAAAAATGAAAAATGAAAATGTCCCTAAACAGTTCAAAATAAATCAAAATATTTTGAAAATGTTATCGTGTATAGATAATGCAAATATAAACAATCAGAGAAAATTTTCTCATGCTTCGATTTTTTGGAAAATCGATTTTGCGTAAAAATTCCCGTTTTTCCTTAATTTTTATGTTGTTTTTCCCGGCGCTTGTGAAAACTACTAGAAAATGTTTACTTTTGACCCCCCAAAGTACCAACTAGATTCACTTTCCTATCAGAAAAGGTACTATTGAAGAAAATCGAAGCACTTTTACTTTCACAAAACGTGATGACAGACACAAAAATATAAATAAAAATATAAATAAAAATATAAAAAAAAACATACATCATTGTAAAACCAATACATTCATCGCTCCGCTCAGAATCTAAAATATAAATAAAAATATAAATGAAAATATAAAAAGGTGGGTAAGTGGATGTCGCTCTGCTGTACTGTAGGTTACAAGTGGGTCACTGTATGATGGATGGTATTAAATTTGAATTCAATGATATAATATCATTGTATAAGAAAAACGATTCTGAGCGGAGGCGGTATGTCAGTCTAGGTATAAGACATATTATATGTATACTTATTTATGGTATTAAATTATATGGAATTTATGAATAAATTATTCATTGCCCCTTAAAATATGCACAGTCTTATCATTGAGCATACTTCTTATTCCTTATACTATGGTAGATTGTATGGATAGGCAATAATTTGTTGATTTTTCAGTTTCATATATCCCCGAATAATATTTTTAAATTACAACAAAAAACCAAGATCGTTAATATTGATTTTAATATGTAATTTCGTCCAAATTTGAATTTAAAATGTATGTAAAAAATAACTGTGTTCATATATTGCTTAGATTTTTTGGTTACAGTATGAATTATTTAAGAGAATCTTTGTTTTAAATTTTCAACTCTTAGTTATAAAAACTGAACATTTTATAATTTTTTAATTCCAACGATTGATAATTTTCGAGATTTTGATAAATTTTGTCAAAATTCCAACTTTAATAGCTTATAAAAAAAAATCGTGCCTATGTATTTTTAATATTTTTCAACTGATATTGTAACAATATATCAGGAGCCTTGTATTAAATTTTTACACTTTTTGGCCCAACAGATAAAACTTTATTGATATTTATAGAAAAAAAAACTAAAAAAAATTGAAAGCTGTAAATGTCCATAAACAGCTCAAAAAGAGTCAAAATATTTTCAAAATTGTATGGTGTATAGGAAATGCTAATATAAACATTCAGTGAAATTTTCATGTATCTAGAGTTATTCGTTTTTGAATTACAACAAATTAAGGAAATCGCTACATGAGAAATCGAGTGAAAATCCAATGTTGTAAAAATTTTAATTTCAAACGCTCATAAAAATTTAATTTGACTGTCCGGTAGAGATTTTTTTATTGATAAAGGTAGATAATCTTATAAGGAATCTTGTGTTTCATTTTCAAATCTTAGATTTAAAAAGAAAAATTTTTACGAATTCTTAACTCAAAATAATTTGCTAATTTTCGTGATTTTTCCATATTTTGTCAATTTTTGAACTTTAAATGCTTATAAAAAAAAATTGTGACTAAGGATTTTTAATATTTTTCATCTGCCTTTGAAACAACATATTAGGAGCCTTCTATTAAATTTTCAAGCTTTCGCAACCAATAAATAAAATTTTATTGATATTTTTAGAAAAAAAACTAAAAAAAAATGAAAAATGAAAATGTCCCTAAACAGTTCAAAATAAATCAAAATATTTTGAAAATGTTATCGTGTATAGAAAATGCAAATATAAACAACCAGTGAAAATTTCATGTATATACGTTCATTTGTTTTAGAGTTACATCAATAACCAAAATCGATTTTTTGGAAAACCAATTTTGCGTAAAAATTCTCGTTTTTCCTTAATTTTTATGTTGTTTTTCCCGGCGCTTGTGAAAACTACTGGGAAATTTATACTTTTGACCCCCCAAAGTACCAACTAGATTCACTTTCCTATCAGAAAAGCTACTGATGAAGAAAATCCAAGCACTTTTACTGTCCTAAAACGTGATGACAGACACAAAAATATTAAAATATAAAAATATAAATAAAAATATAAAAACATACATCATTGTAAAACCAATACATTCATCGCTCCGCTCAGAATCTAAAATATAAAAACATACATCATTGTAAAACCAATACATTCATCGCTCCGCTCAGAATCTAAAACACACATCATTGTAAAACCAATACATTCATCGCTCCGCTCAGAATCTAAAACAACGTCAACGAGTTAACGTAAAAAACAACGACTCGTTAACTCAAAAAGAAAGATGGAATTAATATTTCAGAAGCATTTAAAAAAATAATAAAACAAGCTATATCACAAAATCATCAAGCACCAAATTTACTTCACGCAGATAAAGGTTTGGAATTTGAACCTACACATGTAAACCAAATGATAGAGAGTCTTTTACAAATTGTTATCAGAAACATATACCTAATAATTTTTGTTATTATATTAAATATAGTAATGGTGATTATAAACCTCCTGTAAAATATTCTGGTCCAAACGTAGCTCAAGTATTTTATGAATGTATGAAAAATGAAGAAAAACTTATTTCTAAAATATATGATAAAATAGTTCCTATGAAAACATTGAATGCAGAACAATTAAATAATTATTATAATAAATCTGATAAATGTCATATTTGTGAAAGATATTTATCAGATTTACCTCCAATGTTAGAGAAAAATTTAAAAATAATTAAAAACGTTATTAAGCATTATAAAAATACTGATAATGTTAAAAAATTTAAATTGTATGAAGATAAACTTAAAATAATTAAAAACACTATTGAACATTATGAAAATATTGATGATGTTAAAAAATTTAAATTGAATGAAGATAAACTTAAAATAATTAATATCGTTATTGAATATTATGAAAATATTGATGATGTTAAAAAATTAAAATTGTATGACGCCATTGAATATTATGTTAAAAAATTAAAATTGTATGAAGAAAAAAATAAAATTAAAGATGCTATTGAATATTATGAAAATATTAATGTTGTTAAAAATTTTAAATTGTATGAAGATAACCTTAAAATAATTAAAGATAATATTAAACATTATGAAAATATTGATGATGTTAAAAAATTTAAATTGAATGAAGATAAACTTAAAAAAGAATTAGAAAATAAAAATAAAAATATGCGAAAAGTTCGGGATCATGACCATTTAACTGGAGAATATAGAGGTGCAGCACATTCTATCTGTAATCTTAATTATCAAAATCCACGTTTTATTCCAATTGTTTTTCATAATCTTTCAGGTTATGATGCCCATCTATTTATAAAAGAATTTGGAAACGATAATGAAAGAATAAAATTGATCCCAAATAATGAGGAAAAATATATTTCTTTTTCAAAAATGATGTCACGTGAAGTAAATAGGAAAGGTAAAGACATAGTTATATATATAGAATTAAGATTTATTGATTCATTCAAATTTTTACCTAGTTCTTTAGAAAAGTTAACAAATAATTTAAGAAATGATTCAAAATTAAATTTAAAAAATAAATTTAAAGAACTTAGTAAATATTTTCCTGAAGAACATTTAGATTTAGTTACTAGAAAGTTAGCTTATCCCTATGAGTATATGGATTATGAAGAAAAATTTAATGAAACATGTTTACCTCCTATTGAAAAATGTTATAGTTCTCTCACTGATAAAAATATAACCAAAGAGGAATATGAAAACTCACAGAAAATTTGGAAAGTTTTTAATATACAAAATATGCGTGAATTCACTAGTTTATATAATAAGATCGATGTTATTATTTATTATTTTTTATTATCAACAGATATAATAGAAAATTTTAGAGACATTTCTTTAAAAAATTATAAATTCATGTTGAATATCAATCATGTTGATATAAAATTATGTTCTAATGCAGTCCAACTAGAAAAATTAATTACAAAACCAAATTTTGATCGAAGGACAATTTTTACAGAAAATTTAGCTGCCGTACATATGAAAAGAACACAAATGTCTTTCAAACAACCAATATACTGGGTGATTCTTTTATCAAACAACACTCATTATTTCAAAAAGTGAAAATTTTTTTGAAGATATTTTTTTACATAGTTTCAAGTCGCTTATAAAACAACGTTAAAATTATATTTTTAATTATTTTTATCCTTATAATTTTTTAAGTTTTTTACTTTTTTGAATGACAACATAGGGTTTTAATTTTATATTCTAAAGTAGAATATTTTTCTTAGTATTTTGATACATGAAAATTGAATTTGGGGCGAGTAGTTTATGAGTTATAAGTATTTAAAGTTTGGACGAGCGGTGAAGTGGACAAACATTTCGCGGGGTAACCCCGAACCACTCCACTCCGCTCGTCTAAACTTTAAATATTTATAACTCATAAACTACTCAACCCAAATTCGATTTTCATGTATCAAAATACTAAGAAAAATATTCTCCTTTGGAATATAAAATTAAAACCCTATGTTGTTATTCAAAAAAGTAAAAAACTTAAAAATTTATAAGGATAAAAAATATTTAAAAATATAATTTTTTAATAAAAACGTTGTTTTATAAGCGACTTGAAACTATGTAAAAAAATATTTTCAAAAAAATTTACACTTTTTGAAATAATGAGTGTTGTTTGATAAAAGAATCACCCAGTATATAGGAATGTGTATTTTAGATTTATCTAAAATGTTAATGTATGATTTTTATTATAATATTATAAAGAAGAAATATGGAAATAGAGTTAGATTGTTATATACAGATACAGATTCACTAATATTAGAAATAAAAACTAAAGATTTTTATCAAGATATGAAAATTATGTTAGATCATTTTGACACTTCAGATTATCCTAAAGATAATATTTATGGTTTACCTTTAGTTAACAAAAAAGTTTTAGGCAAGTTTAAAGATGAGTTAAATGGAAAAATAATGACTGAATTTATAGGTTTAAGATCTAAATTATATTCTCATCAAATCTTAGATACTGAAAAAGAAATTAAAAAAGCTAAAGGTGTTAAAAAAAATGTTGAAGAAAATAAAATATGTTTTAATGATTTTGAAAAATGTTTACTAACAAAAGAATCAAAATATGTTAAACAAAATTTATTTAGAACTAAGAAACATGATATTTTTACTGTAGAACAAAACAAAAAAGCTTTAAGTGTTTATGATGATAAAAGATTTATTTTGAAAAATGGTATTGATACATTAGCTTGGGGACATTATAAAACAAACATAGATAGAAACGATTTTGTAAACCATCTCAATACACTGATTAGAAATCAAAATCAAAAAGATTAGAAAAATATTTGATATTTAATGTGTGTCCGAATTGGACACGCGTTTAAATATATAAGTTTTTTGCATTTCGATTTTTATTTTTAATAGAACAATTCTATTAAAAAATATTTTAATTATTAATATCATAAGTATTATGAAAAATATTTTGGGGGTTTTTACATTTAATAAGTTTTGTGAAAAATGTTTTTATTATTATTGCATTTCGATTTTTTTATTTTTAATAATTAAGTTGTGTATGCGTCGAAGAGTTCGATTTTCTTTTTTTTGCAGTTTTTTTCAAAAATTCGAGTTTTAGCCCGTTTCGGTCGTATCGCCCTCCCCGTTTGGATCTTATTCACGTTCCCCGCTAAATTTACGGCCCTACTTTTTCAGATACGAGTCCCGGGGAGGAGCGGCGTCGCGGAAACGAGAGTAGGTAACGCTAAATATATGCGTCGCGTCGTTTTTTGCCGTTTTTTTTCTAAAATTCCAGTTTTAGCCCTTTTCGACACTTCTGCAATCCCAGTTGATGACTTATTCGCGTTCCCCTCTACATTTACTCGACCACCGTAGAGTAGGTGTTACTATATACAGGCATCGAAATGCATGCGTCGAAGGTTCCTTTTTTCTCGAATATCGCGTTCTGAACTCAGTAGGTAGGTAGATAGGTAGCACGGCCACCGGAATTTTTTTTTCACTTTTTTCTTTATTATTACTTTTCGATTTCACTTCAGCCTTATCATATTATAACGAACATTTTACGATTTTTTCGAGTTTCACCGTCGAAGGCTTATTCGCGTTCCCCGCCAAATGTATAAGTCAGTACTTCGCTCGAGTCGAGTGCCGCGGAGGAGATCGGAGAGCGGACAGTGTCGTTATTACTATATACGGAAATGAAAATATGCGACGAAAAGTTCGATTTTTTTTCGCCTTTCTTTTTTTCGTCATATAAATATGATTAACGGAAACGTTTCCGTGTTTTTCGGAGGATCATGGGGAAACAAAATCCCAATCAGCTTATCGAGTTTCGCTTCTAAATCGCTCTACTACCTACTATAAACGACAAAAACTATTAAACGTGGCCGCCCGACTTGCTAGACACTCAACAAATCACGGCGACTATATTACGACCAGCACGGGCGCCCGAAATGTTATTATTTATATACATTTGATTTACGTCATTTGGCGTTTTCATGCCTTGACCCGGACGTCGCACTATCCGACGAAGTCAGATTGCCTACCAGGGTTGCTACGTCCAACGTCGAGGAAGGTGACTGACCTGCTAGACACCAAAACAATAAAACATATACCAATTTTTTTGCACGTGACCTATTACTTAATTTTGCGTCAGAAGTCACACGTTGTCCGCTATCCGACGCTAGACCCTAGGGCCTAGATCTTGCTAGACCCCAAAACATATTTTCGCGTAATTACGTCGAGGAAGGTGACTCGGTAGTCGGATTGCTTACGAAATGTTTTCAATTTTTTTTTCACGTATTTCATTACTTAATTTTGCGTTGTCGGTGACTGCAATGGACGCTGTCCCGGCCGCACATTGCCTACCCGGATAACATAGATGACTGACCTGCTAGACACCAAAAAATCAGACGGTGGCTATATGATTTGAATGGACAACCGAAATATTTTGAATTTTCTTCACGTAATTTATCCTTTAATTTTGCGTTTTCGGTAACAGTAATGAAAGTCGTCCGCGATTCGACGCAGTCGGATTGCATACCTGATGCCGTGACCCGGCCGTCGCACATTGTCCGCTATCCGTCCAAGTCGGATAGCCTACTCCTATTATTATAGCGAATGTCATTCGAGGTGACTGACCTGCTAGACACCCTAAAAAATACGGCGGATATATGATTTGCATGGACGTCCGAAATTTTTAAATACTTTTCAAGTAATTTATTACTTTTTTTGCTTTTTCGGTAACAGTAATGAACGTCGTCCGCGATTCGACGCAGTTGGATTGCATACGTGATGACGTTCCCCAGCCGTCGAGTATTGTCGGATTGCCTTCCAGGGTGACTACGACCAAAGTCGAGGAAGGTGACTGACCCGCTAGACCCCAAATACTATTACTACGGCGAACGTCATTCGAGGTGACTGACCTGCTAGACACCCACAAAAATACAACGACGATTTATAATTTTTTTTACGGAATTTTGAATTTCCGGCGGCAGTAAAGAACGTTGTCGTCGAACGTTGTTGCTTACCGGGGGGCTACCACGTCGAACCACGGTGGACCTAACCTTATCAGAGTTCCTTATCACCAGTGTTGTAAAGTATTTGAGTAAAAGTATTTGAGTAAAAGTATTCAAATACTTTTTTCCGTATTGAATACTTTTTCAAATACTTTTATTTTTGAAGTATTTGAACGGTATTTTAAATACATTTTTTTACTATTGAATACTATTTTATTGAATACTTTTTTTATTCCTTCAACTTTTTATTCATTGTCAAATAATAATAATGTCTTAATAATATTATAATATATATTTATCATTTATGAACAATTCTATAATGGTTTTAGTTTTCGTCTATTAATAGCTAATTAATATTAGTTAGTCTGAGAAACCGTCTGTTTATCGTCGACACTCGACGACGATCGGAACGGTACGTTTCGGTACCTACTACCTACCAATATAGTGTATTATCATATCGAAATATAATACGAACATAAGGTAGGTAAGGTATGTCGTATACGTACGTATTTTTTTGTTTTGTATTTGAAAATTATTTCAAATACTTCTAAAAAGTATTTGAGTAATACTCAAATACTTTACAATAGATAGTGTTTGGGTGGTATTTTAAATACTTTATTTTATAAGTATTTGAGTAATTACTCAAATACTTTTTAAAAGTATTTTTTACAACACTGCTTATCACACACTGACCAGCTCGAGACCGACGACCAGACCAACAGACCACTGCAGCTTCCGAAATCGAAAACACTCATGACCGACACCTGGGGGTCTGGGGGTATCCCCCAGCGACGCTCGGAGAGCTAGTACTGTATAAAGTATAAACACTATAGTCTATATTTTAGTTTTGGGTTGGAAAAGAATTAAGTACCTACACTAACCTTGTATAAACAAATTAACTTTTTTTAACTTAATAAAAAGTTAACAAAAAGTGTGTATTAACTTTTAATTAAACTAAGTCAACCTATAGTTAAATAAACTTTTAATTTTTCATTATTGATGCATATTAATTTAACTTAACTGAGTTAAAAAAAATCAATAACTTGCCCAGCCATAGGCTCAATTTCAACTTTGCAAGCAAACCATTGCAATATAGCATTTTTAAAAATTGTATGTCCCAGGTTTTTGAGGGGGCTACGGCTAAGTTTAAGGGGGCTTAGCCCTACCCAATTTACTCCTATGTGCCCAGCCTTGCTTTTCGGTACATCGCCGTTGAGCGGAACCGTTAGCGGGTAACGGTGCATAATTCTACGTAGAGTTGTCTACTTGTCTCGTTGTCGCGGTTTCATCCGTCCGCCCAGCACCGTGCACACAGCGTACTCCACCACGTCGTTCGCTCGCACTGTACCGGTTGCTGTCTGCGGTGCTAAGTCGGTAAGCCGCTTTGGTTAGTCGAGTGTACCCCGTAGCCGCCGTCATTCTAGCCGAGTGATCTTCAATATTTTCTCGGCTTAACAACATCCACGTTCGTTAAAGCCCAGGGCCAAGTAATGTGCCCATTCACTATATTATCATGATCTTATATGTATATCCGTGTATAGTGACAACCAATGTAATTATCACTTAATTAGAATAAGCTCTCCCTGAAACTACGTTGTTATTACTTATAACTCATAAGGTTCTTGATTAAAACAAATTCCAAATATTTAGTGTTGTGCATCATCATAATCATTCTTTCCGTTTCTCCTCACTGTCCTACCTCATTCCCGTACAAACATCGACATAGGTAGTAGGAAACCATAATTAGTATACTTCGGACCTGCTGCCCTAACAATATTTCTAATGAAAAATAAATGAATAAATATTTGTTCATGACGTTCATGTTATGTCATAATATCTAAATATGTAAAATTAAAATAAATAAATATTAAATTTACCTTTAAGATCATAAAGTAAATGCTTATAAACTATAATAATGCCTAATATGAAATACGAATTATTTGTTGAATTTCATTAACTTACTTGTAAATTTAGCACAATCAATTAGAACACCTGGTAAATTTTAAAATTGTTCAACAAAATGTATCAAACTATAATTTATAAAATAGGTACCATCAAATATTAATTAATTTAATGTATCACTAATTTCAAATGATCCAATAATGGGCCTTTCAATCTTACTAAATATTCTATAATATGCATTTTTTTAGATACTTTCCTAATAGGCGATAGCTATGATCATTTATAAATACGACATTTAGAATTTCAAATTGAAATCAACATTATTTAAAAATAGATTCAGAATATAATGTTTTCATAAAATTGTCAATTGGGATATAGGGATAATGGTCATTAATCTTAACCTTAATTTGAGAATACACATTATACATATTTCTTTTAATTTTTTTAAATACTTAATCATCTATTCTACTCTTTCTCTTTTTCTTCGTAATCCTATCTTCTGTAATAACGTCGTATTCATGGGTCCAAACATTTTTCGTAAAATACTTTTTTCTGGTATGAATAATTTATTTTCATATCATTTACTAAGCGTGCATGTTATTCATACCCATGCAATGTTTTTTTGTACGAGATTCTTCTCTTTTTTTAAGATTATTTATGTCATAGGTAACTATTCTAAGATTACTATTTTGCTTACTAATAATTAATTAAAAATATTACCTTGACAATTATCTATAAAAAAAAAAAATGTATTTTCAACCTTGTCTATTAAATATTAATACTACAAAATTACTGTACTTCATTTAATTTTTAACAGCTACTTATAATAATTACGTTCTAAAACCTAAAATAAATGTATTTAATATATTATGATAAAATTATCTCATTACAACCTCGTTGATTAAAACAAAATTCAATTTCAATATGTCAAAAAATGTTTGGAGTTACGATATTTGTAATTTGTAACATATAACTATCCTTCACCAGGTATAATAGAATAAGTTTATACAAATGTTATTTCATCATTTTTAATCTTTACTACAAAATCGTATAAAAATATGCACTTTTTAAAACATCTTTAGACATAACATCATTATTAACTACGTCATAAATATTATATTAAATTGAAAAGTAAGACATGTTATAAGTTCTGTTTGTCTTTAGATTATCATAACAGTAGGTAATTGGTATTCGTTTATAAAATAATTAAAAAATTGTCAAAATAAAAATTATAACACAAATTCTAAATCAATGCTTACACCATAATGCACCTTGTGTATTGGGATGTACAGCTATAACGCAAGCTATAAAAGCATTAAATAGAAACATTTTTAAAAACTGTTTTAAAAAAATCATTTTGATTTAATATAAAAAAATAATAAAAATTCAGTGAACGTTGGAAAATAAATGAAATAAAATATTACTTCACGATTTCTTTTATAAGCGATATGTTCCTATTCGATACTTCCTCAGCACAAAATAAATAATGAACACAATAAGTTGTTTATTTAGTAACAACGAATACAATATAACAACACAATAATATTATTATTTTAAATTTTTAGACTTTGAGTGGAACGATTAATGTATTGATTTTACAATGATATGTGTTTTTTTTTTAAATTTTTTTCTTGTGTACAAGATTAGTAGTCGAAATAATGCTTCGATTATAAACTTCAGTATCTTGTTCGATGGGAAAGTGAATCTAGTTGGTACTTATTGAAGGTCAAAATTTAAAACTCCCAAAAGTTTTTAAAAGCGCCCGGAAAAACAAAATTAAAATTAAGGAAAACCGGGAATTTTTACGCAAATTCGGTTTTTGATAAAATCGATTTTGGCTTTTGATGTAGCTCTAAAACAATTGATCGTAAATACATGAAATTTTCACTGAATGTTTATATTAGCCTTTTCCATACATGAGAAATTTTCAAAATATTTTAACTTGTTTTGAGCTGTTTACGGACAATTTCATATTTCAGTTTTTTTTTTTTTTTCTATGGATGTGAATAAAACTTATTCGTTATGTAAAAAAGCTTGAAAATTAACTGTTAACTTTAAACTTTTTAAAATGTTTTCCATTAACTTAACTTAACTCAGTTAAAAATTTTCATTAACTTGCCCAGGCTTGCGAAATACATAGTTATCATGAGATTATATACCAATATGAAATACAGCAAATTTACAGCAATATTCCGTTTTTCAAAATAAAATAATCAATGTTTATAATAAGTTCTTGATTCAGTAACAACTCATATATAAAATAATAATTCGCCTTTCGTGGACCGAAGTAAAAACCATACATGTAAACTATAGTGGTTTTTTGTTCTGTTTTTAATCAAATGAGTAAATAATTCATATATAATAGTGTGTCACATCGAAGATGCTCTACATTTTCAATGTTTTCCTTTGTTAGATCAACTTTAAAACAGAGTTTCAAAACTTTTTAATAACGCTACGAGTAGAACGTTCATCGATTCAAAAAACAATTGAAATAGATAAATGATAACATAACGGTAAACGGTAAACGATTGACATCTGAATCATCTGATAAAAGATAACGAAACAGAAACAATAAACGGTTATAATTAAATATTAATATCGAATAAAATAATAGAAAACAATTAAAGATTGAAAAATAATATTTAAAGAAAAAAAATATTTATAAAATAATAACTATTAGTTAAATAATATAATATTTTATGATTATTTTTGTGGAACTGTGATTTCCAAATAATTAAAATATTAGGTAGGTACCTGCCTAATAGTAGATCCTTGCCTGGTTGTATCTTGTACCTATCTAACCTAATTACCTACTAGTAGAGTAATGTTAAACAAATTCAAAGGTATTTTATAATTCATAGGTACATAAACGTTATAATAAATTAAAAATATTAACAATGTCTAAAATGACTTTATTTTCTTACTGAGGTATTTGCAACTCTCGAAGAACTTTTTTTATAAATTTTCAAGCGTTTTCACTCAAAAAGTGAAATGCTATGTATTAAATAAAACTAAAGTGTTGGACTAAGATTACTAATGCACTTCTCACGGTTTATATGGCAGTCACTGGCCATTGCGTCAGCTGGAAGTTACATACACATAATTATTGTCTTAAATAGGGTATTAGGCATATACAGCGTACAGCAACGGGTACATTATCGTTGTTTTTGTTTCATACACGACTGAGAAAATAATTAGTAAAAAAATTTAAAACAGCAAACATGCCCTACATTTAGAATTTTTATCGATTTTATTCGATCGGCTTTAATATAGGTACCATCAAATATTTTCAAAATAATTGGTACTAATAACTATATTAGCCTTTTCTATACATATAAATATTTTGACTTGTTTTGAGCTGTTTTCGGATATACTCAGTTTCAAACTTTTTTAGGTTTTTTTTCTATGAATGTACTTAAATCAAAATAAATTTGTCAGGTAATAAGCTTGAAAATTTAATACAAAGCTCCTACTATATTGTGACAATGACATTTAAAAAATATTAAAAATCGTCAGTCACGGTTTTTTTAAAAATCATTTGAAAGTTCTAATCTTGACCAAATACGAAAAAAACACCAAAATTAACAAATTATTTTGAGTTAGAAATTCATAAAAATTTTTCTTTTTAAAATGTAATACAAAATTTTTTATAAGTATGTCTACCTTTATCAAATAAAAGAAAATATCTACAAGAAAGTCAAATTAAATTTTGATGAGCGTTTGAAGTTCATATTTTTATAACACCCTTTATCTTCTGTGGCGATTTTCTTATTTTGTTGTAAATCAAAAAGTAAAAACAAACCACTTTAGATGCACGAAATGTTGACTGAATGTTTCTATTTTTATTTTCTATATACCATAAAATTTTGAAACTATTTTGACTCTTTTTAAGTTGTTTACGGACATTGTCAGTTTTAAATTTTTTTAGTTTTTTTTTCTATAAACAACAATAAATTTTTAATTGTTGGGAAAAAAGAGTGAAAATTTAATGCAAAGCTCCTGATATATTGTTACAATAACAGTTGAAAAATATTAAAAATACATATGCACAGTTTTTTTTATAAGAATTTAAAGTTCTAATTTTGACAAAATTTGTGAAATTTAAAATTTAATAGTTATTTTGTAGTTAAAGATGTATATAATGTTCAACTTTTATAGCTAAGGATTGAAAATTTAAAACAAGGTTCGACTCCATTCCATTATCTAAACTTTAAAAACGTATACGTTTGAGACATGTAATTATCATAATATTATATACCAAAACGATATACAGCAAAACATATTCTATCTCGAAAATTAAAATAATCAGTGTTCATAGCAATTTTTTGATTCAGTAAAAACTCATATTTAAAATAATAATTTGCCATTCGTGGTACGTACAGGTGCTTTAACTATAATAATTCCTTTTTTTCATTCTTTTTATCACCTGAGTAAATAATAGGTATGAGACTTTATCACACCGAAGAGTCTCCACATTTCTTAACATCGTCTTTAAAATACTACAGAGTAATATTTTCAAATAAATTGCCAATAATAACATTCGATGGTTTAAGACAAAAAACTTCGAAATTAAGTCAGAAACATGTCGATTATTATTATTAGCATATGGCTCCGGCATAAATAGTAAAGACTAAAGACATAATTTAACAGTAGGTAATAAGGGCTAATAAACTAGTGAACTAAAACTGAGGCTAACATAAAAAATAAAAGACTAAAATAAAAACCAAAGCACAAAGTTAAACCAAATAAAAAACAACATACAAACATGGCACAACCCAGGGCTAAAAAGAAAAAAGAAACCATACTAAATCGTTTACGAATAGGGCATATATTTATCACGCACAGGCATCTCATGGAGAAAAACGATCCTCCCATATGTGAAATGTGTGGAGTGGTCTACACAGTCAAACACATTATCACTGAATGACACGAGGAAAAAACACCAAATATCACAGCAAATCGGAGAAGCACTCGGACCTGACACTCAATCAATCACCAAAATCCTACAATTTATTAAAGAAATTCAGCTATATAACATAATTTAAGCCATATCATAAGTCAACCATACATTTGTAAAATAATTTAAGTTAATGTCAAACTAATGGCCATAGAAGCCGATGTTTTATAGATCAATAAAAAAAAAAAAATTTTGATGAGCGTTTGAAGTTAATATATATATTTTTATAACACCCTTTATCTTCTGTGGCGATTTTCTTATTTTGTTGTAAATCAAAAAGTAAAAACAAACCACTTTAGATGCACGAAATGTTGACTGAATGTTTCTATTTTTATTTTCTATATACCATAAAATTTTGAAACTATTTTGACTCTTTTTAAGTTGTTTACGGACATTGTCAGTTTTAAATTTTTTTAGTTTTTTTTTCTATAAACAACAATACATTTTTAATTGTTGGGAAAAAAGAGTGAAAATTTAATGCAAAGCTCCTGATATATTGTTACAATAACAGTTGAAAAATATTAAAAATACATATGCACAGTTTTTTTTATAAGAATTTAAAGTTCTAATTTTGACAAAATTTGTGAAAATTAAAATTTAATAGTTATTTTGTAGTTAAAGATGTATATAATGTTCAACTTTTATAGCCAAGGATTGAAAATTTAAAACAAGGTTATAGTCGTTACTTAATTCTAAAGTGGACTAGCTATTACAAATTACAATACTATTTCTGCTATAGTGCCTGCTATTGCATACTATTAAAAGGTATTGATGTTTATTTGACCTCCGACAGTTGATAATAACACCATGATATTTTCGAATACGAAATAGTTACAACTGAGTAATTTGTTTTTCATTAAAATGATTTAAAAAAATACACAATTTCTTGAGTAATAGATTACATTTTTTAAGATTTCAGAATAGAAAACGAATACCCAAACGAAAGTGCTTTCATAATAATACATAATATAATATAAAGGGAATATTCAAGGGCTTGCATTTGAAAAAAATTTCATTTTATGTTGTTTACAATTAAAAAGCTACACAATGTTTGGGTTTATCGTTAGAACTAAAACGTTATCCAACTTTTGCGTTTATCGGTATTCAGAATTAAAATGTTATCCAAGTTTCGAGATTATCGTTATACCTACAGAATTTAACCGTTATCCAAATTTGGCGTTTATCGTTATTTAAAATAGTGTAAATACCTATTAAATTTAAAAAGGTGGGTAAGTGGATGTCGCTCTGCTGTACAGTAGGTTACAAGTGGGTCACTGTATAATGGATGCTATTAAATTTGAATTCAATGATATAATATCATTGTATAAGAAAAACGATTCTGAGCGAAGACGGTATGTCAGTCTAGGTTTATGATAAATTATATACAAATCTATGGTATTAAAAAAAAATTGACCTATAATAAATTCCAAATTAATCATATCACATTATCACAATATCCATTAGGTACTTATAACACGTTATACATCAACATCAATAACAAACCCTGATACTATCATCGATATATAATAATACACTTTAGAAGCTTCAAGTAGGTACCCCGTACCCACGAATAATATTATATAATCACAATAAAATAACTAGGTTTTTTAATTTGAAATTTCGTCCAAATTTGAACATAAAATGACTATAAAAATAAACTGTGATTGTATATTTTTTAGATTTTTCGGGAAGATAATTAACTACTTACGTGGAATCTTGTTTTAAATTTTCAATCCTTAGCTATAAAAACTGAACATTTTATAACTTATTAATTACGATTATTAATAAATTTCGAGATTTTGAAAAATTCTGTCAAAATTCGATGTTTAAATGCTTATAAAAAAAAATTGTGCCTATGTATTTTTAATATTTTTCAACTGATATTGTAACAATACATCAGGAGCCTTGTATTAAATTTTTACACTTTTTGGCCCAACAGATAAAACTTTATTGATATTTATAGAAAAAAAACCTAAAAAAATTGAAAGCTGTAAATGTCCATAAACAGCTCAAAGAGAGTCAAAATATTTTCAAAATTGTATGGTGTATAGAAAATGCTAATTTAAACATTCAGTGAAATTTTCATGTATCTACAGTTGTTCGTTTTTGAATTTCAACAAAATAAAGAAATCGCTACATGAGTAATCGAGTGAATATCCAATGTTGTAAAAATTTGAATTTCAAACGCTCATAAAAATTTAATTTGACTGTCCGGTGGAGATTTTTTTATTGATAAAGGTAGATAATCTTATAAGGAATCTTGTGTTTCATTTTCAAATCTTAGATTTCCAAAGAAAAATTTTTACGAATTCTTAACTCAAAATAATTTGCTAATTTTCGTGATTTTTCCATATTTTGTCAATTTTTGAACTTCAAATGCTTATAAAAAAAAACTGTGACTAACGATTTTTAATATTTTTTATTTGCCTTTGAAACAATATAGTAGGAGCCTTCTATTAAATTTTCAAGTTTTTTTAACCAACAAATAAAATTTTATCGATATTTCTAGAAAATAAACTAAAAAAAAATGAAAAATGAAAATGTCCCTAAACAGTTCAAAATAAATCAAAATATTTTGAAAATGTTATCGTGTATAGAAAATGCAAATATAAACAACCACTGAAAATGTCATGTATCTACGGTTATTTGTTTTAAAGTTACACCAAAAACCAAATCGATTTTTTGGAAAACCGATTTTGCGTAAAAATTCCCGTTTTTCCTAAATTTTTATGTTGTTTTTCCCGGCGCTCTTGAAAACTACTGGGAAATTTAAATTTTGACCTCCCCAATGCACCAACGATATTCACTTTCCAATCGAACAAGATACTGAAGTCGAAAATCGAAGCATTATTTCGACTACTTATCGTGTACACAGACACAAAAAAAATAAATATAAAAACATACATCATTGTAAAACCAATACATTCATCGCTCCGCTCAGAATCTAAAATAATTACTAATGTGGGTAGGTAATAGAACGGATACGGGATATAATATAAATAATATAATTAGTGTTTGAAGTATGAGAAATATTTCATGAAATATTTCAAATGAAATATTTCATTTTGAAATATTTCACTAAGTTGTGAAATATTTCACAAAAACGTGAAACATTGAAATTTTTTTAACACAAATAAAAACACAATTTATTTATTTTTTTAACACAATATTCAGTGTTCTATATTCTAATATCAAAATTCAGTAAGTATACAATATACATGTATAATATTGTATACCTACTTGTATCATTTAAACATTAAAATATTTAAACATTTTGAATACCAATTTAAATGTATAATACCAAAGGTTAGGTATACATACAGGTACCATATAGTGATGAAGGTAATTTATGACAGTTATATGTAAATATAAAAATTATTTAAAAATAAAACAAAATATATTAAAATACTGAAATATTTCACATATTTTGAAATATTTCATGAAATATTTCACGAAAGATTTCATTTTTTTAAATTTCATGAAATTTTCAAACACTAAATATAATCAATTCTTAAATTGTTGGATTTTATCATGAAATAATTTTTCTACAAAAGCAATAGACGTTTTAATTAATAACATTTTAAAATATTTCGTTTTGAGCTATTTTTCGTTCAATGATATTCTATAAATTACAGTTTGCTTTATTGTTCGTTTAATGATATATAATATATTTTGTTAATCCTTATGTTTTGTTCTTCGGTATTTAATTATTTTTTTTTACTATCACTTTCGTTATAATAACGTTTACAAATTTCAATAGTTTCTTGTCAAATACCTATAACGTTATAATCATAATTTATTATAATTTATATATATATATTCAAAGTTAAAATTCACTGCGTTTTTATGCCAAGAGTTATAACAAAATAAAAATGTTAAAGAATATTTTATTAAGGTTAAAATACATATTTAACGGTATTTCATAAATTCATTTAAATCCTTATAAAATATATGATGGTAGAAAATAAAAAAGGGGGACACAGTAAAATGGATGGTATTAAATTTTAAGCTCAATGATATAATATCATTGTATACGAAAATCGATTCTGAGCTGAGACTATTTTTCAATGTGGATATTTTATATTACATGGATATTGTTATTACTAATTTATAATACGACAACCTGTAAGTTGAATTAATATTATAAATCTACAATAAAATAATTAAAATCGTTATTATTGGTTATTTCATTTATAATTCATCAAATTTGAACAAAATTGATGCATCATTTCAACATTTATTTTTTAATCCTATCAAAACTAATACGTTAAATGCAAGTTATTAGTACTTATACAGAATTATGAACTTCAAATGTCTAGTTCGTGCTACATTTAACTAAGTTCCAATATTATTTAAAGATAATTAAAATTAAAATTATATTAAAAACTTTATTATTTAAAATACAAAACATTTTAAATGTTAACTAAGGGCCGATTTCACCAACACAGTTAATCACGGTTAAAGTTAACCGGAGTTTAATCGGCCGAATTTTGCCGGTTAAATATCTGTTATCAGTCGATTAAGCTTAATCGAAGTTTAATCGTGATTAACTTAGTTGGTGAAATAGGCCCCAAGTCCATCCAATAATTTCAAAAATACGCAGAACACACAATATCATGTGGACTTAATGCTCATGCATGAATTTTGTTAGTTCATAGAATATAGTTAAACTAACATGTAAAATTGATTTAGTCCATTTTTAATCTATAGTGCGCTTTGAATGAAGAGGGATGAGTATTCACTAGGTATAAATTCGTTATATAAAAAAAATTATTTGATTATGTCTATATCGTCTATATTTTTCTACTGAGATAATAGAAACTCTTGATGACCTATTATATAATACATTTTCAAATGTTGTCACACAAAAAAATAAAATTATGTCGGTACAAAAAAATTAAAGTAGACAACTTAGATTATTTAGGCGGGTTATTGTTATGTATATTTAGGTAGAGGTAGTACTGTATCACGACTCCATTCCACTTATCTAAACTTTAAAAACGGATACGTTTGAGACATATAATTATCATAATATTATATACCAAAACGATATATAGGTACAGCAAAACATATTCTATCTCGAAAATTAAAATAATCAGTGTTCATAGCAATTTTTTGATTCAGTAAAAACTCATATTTAAAATAATAATTTGCCATTCGTGGTACGTACAGGTGCTTTAACTATAATAATTCCTTTTTTTCATTCTTTTTATCACCTGAGTAAATAATAGGTATGAGACTTTGTCACACCCCTACATTTCGTAGCATCGTCTTTAAAATACTACTGAATAATATTTTCAAATTAATTAATTATACCTAATAACATTAATGCAAAAAAGTACGAAACAAAGTAAGAAACATCTCGAAATACATAGTTATCATATATATCATAATATACCCATATATTGCACCAACCAATATTTTGTTCTGAAAATTAATATAATGAACATTCATATAATAGTTAGTAGATTACATTCATTTTAGTAGTAACATTCAATATATAAAATAATAATTCGTTGTTCATTGTAAACCTGAGTAATTAATTAGGTTAGACATTTAACACTGTAAAGAGGCTCTACAATTTAAATTTTTTCACTTTCTTCGATTATATTAAACTTGAAAAGCATGTGACTATAAATTATATTTTAAAAAAAAAATGTTTGGTAATTCATAGAATATATTTAAACTAACATGCAAAATTGATTTAGTATATTTTTAATCTATATTGTGCTTTGCAGTATAAATTCATTTGTCTATGTCTATATTTTTCTACTGAGATATTAGCAACTTCTGATTCACTTTGTAATACATTTTCAAGTATTGTCACTCAAAAAAAAAATTAATTAATTAAGTTTAAAATTTAAAATAATTTAAGTAGAAGTTTAAGATTATTTATGCGGGTCATTGAAATGTAGATAGAAGCAGTACTGTGCCACGACTTCATTCCGCTTATATAAGTTTTAAAAACGTATAACCATATACGTTTGAAATATAGTTATCATAATATTATACATCAATATTAAATGCAGAAAAACATATTATTATGTCTCGAAAAATAAAATAAATAGTGTCCATTACAGGTTTTTTGATTCAGTAAAAACTAAAAGCAATAAAACTCGGCGGTTGTCAGGATTGAGTTATATACTCTGTTCAATATGAGATAATGACTCAGCGGCCCAGTTGTGCGCATGGGCGTGGCTTTGTTCCATTGCAGTGCCCGACGCTTCGCTGTAGTGGGGACAGCGTCTGACCATATGTCTGACCGCTGCCTGACGAAAACTGGTCGCCACCGAGTCATTTTCTCATTTTGAACAGTGTAATGATGGGCATGTATTAAGTATAACTGAAGGTAGTATAAACCGCTTTTCCTATTATGTGGTTGTCCTTGTAAAAGCATTTAGCAATCTTATAATAACAATCTATGAACACGAGGCGGGGTTTCTTCATTACGACAACAACAACAACTTTTACGACCACACCCAAGGCGCCCGAGAGTTCCGTATGCTGACCAGATCAAAGGAGCTGACAGCATATATAAGGGAGACAGGAGCACAGATAGATCAAATGTACATGGACCAGCAAGACCGAAGTCACTTCACGCCACCAGCCATTACACACCCGCTACACACCGCTTCTACCACTAATCATAATTAAACTGTTCTAAATCATTAAAACACATTTTATTACTTTGAAATCAGTATTTTTATTTAAAACTACATCATCGTTTGGATTCTGAAATTGCTGCACGTAACAACAGAGTATAGATATGATAAATGACACAAATTGAGGTATCACTAGGTTTTATTGTTATGGAAACGTAGCCTAAGCGTAAAATAATAAATCGGAAGACACAATTTACAAAATAATAATTACGGCATTTCGTCCGCGAGCACAAATATATTTCGGTAGCGCGAAACAGGCAGCAGTACGGCGGCGGAGACGAACTGATAGGCCGGCCGATCAGTGTTGCCAGACTAAAAAAAAGATAGCGAACAAAACTAAAATAATAATTTGCCATTTGTAGTAAAAAAAAACGTACAGGTGCTTTACCTAAAATAATACTTTTTTAAAAATTTTTTTTTTTTATCACCGGAGTTAATTATTATAAGTACGAGACTGGGGATATGGGTCTTGTGGTTCTTAAATAACAATTGGATATATAATTTTTTATTCGTTTCTATGGTGATAATAAAGCGTTAGAAATTAGAATGGCCATTTTTAGTGGTTTTTCGTAGTTTGTCGGTGTTTTTTCTTCCGTGTAATTAAATAGCTATTGAGAAAATCTAAAAATAACATGTTTAAAGTACCATCTCTAGCCAATTTTTTTAAAGATATGACACTATATGTTTAAATCGAAGCGCTCTTTCTGGGGAAAATTTGTACACAAGAAAACAAAAATTAACACCATTGTAAAACCACTAGCTATTCCTCTTTCCGATCAGAATCTAAAATGTGTGTACTTCTAAATTCTAATACCCTGTGTTTTGCTAAATGACCCATTATAAATTGGTTATTCGTATGTTCTAGTTGTATGCACATATTAGGTTTTTTTTTTTAAACCTCTTTCTTAGAAATGAGTTTCCAAATATTATTTATTCGTTAGCCTCTTTAGCTGGTAGTTTATATTATCATTATGTGTACGTTTTTATTTTTAATTGCGGTCCAACCCCTTCTTGATAATTATCTACAGAGCGGGTTCTACTGTAATGGGATTACGCAATATAATCATTCATGTAAACGCCTCATAATAAAAGAACCACTTATGTGAAAGGCGACCTTCGTCGACCGCACCTAATAGTGGTTATGACTAGAATAGACGCACCAAACCACTACAACTCGGACCCGGACATTTCGCCGCCACCGTTTCGCCGCCGGACATTTCGCCGCCACCGATTCGCCGCCGGACGTTTCGCCGCCGACCGATTCGCCGCCGGACATTTCGCCACCACCGTTTCGCCGCCACCGTTTCGCCGCCACCGATTCGCCGCCAGACCAAAATTCCGACCAACCCTTCGAATTTTGAAAATATATTCACATTTTGTTTATTATAGCAATTTTATTGCATTTTTAATCATATTAAGCAATTACTTATTTATGTGTAGTGTACCTAAATCAAGTTTTAAAAACGAAAGGGTTATATGTCGTAAATTAGTAAAGATAAAATATCCATATTCTATGCTTTTATATTAATATATTATACTATAGCCTTTTATCTTATTAAATAATTTATTTCGTTGATTATAGTAAGTCGAATAGTGTGTGGGAGGATCTATATATTCAGACTTCTATATAGTGGTTGCAATAAAATATTACGTGTAGGTACAATAATTTGATTTAAGATGCAAGGTCTAGATTAATAATCAATATTCTGACTTCAGGGGCGGATTCAGGGGGGGGGCTATGGGTGCTCGGGCATCCCCTGTCACTCTAAAAGTCCAAGGCACTCCAAGCCACTAATAAAAAACATTTGTATTCAAAATTTTAAAATAGAAAGGTGTACCTAACCATTTTTTTTTTAGATTCTGTTTTTTATAAATTTTTAAAATTTTTTTTTGTTTCTACATCACCGGGTTTGGGGAAGTACAATTAATTCGATTTTTTTCAACAGTACCTATCTCGATTGATGGGAAATTGAATATATTTGGTTCATTCAGAATTTCAAAATTTAAAATTCCAATAGTTTTAAAAGCGCCTAGAATAACTAAATAAAAACCAAGGAAAATGGGAATTTATAAGAAATATCAGTTTTCAACAAAATCGATTTTGGTTTTTGGTGTAACTCTAAAAAAATAACCATAGATACATGCAATTTTCACTGAATGTTTATATTAGCATTAATTTCTATATACGATAAAATTCACACGATTAAAATATTTTGACTTGTTTTGAGTTGTTTACGCTTTACGGACATAATGAATTTTCAGTTGTTTTAGTTTTTTTTCTATGATTGCCAATAAAATTTTAAATGTTGGGTAAAAGAGCTTGAAAATTTAATACAAGGCTCTTCATATACTGTTACAATGACATTTGAAAAATATTAAATATACAGTCACAATTTTTTCTTAGAAGCATTTAAAGTTCAATTTTGACAAAATACGTAAAAATCACGAAAATTTGCAATTATTTTTGAGTTAGAAATACATAAAAATTTTATTTTTAAATCTAACATTTGAAAATTTAATACAAGATTACTCATAAGTTTATCTACCTTCATCAATAAAAAAATCTCTACCGGAAAGTCAAATTAAATTTTTATGAGCGTTTGAAATTCAAATTTTTACAACATTGATATTCACTCGATTTCTCATGTAGCGATTTCCTTATTTTGTTGTTATTCAATAATGAATAACTATAGATACATGAAAATTTCACTGAATATTAGCATTTCCTATACACCATACAATTTTGAAAATATTTTGACTTTTTTGAGCTGTGTACGGACATTTACAGTTTTTAATTTTTTTGGGTTTTTTTTTTTATAAATATCAATAAAGTTTTATCTGTTGGGTCAAAAAGTGTAAAAATTTAATACAAGGCTCCTGATATATTGTTACAATAGAAGTAGAAAAATATTAAAAATACATAGGCACAGTTTTTTTTTATAAGCATTTAAAGATCGAATTTTGACAAAATTTATCAAATTTAAAATTGAATAATTATTTTGTAGTTAAAAATTTATAAAATGTTCAACTTTTATATCTAAGGGTTGAAAATTTAAAACAAGATTCCACATAAGTAGTTAATTCTGTTACCAAAAAATCAAAAAAATACATAATCACAGTTTATTTTTATAGTCATTTTAAGTTCAAATTTGGACGAAATTGCATAAAAAAAAACTAGAATAACTATTTTAGTTATTTTGTTGTGATTGTATAATATTATTCGTGGGTACTTGAAACTTCTAAAGTACACTATTATATATCTATGATAGTATCAGGGTTTGTTGTTGATGTTTAATGCGTTATAAGTACCAAAGTACCTAATGGATATTGTGATATGATTAATTTGGAATTTATTATAGGTAGGTACCTATTATAGGTCAATTTTTTTAATACGATAGATAAGTACCTATATAATATGTCTTATACCTAGACTGACATTGTCTCCGTTCAGAATCGTTTTACACCATACAATTTTGAAAATATTTTGACTTTTTTGAGCTGTGTACGGACATTTACAGTTTTTAATTTTTTTGGGTTTTTTTTCTATAAATATCAATAAAGTTTTATCTGTTGGGTCAAAAAACTTAAAAAATTAATAAAAGGCTCCTAATATATTGTTACAATAACATTTGAAAAATATTAAAAATACATATGCACAATTTTCTTTATTAGCATTTAAAGTTCAATTGTTGACAAAATGTAGGTATCAAATTTAAAATTTAAAAATGTATAAAATGTTCAACTTTTATAGCTAATGATTTAAAATTTAAAATAAGGTTCCACATAAATGGACGTTAATACGTTATATATAAATTACTTTATTCGGAATATCATCAAATATACTTATAGTTATATCATTGATTATAAATACTGGTATTTATAATCAACTGGAATATCATAGACTGATACATTGTTTTTCTTATATCAATGATAATATAATATCATTAATACCTCATTACTTATTAGGTAGTTATTTCCTCAATAACTTATGGTTTAAAGGCAAGGCCGGCGGCAATGGGGGTATGGTGGGTTGTCACCCCCCCCCCCCCTTTACATTTTTCGTAACTATCAGTCGGCATTTTCTTAATAACAGAGAGCTGACAGAAATTATACGACTTGTTATACAAACTGTTTTCCAAGATTTTCTTAGGTTATAATTTTAATAATAAAAACGATAACGGGTCCTTGGCAGTCAGTAGTATGTTGATTTCTAAATCGGTAATTACAGTGGATGACACTGTTAATAGTTTACTACGTTATAAAAAAATTTAAATATATAAGTGGATATTTATTATTTAATCAACGACTATTGACTCCACAATAGTGTTAGTATACAAATAAGGGGAAGTAGATTTCCTTGTTTTTCAACTATACGCACTTGACAATTTAAGAGTTTACTGATTTAGAAATCAAAATACTGCTGATTGCTATACGCCTATACGTATATAATACCTATAATATTTTTTTTAGTACCGTCGTACATCGGTATGCTATCGCTAATCACCATCTCAAGCACCTATCTGTAGGCTGTGGGTGGTAACAATATATTTATATAGGTTATTATTACAGTCAGTGGTGTCATTTCAGTTTTTAATAGAGGGGGGGGTACAAGTTTCGACCAGCCCAAATCGGTAACTTAAAAAAACAACCACTGGCAAGCACATATTAATATATTATGTTCCTGATCAATTTTTACACGGTGGTGGTTTATCTAGATTCTTCCATAACATTCAGATGCCAAAGTTTTATTTTAGATTTTGTTTCCTATAACCCTTATCATATATTGATTTAATAATACACAATTTTTAAAGTTTAAATAATCCAGACAATCCTGTACCTGTACAGCTAGTGGCTGTATGATATACAAGTAGGTAACAATTGTTACTTAGTAATATAACATACTATAGCATAGAACTATTCAAAATGTTTTAGTTCAATTTTTTAAAAAAATTTTTTATTATGTTTTTTGTATAATATTTATCAAATTTAACCTATTATATAAATTTCAACACATTATATAGAAAAACCAAGAATTTGTATAGGTACTTCACATAGTTTGTTTTAAGAAATTACGGGTTGACATTTTTACAGTCGGCATAAATTATATTTCAGTCGGAAAATACTTGATCCCCCCCCCCCCCCCCCCCCGTGAAAATCGTATAACGCCGGCCCTGTTTAAAGGTATAAAATATATAATTAATAAGTTATATATTTATGTGTTATGTCTTATACTGTTGTATAGGGCTCAGCCCGTTAATAAATAAATATTTAATTAGTTAGGTATTTAGGTACCTAATATGTAAATATTAAAAATACCGTTCAATTAAACATCAAATCAATCACATTTATAGATTGTTACATAATTATACATTTATACGCACCTATATAATTTATTTATGAGCATATATTATAATATATTAATTATAGGCACCTAATACCTACTTATATAATTTATTAATACAACAGTATGATATAATACTGCTTCACTGCGATGAGTTATGCATTATAAATGTGGCTTGTTACTGTTTAAATTGCTTGTCCTGTAATGTAAACATCTATGATTTCTACTGACTATACGTTCCAATTACTATTTTTTTTCAAAATGGTAGGTATACTATAATGTGCCCAGGATGATAACAAGGCATTTTTGATGTCGGCTGATCGAAGCATTCTGATTTAAACTAAGCATAAACAGACTGACAGAATTAATTATAAATATAGGTAACTAAGTAGGTAGTAAGTACCTACATAGTTATTCACTGTACACAATTATTATACACGTGTATTCAAAACTAATTTTGTATCACAAACCTTTATTTATAAAAAAACTTTTATGTTAAGTAGGTATATAATCTTTTTACACCTATGAATGTTATTTATTTTATGAACCTACCTGGCTACCTATCTAAGTCAAAAATATAATTCTTTTCCATCAAACCTATTCCTTTATATATAGTGTTTACTATATGAATATATTAGTCTAGCTAGACTATAAGTTATAACACCTCCATATTATACAGTATTGACTGTAAACGTATTATATTCAAAATATATTTATTTATACATTATGTAGACATTTTGGTTATAACTTTACTATATAGGTTTGTATTAAGTATATAACGATCTCTTAAACGTAATTTGTATACAATTTAATGTAAATAAATAGTATTATAACCAAAACTGTAAACAACTATGAATATTAAAGTTCAAATGTCAACAAAATTTCTCAAATAAAAAATTACAGATCATTTTGCAGTTAAACATTTAAAAAATGTTAAATTTTTTATAGCTTAGGATTTGCTCAAACTGTAACCAAAAAATCTAAAAAGATATTAGTAATTACACAGTTTTTTTGACGAGCTGATATTGATTAATAATAACTAGAGTGTACACTTTTATGTACCCTTCCAAAAATATCGTACTTGCCATAGGACGTACTCAGACGTAGACAGTAATTAAGGAGTTCTTGGTAAACTAAATAAATTTATATTGTATACTGTCTACAATTATTATGTCTAGCCATATTAGACTAACTGGAACTAACTTTGGTGTATATTATATAAAATATAAATAATTAAATATAAATGTAAAACTGGTTACTAAGACGGTTCTAATGCCGTTACAACAAACTAAGTTTAATTTTAGTACTAATTTTTGCATTTGATAGAATAGCTGGATTAAGCGTAAAATAGTGATCTTCTGCAGTAGTTGCATATGTGCTAATATGTATTAAGTGTTATATATAAATGAGTAAATGACATCAGACGTCCCTCTCATCAGTGGCGTGGCGAGCATATTACAAACCCTAAGCAAAATATTTAAACAATAACCCACCCACTACCCCCTAGTACATAATACATCAATTTAAAGATGCATGCTAATTTAGAATTTTTCTTATAGAACGTCATAAATAATTTATCATAAACAAAATACTACAATAAATTAATTATATATTCATTCACGCAAATTTTAATTTTTTAAAATATAAAATTAATGTCTAGGGCTAAGCAATTGCATTAGGTAAATGTCGTATACCACGCCACTGCCTTTCATAATAATTTTTATAAATATTTAGTATGGAATATGTAACAATTATTGTTATGTACTTACATGGGCGTGCTCAAGGGTGAGGAGGGGGGTGTTAGGGGAGGTTAAAATTAACAATTTACAAATATAATATATTTACTTACATATAACTATAATAATTTATTGGGAACAAATCTAGTTTAGCACTCACGCTAGTTGTTTCATTTTTTTTTTTTGGAAACCTATGTATTACAACGAGTTAATAAGAATGATGACCCAAAAATAATTGCCAAAACTTATTAGTTTATAAGTTATAGCCCCTTTCAAAGTTCACAATTTTTGGTGTTTTAGGCATCCGTACAACTCAATATTTTACCGCGCGTTTGAAACATTTCTATTTTCCTGTTTTATCCTTTTTTGAATTTTATTTGTTTTAACGTACCTAATACGATGGGGAAGTCTGAATTTTGCGGGCAGACTTATTTTAAAGTTAAGTAATAGAAGTTTTTGAAATTTTCATATACAACCTGCGTGGTCAATTAAAATTGAATACATCCCTCGACTTGTTATGTAAAACCACCACGGGTGGGTGTCAGAATTATTTTTGCACCATAATATTTAAAACGTTGATTTTTAATTAGGTATTAAAAAAAAATTAAAAATTCGTTAGCGAAAAACACTGAAAATCGGGAACTTCGTAATGCTCTACCATAAAAACTAATAATTTCCGGCAATTAATTTTTGCACAATAATTTTAACTGGTTCTAATAATAATACGTAGGTGTCCAAAAAAAAAATTAAAAAATTTGCGAGGGAGCTAAACGCCTAAACTAGATTTATGACTCTAAATTTAACAAATATTTAGTTTGAAACAAATTTCAAACCAACCCTGAGGGTATTCAATATTCCTGAGCATGCATCTGTGTACTTATGTCCCCACAGATAATGTTAAATTTGGATTCAATGATAAATTATTGTATACGATAAAAACGACGGTTATAATATATTATGTAGTTAGGTGTATTATTGACATTTCAAAACAAATTTAGTATGATTAAAAGAATTGACTATTTATTTTATATTTATATATTATTGATATTGTATAACAAAATATGTACTATGAGTAAAAAAATTGGCTTGTTGTTTTTAATCATACAAAGACAGACATTGAAATCTCGTGAATATGTGTGACTGTCTTACTGACTACTGTTTTAGGCAGGTGTACATCATTTTTGTTATACAGTTTTTTTTTTCGGGGATTAAATCTCCGGGGTTATCACTCTAGAAGCCGTTCTCCAGCCCCCCCCCCTAACAAAATAAATATTCGTGAAGCTATTTTATGCAAATATTTTGTAAGTAAACTGTATGAGTTTTGCAAAATTTACATTAAATTACTTATTAAAATAAATAAAAAGATTTTGTTAATTTCAAATGTGGTGGTAAGCATTTATATTTTTGCGCCACCATAAAATCATAGAAACTTGTAAACCTATAGTTTCTATTTTCAAAATTGCATACTTGTTTATCAAACAAGTATCTATAAAATTATAATTGGCGAACAACGGTAATTTTTTTATACCTACTAATTATTAGGTACAACTAGGGGACACATACTAGTTGCGGACGAATTATTCAGGTTAGGAATTATAATATAACAATTGCGGACACGAGTTTCGTTGTCATAATACTAATTGCGTACAGAGCTTTTTTTAATAAAAACTACGTTAGTTGTAGACACAAATATTTCCTTTCACCACTTTTTCAGGACTTATGACAATAGCTAAAAAAAAATTGGTAGGTGGGGACACTAAAAAAGGTTAGGTTTGGTTAGGTAAACAATTTTCCGGTGGGGATTTCCAAAGGAAATTGAAGCATTGGTGGGCTCGAAATTAAAATATTTGTCTACACCACCAGAAGTACGCCACTCATTTCATAAACAAATTGTATCGAAAGATACTTGATACTTGATACTTTGAAACATTAATTTTTCATCGACTAACAGTTATATGTATACCTACTGACTACTGAGGCACTGAGGTTAGTTACGTAATGATCGTTTGGCCACCCTACTATAACGAAGGTACAGCCGGTATGGTGGTATGCCGGTATAGGATGTATTCAATTGTATTTGATATTAAATAAAAATTTTAATATACCTATAGGTATACACTGTACCTACTTAATAATTATCCTATTGTTAACCAACGTGTTATTCGATTCAACAATAGCTTGAGCTCTCAGCATCAACGTGTGTTTTTTGTCTGCAGAATTTATAAATAATCCTACCAGGAACAAATTCTCTAATGTTACTAGGTATTGAAAAATTTAAAAATTTAAAAAAGTAGGTAGTACCTATATCAAATGAGTCAATTATTTAAAGGTCCACTGCACTGTAACAGGCTAACACTCTACTGCAGTTGCAGAATCCTGCAACAGGCATTCTGTTGGAGCTCTAATTACAAATATATTTGTGATACGGGTAATACTATAGTTATATATAAAAAAAAAGGTTAGGTTAGGTTAGGTTAGGTTAGGTTATAGTGGTATACAGTTTTGGTTACAACTTACAATACTGTTTATTTCATCCATGCATTATATTATATACCTATTACGTTTTAGAGACCGTTATATACTTATATAGGTATAGTATTATAGTAAAGTTATAACCAACACGTCTAGTGTCTACGTAAAGTATAAATATATTTTGAATGTAATACCTACGTATACGGTCAATTCTGTATAATATGAAGGTATTATAGTCTAGAATCTAGATAGACTAACTAATATATTTATATAGTAAACACTTTATATATAGGAATAGGTTTGATGGAAAAGAGTTATATTTTTGGACTTAGATAGGTTAGGTTAGGTAGGTTCATAAAATAAATAACATTGATAGGTGTAAAAAGATTGTATATTTTGCATAAAAGTTTTTTATAAATAAACTATAAAGGTTTATTTTAATATTCTTGTGATACAAAATCAGTTTTGTATACACAATACACGTGTATAAATGTACAATAATAATTATTACAATATAAACTTAATTATGCGCACGCCTATGGTACCTACATACTAGCTAGCTTAGCTTTAGACATTAGACCGTTTAAGTAACTAATTCAGTAGGTAGTAGCTAGGTACCTAATTACGATTTACGTTGTTGATGCTCTTAAATGTATCGTAAATATTAAATATTGTTAAACATTTTTGAGGATTTTTTAATTATTGTAGAAATATAAAATTAAATTTTAAATAAAGGTTTGGTTACACGTATAATCGTACCTACGGAGATCACTATTATTTCAACAGTAGTTTTAAAATGTTATCTTTTCATAATTATATAATATTTATTCAGTAATTATTTGCTTTTCTGCAGTGAGCTTTGTTTTCGCGGTGCCCTACATTTGCCTGGTGCCCTGTGCAGGTGCACTGGTGGCACTGCCCTTGCGCCGGATCTGCCTACCATTTAAAAAAAAAATAGTAACCGGAAAGTATATAATAGTCAGTAAAAATTATAGATATTTAAACTACACGACAAGCAATTGTAACAGTAACAAGTTACATTTATAATTCATACCATACTGTTGTATTAATAATTATAGGTAGGTGCATACAATTAATATATGTATATAGTCTTATTGTCTTAAATAGATAGGTTTATGACGTATAATTATATAACAATCTAAATTTATGATTAGTTTGCTGTTTAATTGGATGGTATTTTAGTTTTTACATATTATGTACCTAATTAATTAAATATAATATAACATATTAATTATATAAATAATAAGGTAAACGTTATGAGTATATAAGTTATAATATGGTCTAAACTCTACAGTTTAATTTTGTTTTTAAAAAAAAATTTTAATACCTATAATATAGGTATGTAATATAATTATTGTAAATATATTCTATTATACAATGAGTTCTGGGGGAAGTCATAATATGAAAGTATACCAAACATGATGAAAAATACTCTTAGACCCCCCCAAATTACGCCTATGCCTCTCACACATTTGTTTATGAATCTTCAAAACTTTTCAACATCAACATTTTGAAGGAATTTTTTTAATTTATTTAAAGCTATTTAGTTTATCAACAAACATACTCAATTAAATTAGAAATGTGCAAATTATTTTTATTAAATTGAAAAAAGTATAACATTTCAAAATCAACCCGTAGTAAATACCAAATTATTTGGAGTACCTACCTAGTAATTTAAAAAATAATAATTTTTGACGAAAAATGTTTACTTTTTAATGTAATAAAAATAATTGTCCGATTGCGTATGTTGATAGGAGTATAGGACAATTAAATAGCTTTAAAATAGAAATAAATTTCGTCAAAATGTTGAAAAGTTTTGACGATAAATAAATAAATGCTTGATAGGTTTGGTTTTGATAAAAAAAAAAGTTAATTGCCCATAACATCAAAAATAAAAAGTTAAATCCACTTATTAAATGGTATTTTTCATTATTTTTGACATACTTTCATATGACCTCGGTCGGTCACTTCCTCCCGGAACATATTGTAAAGCCTATATTTTAGGAATTTGTTTGTGCGTTGAATAGTACTACTCTACTATAATATACAGAAGAATCATTTGCGTTGTAGTCGTATGACTTGTGAATATTGATTATTAATCTGACCCTTGCATCTTAAAACAAATTGTACCTACACGATAATATTTTATTGCAACCACTAGACGACTGAACAATATAATATAGATCCTCCTCGACTTACTAATTACTATAATCAACGAAATAAATTATTTAATAAGATAAAAGGCTATAGTATAATATATTAATACATTATACATTTCACAAAGCATAGAATATAGATATTTTATCTTTACTAATTTACGACCATTTATACCCCTTTCGTTTTTAAAACTTGATTTAGGTACACTACACATAAATAAGTAATTGCTTAATATGATTAAAAATGCAATAAAATTGCTATAATAAACAAAATGTGAATATATTTTCAAAATTCGAAGGGTTTGTCGGAATTTTGGTCTGGCGGCGAAACGGTGGCGGCGAAATGTCCGGCGGCGAAACGGTGGTGGCGAAATGTCCGGCGGCGAATCGGTCGGCGGCGAAACGTCCGGCGGCGAATCGGTGGCGGCGAATTGTCCGGCGGCGAAACGGTGGCGGCGAAATGTCCTAGACCCACTACAACTTACCAAGGGCGCCTGCATGCCACTCGCCGCTCAATTCCAGTGTTTGGAAGGAACGAGTTCCAAAAGGAACGGATTCCTGGAACGAATTCCTTTTTTAAGGAACGGCACGTTGAACGAATTCCTTTTTATAAAAAAAGAACGAGGAAATGAACGAGTTCTTTTTTTCAAGGAAAAAGAACGAAATTTTTGGTTCTTTTCAAGTTCCAATTTACACAGATATATAAATAATTGAAATTCAAATATTTTTTTTCTTAGTTTGTATATTTCCAATATTATGATTGTTATCGACTATCGAGTATCCGAGTATCAAAGTATCCGAGTAGTTAAAGTTAGTCATTAATCATTAGGTAGGTACTCTGGTACAGGGTACTCATTACTTATTAGTCATTAGTAACTTTATTAATATTTCTCATAAGTCATAACTCATAAGTTATAACTTAATATATAGAAATGGGTATATACTATTAATTATTATATTATTACATTATTACTATATAAAATATAAATCCTTGTTGTTGCGTCGACGGAAAATAAAATAGCATGAATACTGAAGACTGAACAATAAAATAATTTATGAATTATTATGCGGGTCGGGACTATTTTAATACCTAGTACCTACAGCTAAAATGTATAATAATATATTACTATATTAATAAGACGTTACAATATTATTTTAATGATAATTATTTATAACAACAATAAAATATGATAAGACAGTTGGCATACGTTGGTCATCAATTTAATTTTAAAGAAAATCTCAAAATAGATTACTAAAAGCTGCAGTCAGTATTATTTTCTTAAACTTAATAGTAAATTATAAATTTACTTGTATAGGTATAATTAAAAATTAAAGTACCTAAGTATATCTGTTAAGAAAAAAAAATGATGATTAAATAAGAATTTTTATTTTATCTGGAACTATAAAAGGAACTAGTTCTTTTTCCAAAGGAACGACAAAGGAAAGAATTCTTTTTTTTTAATAAGGAACAAGGAACGGAACGAATTCCTTTTTTTTAAAAAGGAACAAGGAACGGAACGAATTCCTTTTTATAAGGAACTTGACAAACACTGCTCAATTCAAAGGATGCCACCTCCGTATATATAGAGGCCAGGGCTCCAATACAGATTAGATGTACCAGAGCCGCCAAGACCGAGCGAGCCGCTTATACCACCGGCCATTATACACAACTACACGGAGATTATCAGCTGCTACAACGAGTCAATTCACGCTACTACAAATTACCACGACTATATTGCTTATTATTTGGTTTTAATAAAACTGCATTTGATTGCTATTTTAATTTGACTATTTTTTATTATAAAAGTATATCAGCTTTTGGATCCCTGAAGGGCTGCACGTAACACTACTAGTGTTCAGTGCCGCAGCAACCGGGGGTGATGGTGATGCAAAGAACCCCCGGGAACCGTTAAATCATAACAATGGGCCCTAGGGCCAGTGGCCGAACTATTTGGAACTTTTTTTTCTTTTGAAATATTTATTTTTTATTTAAAAATAGAAGACTATTATATTATTAACTTATGCCTGTAGTGACTTATATGCTTACAGTTATCACCGTACAACCCTCATCACCAAGACACGCCATATAAGACGTCAATGACTGTACAAAACATATTTCCCCTATTTATAGATTTATAAAAAATTACTAAATATTATTGAGAAACCCCAATTTCCAATAATATATTCACTATAATCATAACCAACCGAACTGTCTTAGGTTTGCATCTACACTGCTTACACCGTGAACAATATAATATTATTATTATATCAATACCTAATATTAATTAATTAGTTGTATTTACCATCGATTACCATGTTTTTTTTTTTACTAATAATTAAAAAAATCCCTCATATTTGCGCCTCTGTATATGGGCCCTATATTATATTTGGTCGCACGCCCACCAATATGTACCAAGTTGCGGCACTGAACTAGACTATTATTAACGATTGGGTTGGTCACAGCATAATACACTGGGTTCGACACTTATTATGCACTCATCATTCATAGATGCATTTAAAATTTTAAACCTTAATAATCAATGTCATCGTGATTATAGCAGCGATGATCAGCTTAAAGAAAAACTCTTTTATGACTCCATGTTATATTCTAAAATACTATCATATGATTTTCCTGAATATATAATACAGAAGAAGGTGTGGGTTTACTTTGAATTTTTCTGAATTAACCCAAATCAAATACCTACTGTAAATAGATCACAGGAAGAAATAATAAAATATACAGTATTTGATTTAGTATAAAGTGTTTATTTGAAATGTATAATAGTTATATATTTACATGATAGCTTGGTGATGATAGAAATAGGTGATGCTACAATAAACGAATATTTAAAAAAACACACGTTTATTATTGTATAATCAATACATTCATCGCTTATCTCAGAATTTAAAACAAGCATCACTTCAACAATTATTAATTAAACTTATTGAAACGTCTATCTATATAATACTTAATTGAGGAAAATAAATCAAATAATGTAAAATAATATAAACACTTCCCACAGACACGTAGGCCAAAAAATATTCTGTCTCGAAACATAAAATAATCGATAACGTTCATACATCATAATAAGTTGTTGATTCAGTAACAACTCGTATATGAAATAATAATATTCGCCATTCGCGGTAAAAACCATAGAGGTGCATATTACAGTCAGCATTTTTTCTTATTTTTTTATCACCTGTGTAAATAATTAGTAGGTATGACAATTTAAAACGGCAAATAGGCTACACATTTACAATTGTATCCTTTGTTCAATCGACTTTAAAATGCATTACTACTATTAACAATAGATTTTTTAATACAAAAAACTTTTTAGAAACATGTCAAACTACATAATTACAATAACTTTATAACATACCAATATAAGATACACCAACAAGTATTATGTTTCGCACAGTAAAATTATCATAATGTTCATAATAATTGTTCGATTCAGAAAGAACTCATAGTATAATATTATGATCTAATAATTCATCATTCGTTATAAACTCCATATTATGGTGATGTGGGCTAACGCAGTTGTACCGTTAAACACAGGAAACAATAATTTATGAATAAAAACACTCTTGGTTTAAATATTATACACACTAATTTATTATATATAACCCAACATACTCAAATACTATTTTTCTGTCTACACTTGGTCACTTAGAGGTTCTGTCAAACTCGAGTCCTGTCGATTGTGGGATTCGTTCAACTATTAGTCTTAGAATTTCCTGACCAACTCACTATTCACAGTCACTTGGTAGACACAGGTAATTGCATCAGCCCTTGAATACATAACCATAATTGTCTTAAATAACGTGTACTTGACATATACAGGGTATAACAACGGGTACATTATCGTGGTTTTTTTTCATAGACGACTGAGTAAATAATTAGTAAAAAAAATTTAAAACGGCAAACAGGCTCCACATTTACAATTTTTATCCATTTTATTCGATCGGCTTTAAAATACCATTAAATATTTTCAAAATAATTATTAGGTACTAATAACTTAAGATGTTTAATACATAAATCTAGTCAGAAATATGTCGAAACACATAATTCTCACAATATTTTATACCAATATAAATTGTGTTCATATATAAGCGTATCGTCAAACTTTAAAATATGTATCATGCCAAAGGTGAAATGTAAGGCAATAATAAGCTTATATGCCTGTTAAACAAATATGAATTTAGTTTTTATACAAATTATTGATTATATTATATAAATATCAATAGGAACACAGGTACAACCCTTAAATAAACGTTTTTTAAGATCTCAGTTATAATATTATTATATGACTAAAATACTAAATTAATAAGTGCATTTAGGTATCTAATTTACGGTGGTTGAAAAATAAGTATGGAAAACGGAAAATTATTTATGAAAATAAAATAATATACAGGGTGTATCTTATGTCATTGTACGCGGGGTTTTTTAACGATTACGGAACGATGATATGGAATTTCGTTAAAACGAAAAAAGACGTGTTTCTTTATTTTTAACAAGCAATTTTTTTATAACAATTTCAAAATTTTTAAACAAGCAGGTGTACCAATAGCAAAATCAACTTTTTTTTTCAAACGGTAACCACTATATTTTTTAATGGATTCTGGTAAAGCTTTTTTTTCTGAACATTTTGGTGGTCGAATCGTCAATTTTGGTTAGCTAGTTTATTAACTATGGTCCTCCAAAGATTAGTAAAATATGCATTAATACTTTTAATTAAAATAATGGGTATAGGTTTAATTTACAAGCTCTAAACAATTTTTTCTTATAACTACCATTTACAACTATAAATACACTACAATAGTTGAATCGGTAATCTAATGACACCCTCAAAAAAAAAAAAAAATAACAAACATAATATTGTTTGTAAACATACTTCATTATTTTTATTTTAACATAAGATCATAAAAATCAATATTATTATTTTAATATCCAAAACTAAAAAGGATGGAAACGGATGAATTACAACTCCTAAGTTCATACTTTGGATGCGATACCATTATAGGGAATCTATGGTTAAAATATCAAGTTTATACTTTATAGTTTATACCACTACGAAAAGAGCACCACAAAACATTGCACTTTTTTCGTTGCACATATTAATGTCAACAATCGAATACCATTTACCAATTTACCATTATTACCTTAGCCACCTACCTAATTAAGAATTCAAATTTATGATATTGTAAGAAAAGTAACTGTGATGAAAAAAATGTAAAGTAATAATTTACGATTATAATAATAAATTAAAATAATAATATTGATTTTTATGATCTTATGTTAAAATAAAAATAATGAAGTATGTTTACAAACAATATTATGTTTGTTATTTTTTTTTTTTTTTTTTTTTGAGGGTGTCATTAGATTACCGATTCAACTATTGTAGTGTATTTATAGTTGTAAATGGTAGTTATAAGAAAAAATTGTTTAGAGCTTGTAAATTAAACCTATACCCATTATTTTAATTAAAAGTATTAATGCATATTTTACTAATCTTTGGAGGACCATAGTTAATAAACTAGCTAACCAAAATTGACGATTCGACCACCAAAATGTTCAGAAAAAAAAGCTTTACCAGAATCCATTAAAAAATATAGTGGTTACCATTTGAAAAAAAAGTTGATTTTGCTATTGGTACACCTGTTTGTTTAAAAATTTTGAAATTGTTATAAAAAAATTGCTTGTTAAAAATAAAGAAACACGTCTTTTTTCGTTTTAACGAAATTCCAAATCATCGTTCCGTAATCGTTAAAAAACCCCGCGTACAATGACATAAGATACACCCTGTATAATACCTCTTGGGCCAAGTCTTGTAAAAAATACTTTTGAAAAAGTATTAAAATACTAATACTAGTATTCGCATAAAAAAGTATTAAAAATACTTTTAAAATACTTACATAAAAATGTATTTTACGAATACTCACAAAGTATTTGAATACAAATACAAGTATTTTTTTAAATTGTATACCTTATAGTAGCTGTTTCCAATTATATATTTTATTAATAAACATGAAATAACTTACAAATTAGGCTAACAATGTAGTAAATACTACTCATATTAGGTATTATCAATATATAATATAATATCATAATATATTTATACCCAATATATACTTATAATTTATCAATATAATAATATATAATATTTTAGCATCATTATATATTTATGGTTAATATAATTTAACATTCGTATAAATCAAATATTATACATTTATACAAATATGAATATAAATTAAATTTCTATTCAGAACAAAAACTAACTGTAATAATGAAATAATCTTTATGTTTTTATTAAAATTTGTTTCACAATATTCAATAAAAATTTTATTTGAAAAAAAAAATTAAAATCTGTTATTATTTAGAATTTAGATAATTTTAGAATTACTTTTCAATAACATGGTTTTTTCAAAATTAGAATCGCTCATCTTCCCTCTTTTTTTTGTTAAAATACAGGCTCCTATACTAAATACCCTTTCAATAGGTGCACTTGAGGGGAGGGGAGTATTATACTTTACAAAAACCTTTTTTAAAATTGGAGTATAATTTAATACTTTGATTTTTTTAGTTGGACTCTTGTTGAGAAAGTCAGCAATTTCATTTTCAACTAATACAATTTATTTATACTAAGTTTATAGTATTTAAATACAAGTATTTACATTTCGTTAAAAATACTTTTAAAAAGTATTCAGAATACTTAAAAAATACTTTAAAAATTGTATTTAGAATACCAAAAAATACTTCAAAAAGTATTTTAATATAAGTATTCAAATACTTGTATTCGAATACTTTACAAGAGGTCTTCTTCGCACATACCGTAACGGTAATCCTCGGTTATCGGTTGTATTGAGATTTGTGAAATGCGACGATGAGTTTATTTTTCTTCAACTATTTGTTACTCTCTTACAAAGTGTTCAATTACAATGCATTATGCCATTATCTGTTATTGCATACTATTAAAAGGTATTGATAATTATTTAATCTCTGACAGTTGATACTAACAACGTGATATTTTCGTGTACAATAAATCATAATTAACAACTAAGTAATTTATTTTTTATACAAATGATTTCTAAAAAAACGTAAGTACTTGATGAGTAATAGAATTACATTTTTAAGTTTTGCAGGGTAAAAAACAGATACCAAATTGAATTTTAGTGATTTATACATAATACATATAATTATTATATAAGTGCTTTCATATCAATACATATACAAATGGGATATTCTTAATTTTAGATTCTGAGAGGAGCGATGAATGTATTGATTTTACAATGATGTGTGTTTTTTATTTTTTTATTTTTATTTTTTTTGTGTCAGTGTACACGATAAGTAGTAGAAATAATGCTTCGATTTTCAACTTCAGTATCTTGTTCGACGGGAAAATGAATCTAGTTGGTGAATTCTGGAGGTCAAAATTTATAATTCCCAGAAGTTTTTAAAAGCACCGGTAAAAACGTATTAATCAAGAATATTTGCAAATTATTTTGGGTTAGTCTGTTATTCCTAAACATTTTTCTTTTTAAATCTCAGATTTTAAAATGTAAAAAAAGATTTAACCTTTATTGAAAAAAAAATCTCATCCTATTTATTTTCATTCAAAAATAAAAAAAGCGGGGGTAAGTGGGTGTCTCTCTGCTGTACAGAAGGTTATAAGTGGGTAACTATAGTCTATAATGGATGGTATTAAATTTGAATTAAATGTTTATATAATATCATTGTGTAAGAAAAACGATTCTGAGCGAAAACGGTCAATCAGCCAGCCTATAATATTATTACTAAGTATATTTGATGATAATATTGTGAATAAATTAATTCATATATTATAAGCTAGTTACGTGGAACCTTGTATTAAATTTCAGTCCTTAGCTATAAAAGTTAATAGTTAAATTGTTTAAATTCTACTAACTACGGAGTTGCAAATCTCTTGATCGCGCTTGTCGCGCCCTTAATAATTGGACAAATATTGATTTTTTTTACGATTCTTTGCCAACTATAATTCAAAAATTATATTAGTTAATATTTATCTTGACGTATTCTTGTTAGTTTTGTATTTTTTTTTTTTTTTTACCTTGTACATTTAATGCGTTACCTATCTGAATCTGTACTGTACTTATGACATTGAGGCGTTGATATTTACTTAAATATATATATATATATATATATATATAATAGTAATTTATAATATTTATCTACTATTAGTAATACACGATATAGGTTGTATTATTTTTTGGCAAAAACATAGCATTTATTTTAGTATGAATTATTATAGTTGTATGTATTTTTTATTAAAATCGAGTTATAATATAATATAATATAATATGATATTGTATTATACAGTTTAATTTATACTTAATTAAAATGATTGTACAAAGTGATAGTTGTAAATTACAACTTGTAATATTGATTTCCAAACGTAACTGATTTAATACCAAACATTTTTTTAATAAACACTTTGTATAGTTTATTGTAAATATGTAACAAACAAAAGGAAGTAACCGGTGTTTTGTAATGGCTTTCTGCAAAATAAATTAGTATTCCATTATTTGAGTGTGTTTATTATATTTCCCTTCCACAAACGCGTACAGAACTCGATTTGTACATGTATATACATAGCAATGATTAGTTAGCCCACAAACTGCACAACATATTATTTAAGTTAAATTTAAATACACAATTTAATTATCATTATTTTTACTACCCATGAAAATATTGGAATTTTTTTCAATTATAAAATAAAAAATATTTTTTAAAACTTCCAGATTTTGATAAATCCTACCAATACCGTTTAAAGAGACAGTAAAATGTTATCTATATAAATTTAAAACAAATAAAAATATATATGATGCCTAAATCGGACTCATCAATATTAAGAGAACGTGATACCCGCATGTGTTGTCTTCGTCTTACAAGTGCGTAACATAGCAAATTCTACGCAAAGCAGAACACGTATAGCTCCGTTAGTTTGAAAATTAGAGTGAATTGACTTCTTATAAAATCTAAAGGTAAGATTATTATCTAGACAACCTCATGGGATTTTATAATATTTTAATTTTTAAGCTAGTTATGAGTACTTTAAGATCTATAAACAATTTACAATTTAAAAATACTCATGGCTCGCTTAAAAATTAAAATACAATAAAAAGCCCATGAGGTTGTCTAGATAATAATCTTACCTTTAAATTTTATGAGAAGTCAATTCACTCTAATGTTTAAACTAACGGAGCTATACGTGTTCTGCTTTGCGTAGAATTTGCTATGTTATGCACTTGTAAGACGGAGACAACACATGCTGGTATCACGTCCTCTTAATATTTAACCCACGGAATACCAAGTTTTGGTTATTGCATTTATTTGAGATAGAACTATACGATTATTTTCACTCCATGCATTGCATTTTTACGTATAAATATAACCTACTAATATGAACTCTACCGATGATCTGCAGGCCAAGCATTTTCTGGATCACTGCCAAGTGCCAACACCAGTTTCCCAAATTATTGTTTTGTATTTAATTAACTATCATGTATAAAATATAAACAGGATTACCTACAGTAATTACACCAGTATTCGAGCACCATTTTATTAAATTTGATGATCAGACCCACTTTGTTTGACATTGGTTATGATTTATAACAGTATATTATGGTACATATAATTATTAATGATTATATAACATTGTTTATAAACAGTTTTAATACAGACTAATTATAGGTACCTACTATCAGTGATAAATTCTATGTATGTATCCGCAAGCCCTGTAAAAATAAACAGCATTGTGACAGTTTTTTTTATAGGTTTTGGTATATAATAAGTACCAAGTAGTCAACGAATTTTTCACCAAATAAACAATTTTGATTGAATCTCAACATATATTTTACTGGTACAGTTTATCTATTACCTATGTTTCCGTACGTCATACTTATACTTTATTAGTAATATTCATAATATTATAGCTACCCCATATTTAACACATAATTAGTATGAATTTAAGCAGCATAACTGAATTCACTAAATGTTATTTTGTATTTTTACCAAATTTTGTGTTTGTTAGACCCAAAAAGAAATATATCATAGTATTATTTTTAAGTATTTATATGGAATTAAATGGTTATTAACTCATTTTTCAAAAAGTGAAATTAAATATATACGTACTGGCTCCTATATTCTCTAAAAAAAAAAAAAAAAATAAAAATAATAATTTGTATAACTTATGTAATATTATGCAAATATTATGAGATACAGTAAAGTATGACACATTTAAAAATAAAAATATACATATGCTTTTAAAATGTATAGTTAAATAGACCAATTTGAAATTTCTTGAAAATATATACGTTGCTTCCCAAACGGCTCTCGTCAAAACAGGTTTTACAAACAGGTCAATTCCCAAACGGCTCCCGTCGAAAAAAGTTTTACTATCATTTAAATTCTGCTAATGATAATATTTTCAAGGTTATTAACATACTAACCGAAATACAATCCAAAACGCAAATTAAAGTTCGAAGTCATGTAAGTACACCAAAACCGACAAAAAAACAGGAGCTCATTGAAAACATTATTCAACAATTTTCTTCAAATAAAATAACTAGCATAGATTATATAAAAAAATTGTGCATCAAAAATTTATCTATTGTATAATTTTTTTTTAATTATTATTTTATAGTAAAATATTCTTTTTATAAATACATTTTTTTACGATCTTTGTCTATTTTTTAAAACTTTTTTACATTTAATTCACAGAATATAATTTTTATAATTTACTTAGAATATAACCTATAATAACAACAACACATTTTTAACCACACCTCTTTTGAGACAGTCCTAAGTCTGTATGAAGTGGGAAGGAATTTGTGTTGTAAAAAACCGGAGCCGTTTGGGAATTGCCCTTTTTGAAAACGGGAGCCGTTTAGGAAAATCTTGAGCCGAATGGGCTATGCCCGAAATATATTGTGGTAAAATATTGATAGTACATTTTTAAATGTCAACATTTTATAGTAAGTGAATAGTTCTACCCATAAAATGTTTGTGAACTAAACGGGCTCATAGATAAATAATACCTACTCAATTAGTAAGTATACATTTTATGAACGTCATCAATAAAATATAAGAGTTTTGGTATAAATCACATAAATTGAATTACAAAAATAAACAAATTCAAAAAATAAATATACTTCTTATATGTACATTGTAAGTACGTACCTCTTAACTCTATAAATAAAATAATAAATATAATATTTAATAAATGCTCTTTTACCTTATGATTCACAGTCTAAGAATTATAGTGATGATAACCTAATTATCGTCCTTCTAGAAAATACATCATAACGATATACATTTCACAACGATCTAATAAACAAATATCAAAAAATTCAATTGACCCGGCTGGGTAAACTTTAGATTCCCTAGACTTTGAAAATAACAACTTCCTAATATCGAATTTGCTATTACAAATACTTACTAATGGACTAATATGCAGGGGTAAAAGAAAAATTTCAAAAAATTGAAGTGACCCAGCTGGAAAGCATTTAGGGATGATCCAAAATTTGTTGACTTACAAATTTAGATTTTGAGCTTACAAAATATACTTACTAATGACTTACTAAAGGATGACTAAATATGAACTAGGTGGGATAATGTTGGATGGCTAACTTCACGGAAATGAGGCAAGTGTTTACGTGAATGTATTTTTTAAATTTAATATATGGTTATTATTAAGTTACTGGAAATAATTAAAAAAAAATAGAAAATACATAGATACTTATACCTAGTTATTATTAATATCAATCATAATGAATTAGAAGCTACACAATTATGGCCATTATAACTTATAAGGCAGGTACTCACACCTGACTTGGTAGTACCTATATCAATGTTTTTGTCAAAAATGAGTTCAATCTATTGTAGATATATTATCTTATAAGATATAATTAACATCTTTAGAAATACAGGCGGCCGGCTAGGTATGTTCGTTCGGAATTTTCTTCCATATGCATTTATACAGTAATATATCATAATTGTATTCAATGGTATTTGAAACATAAATATATATTTTACACGTAGACCTTATACTTGTTGTAATGGTTTTGCAAAGCAAACAGCTTAATATAACAGTGTTATCGTTATCTAAAGCGTAAATACAGCGTTGGACGCGTGTGTTCGCACAGCCTCAATGTGTACCACTTTTAATTTAGCTGGCCCGACCGCGTATTTCCGAACCCTAACTGAGCTGGGGCACTAGTGCCCGAATCCGGTTAGACTCCGTAGTGCGGGTCTTCACTACGTTCCCTAACTGTTTTAGGGTACACTATTAAATATTCGTATATTTGTACCTATTGGGCTTGTACATACATTGGTACAATATATTATGTCGTCGGTATATATTTTTCGTACCTAACTTAGTATTTTTAATGAATATAAATAAGTATAATAAATAATTTATACGATGCGATTTATGCTATACCTAGTCAATTACATAATAATACATTAATTTATATTATTATATTAAACATTAATAGTATAATGCTAATATGAAAACAAATAAGTATAATAAATAATTCAACTAATACATTTATTTATATTCCATATAATTTTGTAAGTCAATTTAAAAAAGAAAGAGGGACATGTTTATAACAATGCGATTTATACTATACCTAGTTAATTACATAATAATACATTAAATTATTTACAATATTGTTATTTATTTACATTTTGTGTTAGTAAGTCAGTGCGATTTGGAGTTACATTTATTATCGTCAATATTGCTAGCTAGGTTTCTTTTTCTTTTTTTGTTTGGAGGAGCACTTTCAGTAGGTCTCCCTGCTTGCACTCTTTTTGAGCCTAAAGTCAATCCTACTTTTCTTCTAGCAAGTGAAGTTGGTTGGACTCCAATTTGTCGACCTCTCTTTTTGTTATTCACCTGAGCCAAAAATGAAAGTGCTTCAGACGAACTCGTTATCGCCGATAATTTTGTCGTCAGGGAACTCACTGTCTTCGGTTAAAAAAAAAAAAAATTGTATAGACACTTAAAGATAGCTTGGATAGGAAAAGTTTATCGATAAGACTGACAGTATATCTACCTACTTTATATGTTGGAAATTAGTATCATTAACGTCCAGAAATACTAAAAGAAATCTAGCTAGAAATATTGAAGATAAGATATCGCACTAGGTACAAGCCTAATAGGTACAATAGGTACAAAAATATGCTTTTCACACGAATATTTACACTCCAAATCACACTGACTTACAAACGTAAATAAATAACAATATTGTAAATAATGTAATGTATTATTATGTAATAGACAAGGTATAGCATAAATCGCATCGTATAAATTATTTATTATACTTATTTATATTCATTAAAAATACTAAGTTAGGTACGAAAAATATGTACCGACGACATAATATATTGTACCAATGTATGTACAAGCCCAATAGGTACAAAAATATGCTTTGTAAACGAATATTTAATAGTGTACCCTAAATCAGTTAGGGAACGTAGTGAAGACCCGCACTACGGAGTCTAACCGGATTCGGGCACTAGTGCCCCAGCTCAGTTAGGGTTCGGAAATACGCGGCCCGACCTCCCTTTGTAGACCTTCAAACATCTTCCAAATTGATAGGTAACTTATTGTTTTTTTTTTTTTTTTATTAAAATAGAGAATGTACAAAATTGTGTAGCAAAATATGTACAGTAAGCAAATAGAAAAAGTGATGGAGAATAGTTGTTTTTTATAGGAATTTATTGACGTATTAAATTAGAAACAAACTCTGTGCTACGTATATTTAAATATTTGTGTTTAATGTAATTTCGCCGATATATTCGTTCGCCGATGCATCCATTCACCAATATACCCATTCGCCGAAAAAGTTTCGCCAAAATTACTTTCGCTGAGATATCCTATAACCGGTAGCCTTTCCACTACAATTAATGTTATTTTATGTCACCACACTTACTTATTATACCTTGTCGTATAGATTGTAAATATAATATTTTTAAATTTAAAAAAAAAAACAAAGTAGGTACCTAGAAGTTAAAATGCAGCTGATGTAGTTTTGAAAACTAATAGTGCACGAGTGTTTGAAGTCAACATTGAATAGTGGAGAGGGTACTGTTGAAATATGGATTGAAAATAAGAGAATAGATTGAGATTATTCTACTACATAAAATGTAGTAAACATTACAAATGACGGCAAACTGTGGACTGACGATAACGCGAATAGGTGACCAGAGCCAACCTGTATAATCACCTTCATCTCCATTATGTCATAACTATTTTTATCATTAGCTTATTAAATGGATGCTATCGAAAAGTTAATAAATAGAACAAATATCGTCAGAAAATCCATACATTTTTAAATAGAAAACTTAATAAGCATCAGGACTAAAAGACAATCCCTTACAAAATAAAAGTGATTACGTACCTTGTGTAGCTTAAATAAAACAAAAAATGTAGTTATTAGGATTATAAAATATTTATAATATTGCTTAAAGGTATCTGCCATAAGATCATGGACTCATGGATAATATAAACATTGTAGTCTTTAATTATATTCACACTTAAAGGACCATCCAACTCAAAAAATCAATAATTATTTTTTTACTCAAATAAATAGAATAGAGTCTAACTAAGATAATGATACAAATAAAATTCGTTTGTGACTATTCGTTCGCTAGTCACTGTGACTTATGACATTGCGCGTGACGTCACGGATTCGTCCGCCGAGGCGGCGGCCATATATAATGCACGGCAATATTTATCCATTTTTGGTTTAACATAAAATAACTGCTTATGAACTTATTTTTTTTCGAATGAACTAATCAAATGTATTCAAGAGTACCTCATAATCTTTCCATTCGTATAATTATATCACATTTTGGTTTAATAGTGTAGACAAAAATAACTCTTAAATAAATTATATTATGAATTTACCATACTGCTGCTGCAGTAAACGTGTGTAATATTGTTTTGACGATCGTGACATCGTGTACGGATTTCTGACGCCTAAACTGTCTATATAGTTTTAACTCGTAGCTAATATTAGAGATGGGTGAGGCTTTCTTATTATTATCCAACTATTTTAACATAAAATCTTATCACGGTACGGGGCAGCGACGGCGGCATATATGAATATCTAGTAGGGCAGTGGCTATAATTATGGGCGGTACTCTTTTCGCCCAAAAACGACCTTCCTCTTTTCGCCCACGTCCTCTTTTCGACCAAGTATGATAAAATAGTTTCCTCTTTTCGCCTAAAAATAATTGCATTCTTTTCGCCCACGGTTTCATGTTCGACATTTTGGAAAGCACTGTCTCAAGATGATTTATGTTTGATATAATATCGATACTAATTGGTATGGGTTGTGAGGTTGTGACAATCTCGTATGTGTATATCTGATATCAGAATTTTTATCTACAAACGGACGTAATAAAAGTGCTATCGATATAATATAACAAATAATATATGAGGCGGTTGTCGGTATTGCGGTGTAATTATATATTAATTTTAGTATGTCGTTCACTTTCCTACGTGCACGTTCACTTTCCTTGCGCTTGTGTTTTTCCTTGCGTTTTTCGAGTGATGGAAGTTTTAAAATTTTTAGAAAGTAAAAGGGGTGGACGCATGGTTATTTATAAGCATTTTAAGTTCAATTTTGGATCAACTAATAAAAAAGATGGCTGTTAGTTAATAAATCGGTCCAAACATATGAATTTTTATTTAAGAAAATCACCGATAAATGTAATAGCCTTGGATTACGTCTATCACCGTTAAAATGTACGGTTGATTTTGAATATGCAATACATAAAGCTATACAAACTGTTTGGCCAAATACGGAAATTATTGGATGTAGGTTTCATTTAACCCAATCGTGGTGGAGAAATGTGCAAAAATTTGGCTTGGCTACACACTATAAAGACAACACTTCAGATATTGGCAAGTGGATACACTATACGTTTGGTCTACTTTTTTTGAATCCTGAAGAGGTAGGTGATTGTTATGTCGAAGATTTAATGACTGACTGTCCTGAAAATGACAAACTGCAAAAGTACTGTGATTATTTAACTGATAACTATATATCTGATGAAAGTATATTCCCACCAAAGATTTGGGCAGCTAACTCGTCAGATTTAATCAGGACAACTAATGCATGCGAGTCGTTCCATTCATTCTTTAACAAAAGTTTTTATTGTAATTCTCCATCAATTGGTACGTGGTTGGCTGTTATACAAGAAGTCCAAACTGATGTATATATTAAACTGAATAGTATCCATTTACAAAACTTTCCTAAAGATAGGAAAGTAAAAGATCGTCAACTAAAAAATGAAGACAAAATACAACAGTACAATAGAGGAGAGATAAGTCGGTATGCATTTCTTAAATCAATATCATTCGACTATACAAAAAATTTAAATTTAAATTAAATCCTAATCCATGACATAACATTTTTTTGACGACGTCATAACAACTAATGACAAATACATACCTATTTTATATTATATAATAATTATTTTAACAAACAAACACAAATACATTTTTGGAGAGTAATAGAAGCCGCCTCCTCGTGGTGCTCTCTGGGTTATGCTAAATGGCTTTATTAAATTAAGTTTTGAGACAGTGCTTTCCAAAATGTCGAACATGAAACCGTGGGCGAAAAGAATGCAATTATTTTTAGGCGAAAAGAGGAAACTATTTTATCATACTTGGTCGAAAAGAGGACGTGGGCGAAAAGAGGAAGGTCATTTTTGGGCGAAAGGAGTTACGCCCATAATTATTATTAATTGTCTGATAATATTTTTATCTATCGTGGCATAATATTTTATTAGTCATCAATGATTTGTTCTAAACATTTTTCTAACGAAGATTTTAATGAATCCGACTTATTACGTGAAAAACTTATGCCCGACACTAAAGTAATTGTAAGATTAAAACCCAGTTTTCCCTACCATTTTTAGTACTCAAAAAAATATTTCTATCGCTTCAACTACTAGTGATTCAAATAGAGAGGAAAGAATTTCGAGGGAAAAAGAGATGGTCGTAGAATTATTAAAAACTAGCACACCAAAAAAAAAAAAAAAATGTAAATGATGAAGTTTTTGATGACGAAAATGTTGATGACGATTTCATAAATATAAATTCTAGTTTGATTTCTGTATGTTCAAGACAAAGTTAAGCTGACACTGTTAATGATAAGGACATCCAATGTGAAATAGGTAATGAAATTTACCGTTGTCAAGATAGTGCAGGTGATTATGATAAGTCGTTCAACTATTTGTCCGATGAAAATAGCTTCTCTGAAGATGATACAGATGTTTATTATTTCATTAATATTAAACCAAAATTCAATATAATTATACGAATAGAAAGGTACTCTTAAATACATTTGGTTAGGTTATTCGCAAAAATATAAGTTTATTAGCAGTTACTTTACGTTAAACCAAAAACGGATAAACATTGCTGTGTATTGTATATGGCCGCCGCCGCGACGAACGAATCCGTGACGTCACGCGCAATGCACGCGCAATCGCTTAACTAGCGAACGGACAGTCACAAACGAATTTTAGTGGTATCATTTTTTTCATCAAAGTTTGTACTTCAATTTAAGAAAGAGAAAATTTTTTGAGTTGGATGGTCCTTTAAGATTCATCTGCAGTTCTATTATAATAACATTATTATTTAAAAAAAAAATAATAACTTACACAAATAACCTAGAAATAAAATACCCGGTTTTTATTCTTTAACTTGCATAATATATACACAGACACGTTATTCCAATAATACTATGTAAGCATAATTTTAATACTAGATTTAAATATGCTGGATGTCATAAATATTTTGTTTTCAAAAGTTCGTTAAGAACTGCTATTATGTTAGCAATGTAAATTTTTAGAAATTACTATAATATTTTTAAAAATTATAATAATTTCAAGTATAACATGATGAAACTAATCTAGGTAAGTACTAACGTTTTTGAAACATTTAAATTACAACTATAGACTAATTGCTTACTGGTATAATTATTACTAAAGGTATAAGTAAGGTATGGCGTAGGGAAAGTAGCGCGCCCATCGCCCAATGTACCTTAGTACATTGCAATAGCTCTATCCTGACCTTAATGGGTTGGGGTAGTCTGGTCCTCCAGGTTGGGGGTTGATCGTAGGGTTAACAACCCTACATCAGAAAAAAAAATATGTTAAGAAACCACAAAATAAGCCTCGGAATTGGATTAATGGACAACGACCGGAACTGGAAAATGGAATAAAAATTGGTACATGGAATGTTAGAACCTTAAACAAACCTGGAGCGTTACAGTACTTACTGGACGCTATTAAAAAATATAATACGAACATATTAGCTCTGCAAGAAATTAGATGGCCAAATGACGGAAATATGAAAAAAGATGATAAAACCATATTCTATAGCGGAAGAAAGGATGGAAGACATGAAAATGGTGTGGGTTTTGTAGTGAGTGATGATACGCTACCACAAGTAAAAGAATTCACGGCAGTAAATGACCGAATATGCTATATCCGACTCACAGGTCACATTTTTGATAGCATTATCGTAAACGCTTATGCACCAACTGAAGAGAAAGAAGAAAATATTAAGAATGAGTTTTACGATGAACTAGGGCACATACTTGACACAACACCAAATAGCTGTATAAAAATATTAATAGGTGACTTAAACGCAAAAATAGGAAAAGAAGATATATATAGACCAACGATTGGACCGAATAGCTTACATGACGTAAGTAACGATAATGGAACCAGATTGATCAACCTATGTATAACGAACGGTTTTACTCTTAGTAGTACATACTTTCCAAGGAAAGATATATATATAAACAAACTTGGATAGCACCTAATAGAATAACTAAAAACCAAATTGATCAAGTTATGATACAAAATAAGCATAAAGGATGCATAAAAAGCGTCAGGAGGTATAGAGGTGCAGACGCCGACTCGGATCATTACCTGGTAATTACCAAACTTAAAATTAGACTATCTGAAAGATGGAAAAAGGTAAAATATGTAAAATCTGAAAAATATGATATAGAAAAACTGTCAGAAAAGAAGGTTTTAGAGGAATACATATATAAAACTCAACAAGAATTACAAAAATTCAACAGTAATGCAGATGAAGATGGAGAACGGATATGGGACAGAATCAAGATGGCGGTAGTCAATAGTGCTAATAATTGCCTAGGAATAAGAAAACAAGAAAAAAGAAAAGTATGGTTTAATGACAAGTGCAAGGAAGCAATAGACAGAAGAAACTACCAAGGACCCAAGTGACATAAATATGGAAAGATATAAAAATACTAAAAAAGAAACCAATAAAGTACTAAGATGTGAAAAAAGATTAGCGGAAAAAAGAAAGATTGAGGAAATTGAAGAAAATAAAAATAACTCCAGAAGATTCTTTAGCAAAACTGCCAACTTTAAACAGGGATATAAACCGCAGACTAGGATCCTAAGGATTGAACTAGGTGAGTTAGTAACAAAAGAAGAATCTGTAGTAGAAGAATTTAAAAAACATTTCGAAAGATTACTAAACAAAACACCACCAATACCAACACATGAAGATATACCTATGCAATATAGTACAGCGGAACCATATATTAAAACACCAACAAAACAGGAAATATATAACATCATAAAAAAAACTTAAAAACAACAAATCACCTGGAGAAAACAACGTAGTTGCGGAATTATTAAAAAATGAAGGAAATGCGATTAAAGATGAAATTTGGAAAATGATTAAGGAAATTTGGGAAACCGAAGTAATGCCAGGAGAGTGTAACACGGCAATACTATGCCCAATATTTAAAAAAGGAGACACTTTAGACCCAAAAAATTACAGAGGAATCTCATTATTGGATACTTGTTACAAGATATTGTTAACGCTCCTTTTGGAAAGAATAACGCCATATGCAGAGGGTATCATCGGAAGATACCAGTGTGGCTTTATAAAGGGGAAATCCACTATCGACCACATTTTTACCTTAAGACAAACAATGGAGAAATACTATGAATTTGACATGGATTTATAAATGATATTTGTTGACTACAAACAAGCTTATGATAGTGTGAACAGACAGGAATTATGGAAAGCAATGTTACATTTTGGAATTCCGAAAAAATATGTAAATTTAGTAAAGATGTGTAATGACAAGACTGTACTGAAAGTACGTTTTCTTCAGACACTATCACCAGCCTTTGAGGTTAATTCTGGATTACGACAGGGAGATGCCCTATCCCCAACATTGTTCAATCTGGGACTAGAAAAAGTTATTAGAGAAGCTTATGAAGACAGAAGAATGGAAGTTGTTGGTGAAGAAACTATCTTAGCATATGCTGATGATATAGTTCTTCTAGGGAATACACGAGAAAAAATTTCCCACTCACTTTCTAAACTAATAGAAGCCAGCAAAAACATGGGTTTATGTATCAACGAAGAAAAAACTAAACTTATGATACTATCCAGAAGAAACGTAGATCAATCAAACCTGAAAGTGGGAAGTATGAATTTCGAAAAGGTGGATAATTTCAAATACTTGGGTGTTAATATAAACAACAGCAACAACATGCATAAGGAGATAAAAGAAAGAATATCAAATGGAAATAGGTGTTACTTCAGCATAAACAAACTATTGAGGTCAAAACTGCTATCAAGAAAGTCTAAAACCACTTTGTACACAAGCTACCTTAGACTAGTAGTAACCTATGGGTGTGAGACCTGGTCCACAACAAAAGATAATAATAAAAAACTTGCTATATGGGAAAGAAAAATACTAAGAAATATATATGGACCAGTATACAACGACAACCTAGGAATATATGAAAAAAGACACAATGAAGAACTGTATAACCTGTATGAAAAACCAAATATACTCACATATATAAGATGTAAACGCCTAGAGTGGTTAGGACATGTATGGAGAGCGGATGGAGATTTATTAAAGAATGTTCTGATACGAAAAATAAATAAAAAAACGTCCACTTGGAAGACCAAGAACAAGATGGAAAGACACAGAAGAAAAGGATATGAGACTAATAGATGAGGATGCAACGTTGGACTGGACTTTGAACAGAGAAAAATGGAGAGGCTTACTAGTGGCAGCGCAGGTCCTCAATGGACCGTTAAGCTGTTGATGATGATGATGATAAGTAAGGTGGGTAACCCTGGCACCCCAATGTTCGAATTTTTATTTTTTTTAACCATTAATTGTAGGTACTATAATTTGTACCAATAGTTTAAGAATTTGTACCTTAATATTTCCAAAAGAAAAGTCAAATTCTAAGCTGGGGTGCCAGGGTAACGTTACCCTAGCACCACCATAACTGAATAATGCGTTTTATAAACATTTTTTTTTTTCCATTGATTGTACTTTAATTTGTACCGATTAGTACGACCATCTAGTACTATTTTTTCTTTTAAATTAGTGTATAAGTCATAAGTGTAACTTTAGATGAAGAACCAAACTTCTAATACAAGTTTTACTTAAAAAAGGTGTGCATTCATTTTTAATTGTTACTTGCTTGTAAATAATCTTACAATAAAATATAAATAAATAATAAAAAAGCGTGCGTTTAACGAGTAAGAAGTGTAACTTCTTTCTGAGTAATTCAACGGATAGAATTTTAGGTTTGTATTGGAATAAAATAAAAATAAAATACAGACGTGGTCTCAACAAAACTGAACAACCTACCTAATGACATTCATGACCAAAATACCAAATACTAATAACTAATAAGTAAAAATACCTATATTTATTGGTACCAATATAGTATTATTTTCCGACCAACTTCCCAAGTGCTTTATGCACTATTATAATTTATAATTAATGCATTATTATAATTTAGTAACGAATATCGTAATTCGTGGCTATATTTACCAGTTTTTCGGAAATAGAAAAATCATAAATTATATTTTGTTTTATTTCTCTACCTCTCAACCCCTATGGTATACATATTTTAAACATTGTAGTTAACTTATATCCGTTGATGCAATATGGTAAATAAAGGTACATAATTGATTTCCCATTGTTTTAGTTTTTGTAGTTTCTTAGAAAAATTTAACTACTGTACATTAAAAAAATGAGTTTTTTCCAAAACAAATAATATTGTGTTGTACCTTCCGTAAAGAAATTTCACTTCAAAAATAATCAAAGAATCATTTATAATATATTCTTTATTACTTTGTAATGTACGAATAGCATAATAACTCACAACTTATGAAATACGAGCTAATAATAATTTTAGACAAAATTCACTATGCTCAAATGCGCCAAAAATGATATAGAATTAATACATATTAATTCAGAAGCATAGAGTTAAAAAAAAAGCATTTTAAATAGTTAAGGCTAGGTAGGTTCAAGTTTTAAATAAGAATAATGTTTGCATTTATCAAACTACACTGAAAACTGAGAAACATGAACAAATTTAGGAAAATATAATTATATTTACACACTGTTTAGCTGACCTAAATTCTACACATTCGGGAAAAGTCACATTCGGCCATAATGTATAGCTTTTCTAACATATAAACTATAAAGAGTTCCAGATTTGAAAATATTATTTTCTATGATTACCAATTGATAAAAAAGAAATTTGATAAAGAAAAATATTATTGCTTATCTATGTAAATTTGACAAGAAAATTTTAAAGAAAAATAAACTATAAATGTCAATAAAACAAAAAACCTCAAAAACATTTCTTACCGCCCAATTTTTCTTCTATAAAATAATTATAAAAATATTAATTATTAACTTTAATATTATATCGAAGTTACAAGATGAAAGAGTCTCAGTATATACTGTCGAATATTAACAAAACTGTTATAATTGGCTTATTTTTGATTTAATTATCACAGTGATACATCATGATAATAAGCTGATACAACATCTATAATGTCTACATATTATAATAAAATAAAATAAGCATATGGTCTTTTCAGTAGTCTAAGTATAAAGCATTTTGAAGGCTTGGAACCAAAAGATGCTATTTAAAAATATAAAATTATCCAGGAAAGGAATTTAATACTTCAAACTGTATTATCTTCGTTTGAAAATTATAAATTTTAATGATTCTCACTTATTGGAAAAGGTTGGCAAACCCGGCTATAGATAATGTGTGGTGTGGTCGAGCATTGTGCTCTCGGATGGGCAATCACACGAGTTTTTAGCAACGAATTCTCGCCTCACATACAATGGTGTTCCTCAACCAACAGTAACTAACTTAAAAAATTAAAATGGCTATTATTCTAGTTATCCCTATTTTATAAAAATACTTTTACTTGATACATTGCCAATACTTCAGTTTACTACTTACAGATAATTTTAACCTCTAGATGGTGACGAAACGGACGAACTGCTGTGAGGTTAGGTGCTACCTGTTATGGTGCGTAGGGATATTATAGGACTAGATTTTCTTTAAATTGGTTGGGGACGTAAAGGGTTATCGTAAAGGGAAGAATACTATAATTGAAGAATTATCAGTGTGTTATATGTTTAACAATAATATTGAAATTTCAAAGGATTCGGATGAATTGGGCTTAGGTGATGCAGCATTAAGTACAATTTCTCCTGGGGTCGTATATTGGTTTCTTTATAGCCTTGAGAAAGACCGTTTTAGTATGTAGACGTTACTAAACATACATATAAAAAGGAGATTTTTTAAAAAAAAATCTATTTCTTACCTTTTGGTTCCAAACATGCATTTTGTTATTACAAATTTAAAACTGCACACAAATACAATTATAAAAGTATACTAATTTAGTCAAACAACATATAACATTTACGTACCTAACTCCGCTATAAAAATAAATGATTATGCATTTATTGTTATTAATTTAATTTATAAAAGTCAATGTGCTTTATGTGTATAATTTGAGTTTAATGATCAATCATTTAAACCAAAAGGTATTTAGGACATAAACTTATCTACTGCTAAGAACTGTTATTTGGGAATTTTTTTTCTACAGTTTTTTAGATTTCTATAAATTATTTATTAGTAGGTAGGTACCTACCTACCTAATGTATTTTAAATTCGGACCCCAACGATGAATTTATTAATTTAAAAATTTGTGTGTGTGTATGTTGTCATTTTATACATATTATATAAAGTACCTGCACGTCTTATAGCAAAAAAAAAAATGGTTCGATCTTCAACTTAAAGGGTAGTTTCTGGTAGAAGATTGGTAGTTACTTTTCAAAATACTTAGACATAATTTCTTTTATAACCGTTTAATGTTTAAATTTTTATGAACATCATCGAAGTAACAACATTTTAAAATAATATTTTGGTCCGGTCAGAGTCTAAATATTTAAAAAAATAAGTTCCATGCAAAATAACTAGATTATGTACCACCTACCTATTACATTTTAAAAATAAAAATAATAATACGTACATTCCGTTACTATAAACAATAATGTAAATAACATTTTCCATAAATAGATTATAATTTATAGGTATATTTATATATCATGATTATAGTAAAATTATAGATTTTGAGAAAAATTAAGTCTTTTAGATTGTTATATAACGTTATTCTAAACTTTAATACTTACTAATATACCATATTAAATATTGTACGGTAAATCAAACAAAAAAATAAAAACTACGTCCTTTTGAAAAATTCAAAACGATGTGTGGACACGAGTACTTCGGTACTTTTGGATAAGAACGAATAGTAGGTGTGCCAACTCTTGTTAAAACAAGATATAAAGATAATATTGTTCTGAAGTGATCCATACCAACTATTGTTAAATGGAATAATGAAATTGTATTTTTTTTAGAAATATATTCACATAAGACATAGGTAATTTATACATTTAAAATTATATAGCAAAAATAGGAAGCTGTAAACGTCACAAGTCATTCGTTTCTTAGTTTGTTAAGTTGATGGTAACTCTAGTAAATTTTTATTTTACATATTTTAAAAATTAAAAATGAATTATTTTACTTATATCTGAAATTAGCGTTAACAATCCCCTCAGATTCAAAGAGTAATACCAGATGTGGTTACTCCAAACCGATGTGGAGTGAAATACTCGAGGCACACCTGTCAGAAGCAGAAGGTACAACTGTTAAATGAAAAAAGATCCAACGATCATTTTCTTTATCAATGTATACAATTTTGATTTTTAAAGTTCACAATATTCTTGACTGACAGAGTGATTAATTGATTAATTCATTGTTATGTAACGTATAGTAACGAAGATAATCATTTAAATTAATATCTCCTTCCAAGTTTGCCTAAACTTTTAGATAAACTTCTGCTAAAATGCCTAAAATAGATTACAGAGGAAAAAAATCTTATGACAGAACATCACTTTGGATTTCACAACAAAAATTCAACAATAGATCAAGTACATCAAGTGGTTACTGATTAGTAAAACTCTTGAAAAAAAAGTACTGCTGTGAAGTGTTCCTTGATATAGGACCCAAAACATCCAAATGGTACTGAATCAATCACCAATCTCACATAAATTATTCAGCTGAATACCTTGGAATGCATCTTGAATCTCTTCTAAACTAGAAACACCATGTCCGTAAGAACAAGTTCAGATTAAAGAAAAAATGCCGAAACTTTATTGGTTTTTCGGACTCCACTCCTGTGGAGCCACTCCTTGCACTCCCCCCTCCCTAGGTCCCTGGATTATGTTGGAATTGGGTTGAATAGTTAATAAACACATTCAACTATTCAAGAACACTTTCTGAACAAACATCACTTCAAGACTGGATATAAGTATATACCTACATCCTACACAACAATATTGGATTTGTCATCTGGTCATTCTAGTTAAAATAAAAGTAAACATTTTATGACAATACACATAAAATATACTTACAAATATCCTCTGAAAAAAAAAATGTTATCTTCAAAATTATGAACAACATAATATATCTACCAATTTAATTTTTCTGATCTCTTTGTATCTACAAATGAGCATTGAAGCTTTAATTTTAGAAATAATTAATATTAAAATATTATCTTGAATAATATCATGAATAAAATAATTCATTTTAATAAAATAAAATAAAAAACAAAAATATACGTACTAATGTAAACTAAATAAACAATAATTATAATCAGTAATTTATTAATAATAACTATATTAAACCGAATCCAACATTTTCAATAGAAGGACTTTTATTTTAAAATTGAATAATTCATCATTTATTTCAAGTATTCGGTACAAAAAAATATCGAATCATTAACAAGAGTTTGACGTACAATAATAGCATTGTTAGGGCGGCCATTACAATAGTCGATTACACTTCGATTACGCTAAACCCACTGATTGTACAGGCCGAATTCCGCGGTTTAACCTTAGATCAACTATTGTAATAGTAATTTAGATTATTTTTACTATGGGTTGTATGACAAAAATATAATTTATTGAAATAAACAAAAAATAACTTGCTACGATTTTATTATCACAATAGGAAATTAAATAAATTAAATATAATGACAAAAGTTTAATGAGTACAAGGCCGAACTGAAAACAAAATCTCAAGGGGTCCAAAATTGTTTTTACATGAATAGTGGACACTTATCATTTTTAAGTTCAAATTGTATTTTAATATTTAAAAATTACGGGATGGCGGTCCCCTCACGGCAACACTATTGCCAACCCAATATAATAAGTATAGATCGCCACAAAGTAAGTATACGTATAGCATCGGTCATTGAAGAACAGATGATCTCACGCACATATCATTATCACTATTTTTTTTCATTGTATTATTTTTGTCATTATTATTATTATTGAATGTGTCTTGTGAGTTTTATAATATCATGTAGATTAAACCAGGTCTCACACTGCCGCGTCGGCCGCCAGAATATTATTTTATAGGTACAGTGATTTTTGTCTCGCCCCGTACGTTGTCGCAGCAGAATCGAGGCGTACAAGTAATATTAATATCTATTATACCTAATAGCCAGTAATAGGTAGAGCTGACGGTATTGAAAATAATTTTCGGTATTACGATATTGATTTCAATACCGGTTTGCAACTTTATACCGAAAAACCGAACTTTTTCGGTATATCGAAAAACCAACTGTTTCGGTACACAGAAAAACAGACATGTTTCGTAAATACCTAAATACCGACAGCCGGCAGTGTACTGTATACCGAAATAATAAATAAAATCTAACTAGTATCGATATTTTAGATTCTGGGTGGAACGATGAATGTATTGATTTTACAATAATGTGTGTTTTTATTTTTTATTTTTGTGTCTGTCATCACGGTTTAGGGCAGTAAAACTACTTTGATTTTCTTCAACAGTATCTTATTCGATGGGTAAGTGAATCTAGTTGGTGCATTCGGGAGGTAACATTTTAAAATTCAAAATAGTTTTCAAAAGCGAAGGGAAAAACAACATAAAAATTAAGAAAAAACGGGAATTTTCACGCAAAATCGGTTTTGGTTTTAACTCTAAAACAAATGAACGTATATTCATGAAACTTTCACTGGTAGATTATATTTGCATTTTCTATACACGATAAAATTTTCAAAACATTTTGTTTTGTTTTGAACTGTTTAGGAAAAAACTAATAAATTTACTGTAGGTACATGAAAATTGTACTGAATGTTTATATTTTCATTTTCTATACACCATAAAAATTTTAAAATATTTTGACTCTTTTTGAGCTGTTTATTTGTTAGGTAAAAAAGCGTGAAAATTTAATGCAAGGCTCTTGATCTCTCTCTCTTTCTCCTGTGCCTTCACAACTATATAAGAGTTTTGGCTGCCACCGTCACTGCTCTCCAATAATCACGATCCTGTATCCTTTCCCCCCACTCTGTTACTTCTAACCTCTCTAGATCTTGTTGCACTCCATCCATCCATCGTTTCTTCGGTCTGCCTCTGGGTCTTCTGCCTGCTGGCTTGTATTCAATTGCTGCTCTGACTTAATTTGTTTCCTCTCGTCTCATTGCGTGTCCAAACCATTGTATTCTCTGTCCCTTTATATAACTTGTTATGGGAGGAACTTTGGTGATTTCTCTGATTTCTTTGTTTTTTCTTCTACGCCACCTGTTTATTTCGGTATCAAAAAATGGTCCACATATTGTTCTTAGAACTCTATTCTCAAAACTTCTGAGTTTTTGTTCGATTTGTACCGTCGTCGGCTATACTTCGCATCCATAGGTTAGCGTTGGTCTTACAATACTCATATACAGTCGTACTTTTGTTCCTCTAGAGAATAGTTTCGATTTAAAATATTTTATTAGTGAGAAGAAAGTCCTTTCCGCTTTGAGCAAGCGACTAGTTATTTCAGTGTTCCAGTTATTGTTACCAGTGATTGTTACACCTAGGTATTTGAAGCTATGTGCTTTCTCGAATACGTAATTATCTACTGTAAGATCTTCCTCATCTTTTTCAAGCAACGTTTCCATTACTTTGGTTTTCTGTTGAAAAGTATTGGCGATAGTGCGTCACCCTGCTTGAGCCCTTTTATCACTTCAAATTCTTCGGACAATGTACAATCCACTCTAACTTGGTATCCTGTTCCGTTCATACACATTTTTGTCAGTGATATGAGTTTCATAGGAAAGCCGAACTCATACATTATATTGTATAAGCTGTCACGATGTATGCTATCATAAGCTTTTTTTAAATCTACAAATACTTGCCATATGTTTTGTCTGCATTCATATTTCTTTTCTAGGAGCTGTTCTATAGTTGCGAGCTGGTCTATTGTGCAGGAGTTAAATATATTAAAAATAGGCACAATTTTTTTTTTATAAGCATTTAAAGTTCGAATTTTGACAAAATTTATCATATTTTAAATTTAATAATTATTTTGTAGTTAAAAATTGATAAAACGTTCAACTTTTATAGCTAAGGATTGAACATTTAAAACAAGGGTCCACGTAAAAAGGTTATATATAAATTACTTTATTCACCTTAATATAATCAAATATACTTCGTAATATCATAGACTGACATACCATCTCCGCTCAGAATCATTTTTATTATACAATGATATTATATCATTGAATTAAAATTTATTACCATCCATTATACAGTGACCCACTTGTAACCTACTGTACAGCAGAGCACCTTTTTTGCTTTAATATTGCTTCACATTATATACCTACTTAGTACTTTATTATATACTATAATATATAATATTATAATCTATATTATTGCCATTTATACTGGAAAATGTAGACGTTTTTTTATGGTATACCGTTTAGACGGTTTTTACGGTATACCGTTCATTCGATTTTTACGGTATACCGTTTAGACGATTTTTTACGGTATACCGTTTAGCAAAATAATTTTAAAATACCGGTGTACCGAAAATACTGTTAGCCCTACTAATAGGTATGTAGTTGTGTTTTTTTTTTACTCAAATAGTAAAAGTGTTTTTTTAAATTCTTTTGTCATTGCAGGCTCAAATAGCCAATTGGTTCAATTACATTTACTTTTTCCTACTGTGAGACATATAAGGGTATTATTATCTTAGTGAGCTTAAATCACCACTATACTATTGTTATACCTTTGATTCGTGTGTGCGCGAATCGCAGCACTTTTCCTATATTCCATTTGTATGCGCAAATCGTGACGGTGTGAATCATATTATTGGGTACATTGTATCTACATATTATTTAAATTTATTATTATTACCGGTGTGAGCCATAAGGGTCAAAAATTAAGTGGATCTATATTATTCATAAATTTGTCGTGTTTATATATATTTTATATTATTTAGCACAGGACCAGCCGGCCAGTCTAGGCTCCACAAATTGTGAGTTTTTTTTTATTATTATTCATTTATATTATACATAGGGCCACATATTACTTTTATATAACTATATTTTATACGAGCTCATTGCTCAAATAACTGAGTCTATATTTTTTATTCTGTTTAATTATTGTTCATTTTATATATTTATGAGCCAGAATGTCCATATTATAGTATTATTAATTTCACATTTATACTCATAAGAGATTACAGCTCAAATAGCTACTCTATATTATCATTTATTCTGGTTAGGCCGGTCATTTATAATTATTAAAGGTACTGTATACCTTTGTGCTGCTGTAATTTATTCCTATATTCTGTAACATTAATTGTAAAATAATTTCTGTAATATTACTATTGAAATCGTGTATTTTACAGCTACCCACCTACCAAAAACCGTGTAACCATTTTGAATTTTTAGTTAAATTATATACACACATTTACCTATACACAAATACACATAGGTAATTGCACAACACGCACGACATAGCCACAAAAATGCCCCACAATCCCAACCACTACTCTTCGAGATATTACACCACTACACACCCAGCTAGTCCTCCATATGTTTAGGATTTAGGTGTTGGTAGGGTAAAAGAAAATAAGTTGTTATTATTGTTGAACGCTCCCGGCTCTCACACTCACAGTTACAGCCTTGGACAATGGACGTGTATGATAGCTTTCATTAATAATTAATCATCAATTTGTAAAATTGGAATGAAAATCATTATATAAATAATAGTTATTGGTATGATATACTATGAGCAACAATGCAACATATCATAGAGAGTTATACTTTATTACACAAATTCGCCATACAACAAAAAAACACAAAAATTACGTACTTTCTAAAGATTCTAAAAAACAAAAAAAAAAAATTATTCTTGTACTTCGTATTATTATTTTGTCTGAACGATTTTGGGGTTCTTATTGTACAAGTAACTATTATTTAGGTAAACTTTTTTTTCCAAGTATAATATAAAATAATTTTTTCAATATTCAGATACGAACCCTTGAGATTGTGCAATGGAACCCTTAAGAACACACTTTGGGAATCACTGTTCTACAGTGCATGCAGGGGCGGACTGGCAGATCGGGAGATCGGGAAATTTCCCGATGGGCCGGTCGAATAATCGAATTATGGGGCCGGACAATTTGGTTGTAGAAGTAACTTATTACAATATTTTGATTATAATAAGAGTTTATCAGTTTTTGGTAAATTTAAAATCTATAGAATATAACATAAATAATACGTTAATACGATAATAATCGTACCTTAATATAATTTTGCTTTTCTAAGAAACATACGAAACATAAGGTATTTATATAAATAGAAATTACGCTGCCCGCGTGCCGGCCGCCGTCCCCGTGTTGTTTATAATATACGATAACGATATATTATTAATTCGATGTATTATTGTTGTTAGTTGTTTTTAAATAATATATTATTATAATTTATTGTAAAGAAAGTAAAGTTATTGTTATTAGGCCTATACATTTTAATCTATATTCAATTATTATTAAAAATTGGTTAAATGGTTTAAAATATAATAGAATAGAATATAATAGAATTATTAGTTTTAGAGGCCTATCCGGCTATCCCCTATTAGCTATTTGAATTTTGAATCCCACCGTGTGTTGTCGTTTTTAAATTGAATTATTCTTAATTCATATTGTTACGGTTCCCTAAGACCACATATTTTATATTTTTCTATAGTATTTGAATAAAAATGCTGATAGAAACCAAGGCTCTGCATCCAAACGTAATATTTTTAGATTATTATTAACAAATAATAAATTTAACTCTACTTTTTGTTATTTATGTTATTCAATTATAATTTATGTATTTTATATTATAACTATAATATAAAATATAATTTTATTTACATGATAAATTACTATTGAGTTATATTATATTATATTGAGGTCCTTCAGTAATAAAAAGAGAAAAACTTTAAAGTTTATATAGAAAATTTCAAATATTTTTTACTCTTAAGTGTTTTATTTAAAATTATGGATAACTAAACATTATAAATAGTAAATGTTCAATATGGTTTTATTTAACACTATAAAAAGTAAAAAGAATTATGATACCTATGTAGCTTTTTAGTGTTTGTACGCCACAGAAGGAAAATATACTTTTGTACTGGTTGACGATTACCGATTAATAATATAAAAGAAATATACCTATTGATAGCAAATATGGTAATAGGGTATTGATGTCCATCAAATTTCTAAAGTGTTTTATTTATCTTCTGTTAGTATTAATTATAATTTAAATATTCAACTGAGAAAATGTCTGGTATTTCAAACGTAAGTGCTGCAATAGTGTATTAGATTAGGCCTTAGACAATATGTCAATATAATGCTTAAGTAGTTCCGGCAGGCGGCAACGCCATCGATGTTACAAAAAAAGACCTTAGACAATGGTTTATGGGCGATGGGCCGCTTGAAAAAAAATTCCCGGGCCGCTCTGAAGGAGCCAGTCCGCCCCTGAGTGCATGGTACAAACAACACAATTTCGAATATTTATTCTGATTGACAATACACCACTTGTCCTCAACACTTCGCAAATCATCGCCGCTAACCGTGAAAGATTAAAAGTATGAGTGAAGTGGTGCAACAGTTTTTATAATATTACATCTAATCATTCAGTATAGACAATTTTGGTATCGAGGACTAAACATCATTTAATATAAAATGTGCATTTGAAACCGAATACTAAACTATTAGCTATGCCACTCCATTAAGCTTAACTCCAAATTTTTGTACCCAACTTTCTTAAGATCTTGTTACAATTTTGTTGTGATATGAAGCCACTATGACTTTCGTTGTAATCTCCTATAACAAGTTATAAGGAAGTTCAGAAATTCAAATTTTGATACTTACCCTTCATAGGTAGATATTTTTCTACGTATCCTTAGATAAGACCAATTATAAAACTCTTAAATACTTACTATCGTTCAGTTCTATAAAAACAAATATACATTTAACAATAAATGGATTCGTTTCTGGTAGACCTATCATTCTTTATTAGGGTTTTTTTGGTACATCTTTTATTTTTTTCTGTTTTGAAAATGTAGTTAGTTGGTGTTCCAATATTTTGTTTTGCGATCGAGCTTAGTTTTTATTACGGTGTCGATTGTGCAATTATATATATTTTCTGCAGTTTTAAATTTTTATTAGGGTACCTACTTATGCTTTTAGTAAGCTCCCCACTAGATAAATACTTTTAAATTTTAAAACGTGTTTACATTACAACGCACTGAACATTGAGACCAATGTTGTGCATTATCTAGATAATTTATCTAGATAATTTTATCTAGATAATTTATCTAGATAAAAATATTTATCTTCTTATCTTATCTAGATAAATAAAATAGTTATCTAGATATTTTTTTTTGTGAGAAATACATTTTCTAAGTTTGTTTTGATATTTTTATTCAACTTTATTTTCAAGTTATAATAATTGTAAATATTTACACGTCGAATACTTCGTAGTATATATTTTATTATTTTGTATACATACAATATAACTATATAAATATAATGTAATTATAGATTTCTCATTTCTATCATAATAAATAAAGGTGCAGTATTTCAGTTACGCCTCAGCTGTTGTGGCGTAAGTATACATAAATTTAAAAAAATATAAGTGAATCGTGTATTTTTATATAAAATATATATATCTTCTAAGCAAATAACTATATTATTTTCATTATTTTGTTAATTATTAACATTATAATTTTTATTCAGTTATTGTTTAGTTATAACATGAAATTTTACATCTCTGGGAGTAATGCTATTTAGTAATTACCTACTTAAAATTTATAAAAAAATCATGTAAATATTGTTTTGTCTATAATATAGTCACAGTACCTTTGGAGCTCTAAACAATGAAATATTTTTTCCTTCACTTAGACTATCGTATCATGTCTTACAGCCTGGTACATAGCATTTATTTAGCATTTTTAATTATTTAATTTACCTATTAAACTTATAAAATAATATTTTAAAACTTAATATAATATTTATTGTTCGGTAACTCAACAGTCAATAGTAGACATTTAAATGGACAGTCATAGTTCTTACAATAATTCTAATAAATTTGGAACAATATTGGGAAGGGATTTATATTTTAAATACTATTTGTTATGACTGTTATGAAGTCTACCTCTATATGTTTATTTCATTGAATTCGTGACTATATTTATGCTATACATTTTTATTTATATCAACTTGCTAATATGATATAAGCATATTTCATATGAATTATGAAATTTGAACAATATTATACATTAGTATAGTCTATATTTAATGCACCATAATAGCAAATACCTTCGAGTAATGTGGAGGTGCCTGGTGATATTCATGTTAACTAAATTTGTGCCATCAAAAATTGTGCCACTTTTTTCGCGAAGTGTTATCACCTTCTCTTCTCTATATCGTGCGGGATACGCTACGTGGGGTCGGCTTGTTTACCATTCCCTATTTCAAGTATGCCACGCTCTCTGGAAACCGTGTTCAAGGCCACAATCACCTGATTCGGCCAATTCACCGAGTTTCATACTCCTTGTTTATCGGTGGGCTGCCGCACAGCGCTAGTTATCAATTACCTTCCGCCGCCCACTGAATACTGATACATCGGTTCCACTTCCTATATTATCACAAATTATTTATCAATTATTATCACTCTCATTATTTTCAATTATGTTTAAATGTTTTTCACAAGTCTCAAAGTCCGTACCTCAATGTCATCGAAAATATCATTACCTATTTCAAGTTTTCTCCGTTTGTGTGGGTGACACTGAGGTATCGTTTCATACTTCATTTCATTCTCAAATAAAAGGAACAGTGCTTCAACTCAATTTCATGTTCGCTCTCTCTGCTTTGTGTCGTCAAGCCATGAACATATTTACATGTCTAAGTATCATAACATTCATCATCACTTTTGTTTCATCTTTTCACACCTTCAATAACCGCATGGTTGAAAACCGTCCAATGCCATTCAAATTGTACCTTTGGTGCAATTATTACAGTTTACTGTAAGTATCGTTCACAACCATTTCAATAACCCTTCCTAATATCATTGCCCCTTTTAGGATTATCCATTAGGTACCTATACAAAACGATTGGGAATTTACTATTGTTCATGTGCGCTGTGAATTGTATGTGTTGTATTGTGTTCAACTTTGTGCGGTTAGCGGTTGAGCCGTGAGTGTGCGGGATCACCTCTATTATTCTTGTTATATTATTATTATTATATGGCCAAGCAGGCAAATAAGGTTTTTCATTATTATACCAAATATTATTCCAGTATTATTATTACAATTCTCATATTGTCAATTGGGGCACTGTTGCCAGAAACTATCAACTGTTTATTATAATATTACATTTTTACCATTATTATAATTATTTTATTGTTTAGACTATGTCCTGTGGCCTATAGGCATATATAATTATGTACACATTTATAACTATTGTTTTTTATATTGCCTAACAAACAACTTTTGATATTATAAATTTATACATTATACTGACACTTTTATTTAATTGCAATGCAAATGTGAAATAAATATCTGCTATACATAAATAATTATACAGTCCACTACAACTTATTATTACCATTCTAATTTCCTCTAAGGTATAGCTGACTACTATTGAACAGCAGCTGATAAGCGCAACCACTACTTAATATTATAATTTTAAACGTTTAGTTATAGCCTATAGGCAACAATATTATAGATTTTGTCTCATGTACCTATGTTATACAATTTAATATTAATGAAAAATGAATTATTATTTATGAATCTAAACATATATTTATAGTAAACATTAAAATGTAACGTTAAACAAATTAAAATTATAATAATTTTAATCAATAAAATACGTGCTGGAATTTTTGACTGTTTAAAGATTACTAGCTCGTAATTTATAATTTATAATATATCTAAATAATATTAACTTAGGTTAACAGTATATAATATTATAAGAACGTTAATTACAAGATTACATAATATACATACAGTAATTATAGTCAGCAGTTTGGATCACTAGGTACAGACTAACAGCCGTCAACTGTTCATTTAAATTTTTTTTTTTTTATTCGAATTATTATAGCTTATTGCTATAGGTGTGATAACCTGTCTTCTATTATAAGTAAATCAAAATACAGAAATCTGTTAATTGTTAAAGAACTATAACAAAATTCTATAAATTAATTAACAAAACTTAATTGACTAAAAAAAATAATGAAAGTATACGTACTTAGGTTTTCTAAAAAATAAAGAGAATTGATTAATTATAACAACAAATAGCTAGGTGGTGTCGTATATATAGACAGTCGTCACTATAATTACATATAATATAGGTGGGAACATTTTTATTAAAAATTATTAACATAGGTCAGGCCAATGAAGCAAGATGTGCTGAGGCAGCAATAATTATTTTGCTATATAACACCACCGGACGCGCAGGCACGGGGAGTCCTGTTGTCGTTGGTGTTTCAGCGAGAACGCAGGTACGACAGTCGTGGTATAGACTAAGTGTTTTTAAATAATTATTGAATTATTTATATTTGTTTTACATTTTTAATAAAAGTGTTTCCGACCCGAAAATTATTTGTTTTGTTTGAGTAGCCACGCAATTCTACGTACGCTTTAAATCCGATCTGAAACCGGTTAATTTATGGTCGTTGACGATTTAAAGTATAAACGGTGAAGGTAGTCCTACGTTAATTGTATTCTTTCAATCTGATCTGAAACCGGTTAATTTATGGTCGTTGAAGATTGAAAATCTAAACAGTAAAGTAGCGATATCGACGTCTAAGAGAGCCAAACTGTAACCGGTTAATTTATGGTCCTTTGGTTGCTCAAGTGTCGATAGAGGTATATCACTGGAAAGTGCATATACGACAGTGGATATATTTTATTTTCAAAATTATGAAATTATTTGCATCGAGTTTTTATAAATCTTGTAATGTTTTAGTTTGAAATTTAAATGTTACAGCTTTTCTAACCACTCAAAGTAATCTTCGTTATATTTTCATAATGTTCTTAATAATAATAAAGTAATCTAATAATATATGGGGTTAGGTTAGGTTAGGTTAGATTGGGTATATGTGTCATATCATATTGGGCATACTATTTGGGTAAAATATTTTGTCACATTATACATGCGATTTCAGAACATAGTCGGTCGGCATCACGAACTAGGATACTGAACTGAAAACGAACAGTAAGGCGGGTGACGGGGAGTTAGGCTAACAAGGCAGTTTTGAATAGGCTTGCGAGGGAGAAATACAGGAATTCGTGTGGAAAGTTGATGCAAGTGCGAATCTAGTGATACCTATATTCCTCGTATATATTAGAATCTCGTTACTAGATGATGCATTTAGGTAGCACTAGATTCGTAAATGCATCCATTATACCCCCCTGCACAATCCTAGTCATTACTTTAAGTGGCCTGGTAATTAGGATTTCATTTTCAGTCCATTCTATCTTAATCCATGGTCGGCACTCTGACGGGCCGATCGTCGTGCATAAAAGCTACAGGTTGGAACGTCGGACGTCGGTAGGTATACAAAAGAGGTAGCAACCTCCCGCCGAATTTATCGGGCAGATGTATGTATTATGTAGAGCGCGACTCTAACTGGTGATAAAGCACCGGTTGTAATAAGGTACAGCAGCTACAATCTTGCTCAATCGATCAGCAAATCTATTCTCGATAACCTACACGTATTCTGCACTGAGCATTCTCTAGCTGACTCCGGCGGTGACAGATTTATTTTTGTCGCTGGTTTACGCCGATAAGGCATAGAAACGTCTAGAAGACCCCACCCCCGCCGCCGTATAGTACAAAATGCATTCCTGTCACCATGCCTTTAATTAAGAGTGCGAATCAGCATTCAATAAATCGTGTCAATACCTACACTCGTAAGGACCAACAATTCAATTCAACAGAATAAATGGAGCAGAATACTCAACATACAGTCCGCTCAGACAGTAGCGGTTATACATGCTGTTCAGGGGTGGGGGGGGGGCGAAAATAAAACCAAACCTCTCCCCACCCCATATCATTTATATATATATATATATATATAATATGTATTTATAATATAAAATATACACACGAATTATAGGTATAAAATATAAATTTAATAATATTAAGTTATTAACAAACTTTAACATTAAAGTTTTAAAAAATTGACTTATAAAATATAATTATAATAAAAGCATAATATGCTTTTTGAGTATTTTGAGTATTCCAATTTCCATTTGAGACATAGAGTATGAAAATATATTATCCATGGTTAAAACGAAAAAATATTTTGCTATCAAATCATAAAGTTCAAAAAGTTGTCGATAGGTGTTGTTGGATCAGCGATATACTAAATTTAAAAAAAAAACAAATCCTAATAGGGGGCGGTCCACCTTTCGCCCCCTTTTAACCGCCACTGCTCTCGGAATATAAGACTTCACCGAAACAATATCTATAATTTCGGTTTCTTAATATTTTATCTGAAAGTCTTTGGACATTTATGATTTTTTTTTTTTTTTATCAGATAAGTTTAAAATATACACTATATAACATATATGACATAGTATGACATTACATTTGGTAGCATACATTACAGGCTCGGATCCAAAGCACAGTTCTGGGGAGGGGGGCAAAAACACACATAGATACCTATTTTAAAATAAATACCTCTATATTTCACTGTTGTTATGCAAGCTTTGTTTGAATCTAAAATTTAATAATACAATAATTAGTATTATAATGGAATAATACTTGACAGCATTATTCAATTAAAGTTTTTTTAACGTAGCTGTTCCCTAATTGCAATTTTATTGCGTTAACCTAGAAACCTAGATTATCTATATCAATTAATTATAATGACAGAGGTACTTCATAAAGCGAGAATTCAATGTAAACAATTTTCGGCATGTAGTCGTGAAAGCATTTTAATAATAACTATCTACCATACGGCACATCATTCGCATTATTATTGAACTCACATATAAATTGGATTGGAATGAAATACAATGGTTGTTTTAATATTGGACATCAATAAACATTATTTATTATCTTCTTAACCTGATAGTATGGCTCATCAGGAATTATGTAAGGGTAGTAAGAGGTTTTATAGAGTGTAAACATACATAAAATAAGTATAACTATTTTACGGCTGGTATAACTTGTCGTTAAGCAAAGCATTTATTGTTGAAATTGAAGCTATTATGAATCAAAGACTTTGGTATTAATGTAAACAAATAACACGACTTTATAGTAATGTATAATATAAATTATGTTTTCGTCTCAAAGGCTTCTATTCTTCCAAGCTCATAAATTAAGTTAACGTTGATAAAACTGATAGAGGACGCTTCCCTCTACCTCTACCATTTCAGCTCAACCAATGACTGGTTTAGAAAGTTCGATGGGAGTTGGTCGGCCGTTGTCGTTTTATCACTGTTGGTGACGGTACTGTCATTAGCTTGTGCTCTAAGAATCCCACTTTGCTCAAGTGGCTTTTATAATTCTAGTATACTATTATTACAATATATTTTGCACTCACCCATATTTATTGTATTGCTTGCTTAGCAAGACGTTATACCAGTTAGGTTATTTAACAATGTAGTAAAGCTCGTCAAAGTAGTACTTTTTGTTCTTATCAAATGATACTACCTCTATTCGAGTCAGAACCTTGTGGCTGCTATAGCCTTTTCAATAAAAATAAAAACACTAATATCCTGAGGTATGAATTAATTCTTTAATAATTTAATATAAGGTCACCTTGGTACGAATGATAGTTAAAAATACAGATAAGATAAAAAACATGATTCACCAATAAGTTAACAGAATTGTGTGAAAAGGGCATTATATACGCCCGGTAACGGGGGTAACAGCCGAAGGACCACTCGGTGATGCCCGAGAACGATTTATGTTTTTTACTTTGGCTTGGGTCACCCCTAACGCCTACTATAGTAGTAGATAGGCAACCATATGTGCCTTCGCCTGATGCTTGGTGGGTAGGCAATTCTACGTACGACAACGATAACAACGAGGAGGGGAATTAGCTACCTAAGGAGTTAGGATGGTGCAGCCTAGTTATGGGGAGGGGGTCTCTGTGGCCAATTCTGTTTGGTGCAATGACCCCAGAGCTCACAACAATATGGATAATACTTAAAACTACCTTAACCATACTGAAGATTTGAGATGACCCAATGGACTGGCGCTGTTGGCATAAGTCGACCTGGACGACCTGGGGGAGGCCTCTCACACACCGTATGTACGGTGCTAGCGGACTTACGCGGTAACTACTGATGGCACCGATGTGATCGCAGTAGGCAGACGTCAATATGACGACATAGGGCGGCCTCTCACACAACGTACGTACGTTACTGGTGAACTTACGTTACTGGTGGACTTACGCGGGGACTACTGACGGCACCGACGTTGACAACAAAGAGCTGCCAAGGTTGACGGCGAGAATAATAAGAGAAATAAAGATTTACGATTGAGCGTTGGAGATCGTATCTTTACTGAAAATCTCAGATTTGATTTGATAGCGATACACAATATAATGATAAAAATAATTATAATAATCGACAACCATGTGAACCATGAAATATTAAATAAAATAAATAAATATTTGTTGTGCTCGCTTTAATAGCGGATCACACATATAATTCACCGATAGCTAAATTAGCTGATCACAAAGTATAATATTACAATAATAATACAGGTCACTATATTAAAGGATCACACAATATAAAAAGTATGGTCGCTGTAATAGCTGACCAAAAAACAAACAAACAGTTGAATTTTAATAATAATAAATAGTAATGATGTAGGCCGTAGGGCATTGGCCGCAATACTAAGATATCACGAAAACCAAAACAATAACATTGATAATCGCGAGGCCAACGAACGAGCAATAATCATCACACAGAAAACAAAACAAAGAACAAACATTAAATAACAATTTCAATCATATAAACAATTTACAGGACAGAGTGGTGGATAGACGAGGAGTAAGATGTCGCCGCCGCGATGACCACTGTGGAGCGTTAAGCTATAATTGCTGGGCGCTGGAACCGAAATAAAGCATACATTTCACCATTTGTGCAATGTTTTTGCAGCAGAAAATTATTCGTGAAAAAAATTCTAAACATATTTCTAATAATAAATAAATTAATAAACATTTGTTGGTCTGATGACCACATTTCCAAATACTTATAGTTATAATAACTTAAATAGTTAAATTTACATTTATGATCGTCATATTTAAAATTATAATTATGTCTTAAATAATTTTAAAAAATTGGTTCCTATTATAGTCTGTCCATCGATAGAACGCGTGGTTCACCGACCAAAACTAGTTTCCCCACTCAACACCATGCCATAAGGGAATAACGATAGCAAGGTGACGAGGGGGGATGCGAAAAATCGGAACCTTCTCTCACTTGACAGAGTATAGTAATATAACTAATTATTTGTGAATTAAAATTAATTTACCTTCAAATCCAGCACATGCTGTTAGAATCCCTAAACATTTTAAAATTATTCTAATAAAATTATTAAAAACAGATTCGGAATTTATTGTGTTTTTTTTTGGAATTGTCAATTGGGATAATAGCCATTAATCTTAATGGTTTGCTACCTATGCATTTGTTGTCTTCGTCTTACACGCGCACGACATAGAAAATGTTCGCTCACTATTTTCAATAATGTACTGTTAGTTTTTCTATTAAAATGAATAGACCCACTATCAAATATTTAGATAAGAAAATTATCTGTGGTGTAATATATAAATAATATACTCGTTTATACTTAAATAAACTTATAGAATAAATATACCAAGTATGAACATATTTGGGTGTGAAAAACACTGACCTTAACCTTACCGAAAAGAACCAGTTTTGGAAACGGAACCCTTTGAATATTGGGAACCGAAACCTCACCGAAACCCTTATTTAAATTAATTTTAATAACGGAACCTCACCTGAACCCTAATTTAAAATATTTTAAAACCGGAACCATCCGGAACCGATATTTTTACTTGACAAATTTTTTTCCATAAGTAAAAAACAGTTAACAATTTTTTTATTTTTTAAGAACCGAAAAGAAACCGAAACCTAAATATTAGTTTTTCTGGGAACCGAAACCAAAATTTTAGTTTTACTGGGAACTGAATAATAACCAGAACCGTAAAACCATCAAGGTTCCAGTCCCTGGTGAAAAATCAAACACAATTAAAATATATTACATTATTACGCAATATAAAATAATATTAGGTAACCAACATTCCTTGACAATTACATCATCATTTATTAAAACTTTAAACAAAGGGAAAATAAATATAGCCCCAATATGTCACAACGCAAATCGGAATATCATCTCACCAAGACAAAATACACATACTTGAGCCAAACTACGAATTATAAAGTATAAATTTAAAATATCAAATACTTTGTACACCGCAATGCTAATCATTTATAGCTTACAAATATTATACACGACATGGACACATAACCCATACCCATACGTGCGCAAAAATATAGCATTTACTTAAGCAACAAAATACCACTGTTAAAATATTATACAAAAGGAAAATAAAAATAGCATCAACATAATATTATGACGCAAATCAAAGCAACACCTCTTCAGAAATAGCCTACACCACTTGCATGCATGAACTAGTATAAGCATTATATAAACATACGGAGTCGTAATATAAAATACTTCATTCACCACAATACTAAGCACGTTATACGTACACGACAGAAGCACATCCTCCACGCACGCGCACAATGAATCAATCACTCAAACAATAAAATATCATTACTAAAATATTATACAAAAGGATAATAACTATAACACACATGAACACTTGACCTAATAAAACACCCCTTTCATGCAAATAATGCTAAAAAACCAACGACAATATGCAAAAACACAACACAATCAATGCAAGGGCATCGAAGTTAATGTGGCAATAACAATCTAGTGGGGATATACAATCACTTCTCTATAATATGTACAAAACGCAAACAATACACACACTCATCGTCTCTCGGCGATCATACGATGTTCCACTGAAGCACAGTGCACACCACAGCAATCAACGCTTATCACCACATCAACTCCGTCGGCAACAGCTCATGTGCCACCTTCCTTTTTTTCATTCCGGTATTAGTTTGTCTTGCTCTATGAAGTGAAATCAACTAAACACCAGGTATAAATTCATTTCGGTACATTATTTTTATTTATTAGTCACAAAAAATGTCATTGTCATTTACTGCACTACCTGAACAACCCTTCCATAACATCGGACCGTTAAAAACCCCCCTACATGAGCATTTCCAAATATTGAAACTCCAATGGTCCATTAAAATCAACAAATAACACATATCTCATTTTATAAATACCACTATAGCAAAATTTTCCAAGCGCTGCCTGATATTTCATTGTCTTCTTAGACATTGAAATATTAGAGTATATTTTCAGTTAAGTTCTCTCAAGCAATAAATAGGACAGAATTGTCTTGCCTGTCTGCATCCCTCGTAAGGAGAATTTAACCTCAGATATATAAGCAAATAAAAAACACATACAATATAGAAAACAAAAATCAAATGAACATAAATCAATGAATCACATTCCTCTTTACGCTACCTGATAATTCATAGTCTCTCCCAGACCAGTGGCGGATCTAGGGGGGGTTGTTTGGGAGGTCAGCTGACCCACAGTTAATATTTTCTGATCAAATTGGCCTCTTTTCAGATCTTGGGTAGTTGGACACTTGGACCTTCGAATAAGCATACATACAGTATAAATGCATTTTTTTGTTTTATATATCTAGTACACAAGTATTATAGATTTCTAATCTGGTTTTAATAAATGGCCCCTTGAAATGTTCTGACCCACAATTTTCTAACTTTGGATGCACCCTTGTCCCAGGCCGTGGATTGTTTCTCCTCATAAAATATCAACATAATGCACCATAAAATCCTCTTAACCATAATTTAAGAATACACAAAATACGTTTTTTAAATACTTGGTCATCTTTTTCTTCTTCATATTATGAGGCCACTAGGGAGTCATCTTGTCTCACATCCATTTATCCTACCATTTATATCTCATTCAGATTCTTCCAATTTCATCAATCTCCTAATGATTCCACGTCCCTCTTCACACATCATTTTTGTTTTACCAGGGGTATTTTTCCTTCCATATTCTGTTCCACCACATCTCTTAGTAATGAGTTTCATCTACTTATTGCATATTTGCATGTAATGATCAGTGGACAACTATCTTTATGGTAGCCTCTACAATGATATTTTTTTGTATATTGTTTCAGACTCTATTTTTTTTTTACCGTCATCTACTCTCCTGTTATAGTAAGTCATCTCCGTAATATTTTTTCTTTTTAGTATAAATAGTTTATTTTTATTTGATTTCCTTGGTATGTTCCTGGGTTTCATACCTGTACAATCTTTTTTTTGTACGAGGATAAAAATTCATTATATCATACTAACTAATCCTAAAATGGTATAATATTATGTTTACTTATAATTAAATGAAAATATTACCAATACAGTCCCCTAAAAAAAAAAAATATATTGGTTAATCTTGTCTATTTACTATAAATTACGTAAATACTATTAAAATTATTTAACCACATGATCCGTTTTTATGTACTTACATCATTCAATTTTTAAAAAAACTACCTATGATAATTATATTCTAAACCTATGTAGAAAAAAATTATTTAGGTAAGGTATTGTTGATAATACTATCTGATTTTTGGTCAACTAAAACAAAATCAGATTTCAATATTTTTTAGAAGTTGCGATATTAATTGTTTCTAATAGGCAACATATTTCTATAATTCAATGAATATACTAGTACCTATAAGTTAATATAAATGTAATTTTCAAATATATATTCTTTTCTTCAAAATCATAAATAATATGCTCTTTTTAAAACATCTTTATGTATATACAGAGTGTCCTCTACCCATTAGCCGTAAAGCGGACTCGCCGCCATGGCAAAAACAGGTTTTTTGCCGTTTTACCTATAAACTAAAAAAATTATTAAAAACCATGAAAGTAATGAAAATTAAATGTTAAGAAGTCAAAATGTTCACAAAAATAAACTCTATAAAATGGCTCTCTTCAATTTTTTTCAAAAATAACAATATAAAAAAAATAGTTATTTAACTTTTGTACCAAAAAATTTAATTTAATTAACAAATAAAATATTTATAGTCCTTGTCTCTAAGAATCTCATAAAAAAAAAAACAGATTTATGATATATTCATTATCTCAGGAGATATCACAATGGGTAAGTCCTCAAGGGACACCATGTATAACACTATTGTAAGCGACATCATATACAGAGTGGTCAGTGGAAAACGGATGTTTTTGAAATTGGTATAACTGGGAAGGGCATGGTCTCCCAAGGTTGCTGGCACTGTTATCTTGTAACTCGGGAATATAATTTTAGTAGTCATGGACAAGTGGAGTGTTGAGCATCGTGTTGTTGCTGTTTCCGAATTTATTCGAAATGGCGAGTCAATTGTATCCACGCGACGTGCTTTCCTTCGTCGGTTTAAACTTGGTGTACGTGACATTGTTCCAGCGCGTAACACAATTTTGCGGTGGGTAAACAATTTTCGTACACATGGTAGTGTGGCGGAAAAGAAAAAACTCGGTCCTACACCATCAGTAGTTACGCCTGAAAATGTTGAACGTGTAAGAGTGTCCGATTTGCAGAGTCCACGTCGGTCCACCAGACGCCGCTCAGGGACCGCCTTGAGCAGTGCATCGCCGAAAAGGGTCGTCATATAAATGAAATAATTTTTCACACTTAACCATTTTTTATTTTTTTCATTTTGTAAATAAAAATTTCCATGTTCCTCTACACATTCTTTTTACTTTCAAGCCAATATGACCAAATTTAACAATTTGACAGAGTTTTTAAATGTATCCGCCTTTTCTTGACCACCCTGTATTATGTTAAGAAGTAAGAAATACGATAACTTCTGTTGGTCTGTAGATTTTATCATTCAATAACGTAAATATATTTTTTGTTTTCAATTAAATTCTGAAGTATTATACAAATCATTATTGATAAATTACTGACAAGTTTAAATTATTACACAAATATAATCGTTCTAAGCCGATAGGTATATTAGTCCTTACCGCGTAATTGTTCTATATTTACAGTAACTGCAGGCATAACATAAACTGAGATTACTGTAAATGTAAATGTTATTAAATACTTCCTAAAAAAATTCATTTTGGTTTGTCTGAAGAAAAAAATAAAACAACTATGTGAACGTTGAGCAACAAATAAATAAAATACTACTTATTTATTTATTTTATAAGTGAGCTGTTCCATTCGATACTTCCTCAGCACAAATTAAATAATGTTCATTGTTCGCAATACATTATTTGTTTAGTGACGACTAACATAATATAATAACAAAATAATATTATTCTCTATTTGTCTGAAAACGCCATTCATTATTATATATCTCTTTACAATATAGAACTAGAGTCTTGGTGGCTTGTTTAATTTGTAAACTCATTATTTACTCAAGTGATAAAAATATAATAAAACCAATAATGCACCTTATACCTAAGGTGTTTACCGACGAATGTGCAAATTATCGAGTTATATTATACAAGTCGTAACTGAAAAAACAACTTATAACTAACATTACTTATGTAATTATTTGAAACACAAGAAATAATATTTTTTTGGTGTATTTTGTTTTTCATTTTTCTTGGGATCAATTCTCTTGGACTCAACTATCTATGTCTACGCCCAATAGTATTGATCCAAGCATATTTGTTATTATTGAGTTTAGCATTATGTTTGTAGATTGATCTGGACAAAAATGACTACACTGCTTATAGTAATAAGTCATATTTCACTAAACGTACGACGTACACATAAGTAATAATATAATGTAGTGCTTACAGTACACTAAAAGTCGGCCTTATCTTATTGACCTTGTTATTGTAACATTTATACTGTAGTAATACTGAAATAATATATTAACCTAAGCATTTTGTAATATTTTATTTTTCAGTTTAGAAGAGGCTAAATAGCTTAGCGATGTTAAGCATTCGAGATATTGACATTAATATAGACGAAGTGTTGGACGAAATGTCTCGAAACCCAAGACGAATAAATATTTTGTGAATTTTTTATGGATATAAATGTATAATATTTTAAATGTTAGTATAGTTATTAGTTGGTATAACATCATGGCGACATGGCTTATATAGTGTACTTTACGGAAAGGTAAGATAACATATAGATATCCTTGATATTTGTCGGTTGTCCCCCTGGTGGCCTGGCCCTATAATGTGCTAAATAGTTTTGGTCATATCATCCCTAGAAAAAAATCCTAGATGCTCCACTATTTTATGGTTTGATTTGAAATTTGGGAATAACAACAATGTTCTTATTGTTGCACGATATGATGTTACTATTTATACAATATTAAATTACATTCAACAGTTTTCACTACATCCACGTTGTTCAAACTGTATGGGAAAAGATCGAAAACCATGATAGCGTTTTTCTTGAAACATGGGATGAGTACGATGCACAAAAATGGTGCGACTTGAAACTCTTATCAAAAAATCTATTACCTGCATAACAAACATCTTACTGTGTGTCATCTCAATATTGTCTTTTGCACCAAATCACTGCAAACAATATTGGACTAAGTATTTTGAGAAGTTTTTGGTGTACACTCCACAGAATGACTGTATTGGTCACTAAAGAGTTTTTAACAATTTCAACATATAGTACCTGGTAAAAGGACGTTTCGCCCCCGCCGTTTCGTCCCCGTCAAAAAAACGAATCCACGGACGTTTCGTCCCCGTCCATTATTAAGATAGGACATTTGGCCCCCGGGAGTTATATAGATTTACTTATACCTACCCATAGGACGTTTGGCCCCTGGAATTTTAAATCACCAAATTTTAATCTTTTTTTTAGATTCTGAGTGAAACGATGAATGTATTGATTTTACAATGATGTGTGTTTTTTTTTTTTTTTGTGTCTGTGTACACGATAAGTAGTCGAAATAATGCTTCAATTTTCGACTTCAGTATCTTGTTCGATTGGAAAGTGAATATCGTTGGTGCTTGGGGAGGTCAAAATTTAAAAATCCCAGTACTTTTCAAAAGCGCCAAGGAAAACAAAAGAAAAATTAAGGAAAAACGGGAATTTTTACGCAAAATTGAATTTGGTTTTTGGTGTAACTTTAAAACAAATGACCGTAGATACATGAAATTTTCACTGGTTGTTTATATTTGCATTTTCTATACACGATAACATTTTCAAAATATTTTGATTTATTTTGAACAGTTTAGGGACATTTTCATTTTTCATTTTTTTTAGTTTTTTTTCTAGAAATATCAATAAAATTTTATTTGTTGGTTGCGAAAACTTGAAAATTTAATAGAAGGCTCCTAATATATTGTTCAAAGGCAGATGAAAAATATTAAAAATCCTTAGTCACAATTTTTTTTTATAAGCATTTAAAGTTCAAAAATTGACAAAATATGGAAAAATCACGAAAATTAGCAAATTATTTTGAGTTAAGAATTCGTAAAAATTTTTCTTTTTAAATCTAAGATTTGAAAATGTAATACAAGATTACTCATAAGTTTGTCTACCTTTATCAATAAAAAAATCTCTACTGGACAGTCAAATTAAATTTTTATGAGCGTTTGAAATTCAAATTTTTACATCATTGGATGTTCACTCGATTTCTCATGTAGCGATTTCCTTATTTTGTTGTTATTCATAAACGAATAACTATAGATACATGAAAATTTTACTGAATGTTTATATTAGCATTTCCTATACACCATACAATTTTCAATATATATTTTGACTCTTTTTGAGCTGTTTACGGACATTTTCAGTTTTCAATTTTTTTAGTTTTTTTTTCTATGAATATCAATAAAGTTTTATCTGTTGGGCCAAAAAGTGTAAAAATTTAATACAAGGCTCCTGATATATTGTTACAATATCAGTTGAAAAATATTAAAAATACATAGGCACAATTTTTTTTTTATAAGCATTTAAACATCGAATTTTGACAGAATTTTTCAAAATCTCGAAAATGATTAATCATCGTAATTAATAAATTATAAAATGTTCAGTTTTTATAGCTAAGGATTGAAAATGAAAAACAAGATTCCACGTAAGTAATTAATTCTCTTACCGAAAAATCTAAAAAATATACAATCACAGTTTATTTTTATAGACATTTTATGTTCAAATTTGAACGAAATTACATATTAAAAAACCTAGTTATTTTGTTGTGATTATATAATATTATTCGTGGGTACCTACTTGAAATTTCTAAAGTGTACTATTATATATCTATGATAGTATCAGGGTTTGTTATTGATGTTGATGTATAACATGTTATAAGTACCTAATGGATATTGTGATAATGTGATACGATTAATTTGGAATTTATTATAAGTCAATTTTTTTTTAATACCATAGATATGTATATAATTTGTCTTAAACCTAGACTGATATACCGTCTTCGCTCAGAATCGTTTTTCTTATACAATGATATTGTATCATTGAATTCAAATTTAAAAGCATCCATTATACAGTGACCCACTTGTAACCTACTGTACAGCAGAGCGACATCCACTTACCCACCTTTTTTTTAACTTAACATTTAAATTCTTAAATAAAAAAAAACAATTATAATGATAGTAATAATAATTTGTACAAATATTATAATTTTTAATTTTATTAGATTAAAATCCCTATTATTTTTCAAAAATATAAAATCACAATCACGTCATTTACAATACTAATACATTTACACAATTATTCATATTAGATCACTTATTCTTTTCAACAAATATAGAATATCATTATCATTATTACATTTAAATTCATTACAATGTTGTTTTATTTTATCTTCGTAATGATTTGTTTTTGGCATATTTATAATTTCATTTTTTTTTTGTCAATGCAGTCACTGCAGTTACATTGCACATCTGTAAGGACTCGATAAAAATAAAAATGTTTGGGTGTCTAATTCTTACAATATTTTTAAATTTATTATTAAACCCTTCAGACACGTTATTGGTTCGACCATAACCTTCTTTCGTGGCATTATACACATTCCACATATACGGAGAAAATATTGGCGGACGTCGAACTAACCTAATCGTACCGTACTCTGTAGGAATAGATTTGTATGTTCCATTAACGTATGTAGAATTAAAGTACACCAAAATGCCGTCCAATTCTTCAATAGTCTTTAATTAATTGAATAGTATTGACATCCCTATTAAAAATTCCAAACACTGAAGTGTGTGTATACTGATTTATTTATTACTTATTTGAAAATAATATAAATTACCCCTTTTTACAGTATTGGTTGGAAGAAATGCTAATGCAGGAATCATTTTTACGGCTGATCTGAAGTTCTTGTCTTCTTTATATTTTATAGCCAAACCCAAGTCCTGAACTTTTCGCCAGATGGACTGGTTTAAATGATAATAGCATAACTGCACCGATACTTCATCATGAAATACTTCCTTGATAGCCTGTATTACAGATTGTTCGAAATCAATTGAAATTATTGAAAGCGATACAAATTGATCCCGTATAGCAGATAATAACTCAATATAAGTGTCCTTATTTTTACGTTGAAGCAAAGCGTACATCACAGGAATTATTAAATTATTTATGCTTCCATGTAATATGTATACTTGGTAGAATTCAGAAGGACAAGTTGAAAATGTTCCGTCCATATATATTATTTTAGTTTCAGATAAAATTTCGCGGCACGTTTTTGAAGAAAATATTATAATACGATTATTATTATTTTTGTTGTCGTAAAATAAAAATGGTTCTGGATTGAGTTCTCCACCGGTTGTACTCCACTGTGTTCCTTCCAATATGATATCGTCTATTTTAGCAATTTTAGAATAAATATTGCTACGGACACGCCGTAAAGTCCTTTTCATCGAATCTTCTTTCGGAATTAACTGTCTACTTTCGTTGGATAATGGGATTACCTCTATATTATAATTAAGATATTGAAGCCGGGAAGTTTTAAAATTTTCCTACCACATTTTAAAAACTTCGGCGCCACTGAGTAGATATACAACTAGGAATAGTCATAGTGCTATCTGATAATCATGTAATCAGGTATTTGTATATTAACGTTTTGACAAAAGGTTGAAGGGAAATATTTATTACCTATTAGTAATAAATAATAATTACATGGTATTTTAATCTTTTTATCTACAATAATGACTCCAGGTTTTTCCGATGCCATATAATTAGATAGGTATCATCACAGTAGTACTAGTTTTGGACAGTATGCTCATCTCCTTCACTTCCGGCTAATGTCATTGTTCTCCACTTGAGATCAGTTGATTTTGTTCTATGTTATATATGCATGTATACGATTGACAGCCAATAAGAAGTGGAGAACTATAGTATACGATATATGCGAAGTAAAGAGCGGATGACGAGCCTCAATAAACTGTAATGATTTTAGATCGAGTTAACATAGCAAAACTGTGACATTCACTCACACAAGAAGAAAGTTTTGTTTTAAATTTTTTATTTAAAAATCCATAAATATTAACAAAAATCAAGCTGAAATGAAACTATACCAATATTTTAGATGTTATGTTTTTTCACAAATATGTGATTAATATAATATAATTAAATGAGAAACTATTAATAATATATTATATAAAACAATATTAGCGTAGGTAGGTATTAAAATATTTAATGCTTAATAGTCAATAGTCAGTTTGAATAATATTTTATTTAATACTATTAAGGAGATTCATTCCAATAACATTTTCTTTAATCTTGAGTCAAATAATAACTTTAAATACTCGTAATTACAAAATAATTACAAACACATTTTTATTTAAAAAACAGTATAGTGATGAGAATAATTAAGTTTAGAGATCGTCAGAACCTAAAATAGAAAATTAAAAACTTCTAAAATAGCCATTTGAAAATTATGCAATATATAATATGGAAGATGCTCGTAAAAAATGTTCCCTTATTTTTTTGTCGTTTTTCCTAATATTATTATTAAGAAAAGAACTTTTAATTTTCTGCGATTTCGCCCTTTAAAATACCCAGTACCAACTATAGATGCAACTTGATCTGAAATCATCCCCAACGGCCAACGTGGTAGATCAAAGTATTTTTTCTACTATAAAACGCAATATAGGTACACCCCAACACATACACAAAAAACAATAATTGTAAAATCGCAATACGCATTGGTCGCGTTCCGCTCTGAATCTAAAAATCTTATAGGTACCTACAAAAGTATAAAACGAGTATATAATATATACGACAGTAAGTATAATAATATAATGCAGATCGACATATAAATCCTCGTTAAAATATTATAATACAATTATTATAGTATACCTCTGCGTAAGTATATACAGTTAGAGTTGGTATAATAATAATAGTCATTAGTCGTAATAATGGCATTTGGAAAAATTAACGGGCCCGAAATCCAGCTGATGCCGGTCGATTAATATAATAATGTGCTGGCTACTAATAAACGATGTTTGTTTTAAATCATCGTCGACGGCCCAGGAATAAATACCGAAATCGGCACATTTGCAACTCATCTGAGTATACCTATCTGACACCTTACGCGGACAAAAAAAAAAAACCTGAACGAAAAAATGGCTGCATCGCATAACGGAGAAAAGTAAATGGAAACAACCATCATGCAAATCTTGGGGAAGATAATAAGCAACGTCGAGTACGAGATTATGGAAGAAGAACTTAAACGAATAGACGACATCGACCAGGAACCTACCATCGGAGACCTGAAAGGACTTTTATCGTATGCGACGCGCTTCGCGGGGGACGACTACGTCCCGTTCAACGTCCTTCAACCGGTCGACAAATCTGACAAAACGGCAGAACCGGTTGAATCGATCGTTGAAGACGTCGTAGTGGTCGCGCCTCCGCGCCGGTGCAGCAGGAAGCCGCGAAAAAGGAGCTGGGTGGCGAGGCGGTGGGCGCCACACCGGCCAGAGGACTGGAAGTCAAAAACAGTATTGGAATCTTGATTGGTTGGCTGGACCCGGGGGTCAAGGCAGAAACACGCGCAGCTCCGCGCAGTGCAACGGCGAGATTGGTGTCCTCTGCGTGGAGAGGCCTGACGAGAGCCGCACGCGTGTTGCACTGTTGTTGTCCCCCGAAGTGAAACCGTCCAAAAGTTTCCCCCCTGGCCGAGGGCAGCGGACAAGGAGAGGCGACGTGTGGGGTTTCGAGGTAATAGGTACGCGGCAGTGCACATTCAGGTGGTGACCGGCGGTAAGTCGCCGATACACGTTCTCCGGCCATCCTGCGGTAGAGCGACGGGATCGCGGACGTTGCGAGCTCGAGGTCGCTGAGACACGCGAGACCCTCTGGCGGCGCGGCGGGCGCCCGGCTGCTTCGGTCCGGGAGCGACGACGACACGACGACGGAGGCTAGCGGTACCGGCGCGGACAACGACGCCGTCCCCGACGGTACCTGCTCAGTGACGAACGCAGTGCTGCGCGACTCGCGTGACGGTGGCGACGGAGACCTCAGAGCTCACGGCGGGTGAGTGACGGATGACGATGATTACAGGGTAGCTAGGAACGCCACGGACGTCAGCAGCCCCGGGCTCGAGGTAACGAAACGTTTCGTCGGGTTCGGCGGTGCGCGGCTCCGTGGCCATCGGCTGCGGCAGACGGAGACGCCAGGGCGAAAATCACGGAGACTATCAGGACAGCGGCGCGTCGCGAAGCTGTCTGCAGATTCTCTCCCTTTTTCGCCCAGTGGTCCGATCCCGAGTCGCAACGCCACCGATTCCGCAGCTGCACCGAGATCGTAGTCGCCAGCTCGCCTTTCCGAGCTTCGCTGGCACAAGCAGTCGTCTTCAGCACCCGCAGTACCGTCAAGCAGCGCACGACATCGCGCACTAGCCTCTCGTCGCCAACCGTCGTCGCTCTCGCAGCCGTCGTGGCCGGGCTTCGTCCGCTGCCATGGTCGTCTTGGCGGTCTCGAGCAAACTCGCCCAAGACTCTCGTCCGCCCCGCAGGACAGCCCGTGAGAACGTTGTAGAGGTGACCAGTGGCCATATACCAGTTACCAATACATCATCAGCACCACCAACTCGCCATCACGTACCCCCCCACATCGCGTCGTCTTGTCCGATGCCTTTTTTTTTTTTTATTTAAATTTTCTTTACTTATATCGAATAATATTCACTTTACAAATTTCGGCTTTTTCTTTTTTGTTCTAACTTTTTTTTGAACATATAGAATTGTATAATATAACGGCAACCGTTTCCAAAATTGTTTCCGTTTTTGAAATTATATTCAAAATTAAAAAATGTTATATTGTTTTTGTTCGATAATTAAAAAAAAATTTGTGAACACAAAAAACTATTGTTGCTTTTTTCGTATTGTCGAGTGTGTAAGTCAATTTTTACAATATGTATAATAAAATATTGACTTGAGTTGTAATATTCTAATCTGAACAAATCTTGTAACAGGTATCTATTACTGTACTTGGAAATCACTTTTCGGCGGCGGTATGAGTGTTTTGACGGTTGTACAAAAATATAATTATAGGCATAACCGCACAGTAAGTGGTTCGACCTTTATCGAGTACCGAGTGGAAAGTGTAATGCATTTGCTAGGTATATAACATAAATTCTCAGACATGACCACAATAACATTATTCTATATTGTCATCACTCGTCATGATTTGTTGGTAATGTTTTCCTCCATACCATGTTTTAGAACAATTTATTTCTGAATAAATTTTTAGAAATAAATTTCTAACCCAAAATGTGATAAAAGAAGAAAAATGAATATAAGAAAACAAGCACACATATTATTATAAAATCAATACATTCATCGCTCGGCTCAGAATTTAAAATAATAATAATAATAACTATAGTTTTTCATACGAACACCACATAGTTTTTTCGTAAACTAGGTAGCTGGTAGGTACTTCGACCCGTCGAAATGATTTTCGAATGATATATACTGAAGTGACGTTTCAAGAGCTTGCATTATTTTTCTTATATAATGACAGCAATCACTGGAGCAGAAAAATCATTTTCCTAACTAAAACTAATAAAAAATTACTTAAGAAACGCATGTGGACGAGTGCGTTCATCTAGTATAGCAATTTCAAATATATAAATAGAACGAACTAAAAATCTAAATATTGAGGAAATGATTGACAATTTTGCTTTATAAATTATATTTCTTATAATAGAATATCTTAGATAATTATGTAATTATGATGTTAAATAAATTATTATTTATTTAAGATTACTCTTAAATATCATATTACCTAATACCCAGGCGCGGACTGACTGGGATGCTGGGATGCTATAGCATCCCTTGCCCTAAAATATATTTGCCTAACATTATTTATTATATATTTAAAAACTCTAGATACCTAATGAACAGCAGATCGTTATTACTTATTACCAACTTACGATTATTAGTGATCTAATATTGTAAAATTTTGATTGAAAGTTTGTTGTAACTTGGTACTTATTTATGTTTTTAGCGTATATTCAATATTTAATATTTTTTCAAAATAAAATAAAATATATTAATATTTTATAAATTATCTACATGTTTTAAATTTGCCCCAACAATTTTTGTTATTTGCCCTTTAAATTGAGTAGCATCCCTTGCCCTTTTTTACCAGCCCGCGCCTGAGCGTTATAACGAGCTGTGGTTCCTTGATCACGTGCCGTGCAACATAGCATTTCAATTTCAATAGTTTAATTTTTTTATGTATTCATTAATTTGAAAATGGTTTAATATGGTTTTAATACAAATATCCGTTGGTATGCGATTGCCGATAAGTAGAGCCCGGATTTTCATGCACTAAAAAGTATTGAAATATGCCATATAATATGCAGTAAAAATAATGAAATATGCAAAAAATATGCAGCAAAAATCATAAAAATATGTAAAGTTGATGTAAAGTCATATTTTGAGTTTCCAGTTTTTTTTATGACTATCCCTTTTTAGTATTAATAACTGACACAGCAAGAGCGATTAAGTTTACCTACGTCGTAATCGATTATTTATTTTATCTTTATATAAATTATTATTAAGTGCCTTAACAATTTAGTTTTAATTTTTCTACTTCACAAAATATTATTTTATGCATTTTTTAAATTTTCTCTTCTATATGCAATAAATTTTGAATTTCGCCAAAATATGCAATACCATTTAAATATGCAGAAATATGCAAAAAAAAATTCACCATTAGTTGCAAATTATGATGATTCGTGGAGATAACTGACAAAAATCCAAAAATATGAAAAGGAAAAAATATCAAAAAATCCGCGCTCTATTAATATGTATAAGTCTCACATTCAGAAAAATTGGTTTTTGATCGATACCACTCACTACCCCTAAAATACGAGATCATTCTATAACATAGTATCCGGAAATAACCTGTATAATTTTGTTATTAAGTATTAACCCTTAAATTAAGGAATGTGCTTAATACCGCAGCCATTAATCTATTATTTAAGGTAAATGAGATTAGGCGTTCGAAAACCACATACGATAATAATACAATAATAATATTATCTAGTGCAAATCCAAAAACCACTTGTAATTTTAGTAAAAACACGATGTGATCGCAAACACGACGTAACGTTCGACAAATGGAGCCCACAAGTTTTTAAGTGGTTTGAAGAAGTTTTGATTAGTAACAACCGTGTACAAAGCTGATGCATATAATATGTGCATATATATGCTTGGCAACACGCCTCGTGCGATTGGAATTTCCTTGAAAAAATATCACGACCCTTCTCAGCCGCCATTTGAGCTAAACTGTAAACGCCGATACGTGTATTTCGTGAACATCAGGCCGAAATACTTTTATTCGTTTCAATATTGATGATGTAAGACTTTTATTTTACACCATCGAATAAAAAATGAATACCTTCGTAAGGTAACGGCGAGAAAAAAGTTATAATGTCCTTTGTCTTCACACAAAGTACCTATACCTATAATACAATATATTGGGTACACATATTGCATAAATCCTTTTTCGACTGAAAAAGTCTCGATATACACGACGACGCTACACCTTTTTCCCCGGGAAATCCAATAAACAATTCGGTCATCACTGCCGTACACCTTTTACTAGTATTTACGATTAAATCCACGCATATACCTATATTATGTCGTAGAAGGTCACCATATTATATTATTATAATTTGTTTTCAACTTATCGGTGGAGCGTGGATTTCTATGCAATTGCATATTTTTTTTCCTTTTCATATTTTTGGATTTTTGTCAGTTATCTCCACGAATCATCATAATTTGTAACTTATGGTGAAATTTTTTTGCATATTTCTGCATATTTAAATGGTATTGCATATTTTTGCATATTGACGATAAAATTCAAAAAAATTCATAAAATAATATTTTTTCAAATAGAAAAATTAAAACTAAATTGTATAGGCACTTAATAATAATTTATATAAAGATACAATAAATAATCGATTACGACGTAAACTTAATCGCACTTGCTATGTCAGTTGTTAATACTAAAAAGGGATAGTCATCAAAAAACTGGAAACTCAAAATATGACTTGACATAAACATTGGGTGTCGCCCGTTACCGCACAAACGCGCAAAATACTTATGGGACAAAACCACACACAGATTTTAAAATACTGGATATCCTATTGCCGCACATGTTTATTTTGGACGATTATCGTCACTTATCGACGACACTGAACAATTTCCTCCTTCAATGTGGACTGAAGAACCTAATGGTACAAAAAGCCTGATACCACAGTCAACTTCGGTTTGAATTTTATATGCCACATTCATCTGTTTTCCAAGTTGTAAGTATGAAAACTATTAATTATTAAAATATAGTAATAACTAGTAATTATTTTATATTTTTAGATTGATGTTTTCATAGACCAACAAGTGATTAATGAAGCGAAAATGCGAGAAATTAATAAGGTAACTGAAGCAATACAGCGGAAATGTGATCGGGAACGAGAAGCCAATTTGGTATATCAGTACTCGATTTTATTAACAAACTGACTGTAATGGAATATATAGAAAAACCAGGTTTACATTTTAAACCAATATAGATGTCTACAATAACATTTATGTTTAAATTATTAAATTTTTATCACTATTATTATACTACTGCAAATTATGACTAAAAATTATTTTTAACTATTTAAATTTTTATATTTCATAAATTTATGCGGTATCGTACCATTTGTTGTATGCGGAATTAGGCTATACCTTTTTATAAATCTGTGAGGTATCGTACTATTTTTGTGTGCGGTATTGGATCTGTTTGTGCGGTAATGGAAAGCGCCGTAAACTTTACATATACTTTTTTGCATATTTTTATGATTTTTGCTGCATACTTTTTGCATATTTTCATTATTTTTATTGCATTTTAAATGGCATATTTCAATACTTTTTAGTGCATGAAAATCCAAGCTCTAATAATAATCTTACCTTTAGATTTTATAAGAGGTCAATTCACTTAAATTTTTAAACTAACGGAGGTACACGTGTTCTGCTGAGCGTACAATTTACTATGTTAGGCACTTGTAAGACGGAGACAATACATGCGGGTATCACGTCCTAGAAAAATTATTTTTATTGAATAGTTTATTTATTTCTAATAAATAAACTGTTTTATTTTTTAATTGAGTTTTAAATAAAAATTTTTTTTTTTTTTTAATTGATCTTTTTAAAGCCCGGCGACTATGGCCATTAGCTTGATTGTAGGTAGTAGGGTTTAAAATTGTAGGGTTATTACACGTGTGTGTTGTGTTTGGCAGAATTTCTATTGGGGCACCCGTAGGTTTCTGCCATGCCCCGGAGTGGGAGATGGCGGCACTTGTTCTCCGGACACCGTGACTTGCCCAGAGAAAAATGCCGCACAGTGGTCGAGAGAATCGAACCCGAGACCGCCAGCGCCGCAGACGACGTGTTCGACCGCTCGGCCACCTCGTCCCCCTTTAAATAAATAATATTACTATCAATATCGTGTTCTAAATTAATAATATGTAATATTATGACATAATATGTATGTTAATACCAATATTATAACGATTTCATTGTATAAAATATCAGAGGTTCTAGAGTTTTAGATACCAAATGTTTAGAGTACGTAATGCTAACGCAGTCCCCCCTCCGGTTCTCGATACCATGGGGAAAAGATACCAAATTTCTGTGCGTATTGATATTAATATTCGAATAATATTGGCAAGTCATCTGTAATTACAATGATATAATACATTCTACATAATAACTAATAAGTAAATCATACCTATTATTATTACCAAATTATAAATGAAAGGTGCTCTGCTGTACAGTATATGTTACAATGTAGGTCACTGTATAATGAATGATATTAAATTTGAATTCAATGATATAATATCATTGAATAAGAAAATCGATTCTGAGAGGAGACGGTATGTCAGTCTAGGTATAAGGCATATTAAATACTTATCTATGATATTAAAAAAAGTTGACCTATTATAGGTACCTATAATAAATTCCAAATTAATCATATCACAATATCCATTAGGTACTTATAATGCGTTATACGTCAACAACAAACCCTGATACTATCATAGTCCATACTCTATAGATATATAATAGTGTACTTTAGAAGTTTCAAGTACCCAAGAATAATATTACACAATCACAACAAAATAACTAAAATAGTTATTCTAGGTTTTTTTTATGTAATTTTGTCCAAAGTTGAACTTAAAATGACTATAATAAAAAACTGTGCTTTTGTATTTTTTAGATTTTTTGGTAACAGAATTAACTACTTACGTGGAATCTTGTTTTAAATTTTCAATCCTTAGATATAGAAGTTGAACATTTTATAAATTTTAACTATAAAATAATTATTCAATTTTAAATTTGATAAATTTTATCAAAATTCGATCTTTAAATGCTTATAAAAAAAAAAGTGCCAATGTATTTTTAATATTTTTCAACTGATATTGTAACATTATATCAGGAGCCTTGTATTAAATTTTTACACTTTTTGGACCAACAGATAAAACTTTATTGATATTCATAGAAAAAAAAATAAAAAAATTGAAATATGAAATTGCCTGTAAACATCTCTACACAAGTCAAAATATTTTTAAAATGTTATGAAGTATAAGAATTGATAAAATAAACATTTAGTAAAATTTCATGTATCTACAGTTATTCGTTTTTGAATTACAACAAAATAAGGAAATCGCTACAAATTGAGTGAATATCCTATGTTGTGAAAATTTGAATTTCAAACGCTCATAAAAATTGAATTGGATTTTCAATATTTTTCATCTGAAACAATATACTAGAAGCCCTCTATTAAATTTTCAAACTTTTTTAACCAACTAATAAATTTTTATTGATATTCATAAAAAAAAAAACTAATAAAATTGGATACTGAAAATGTCCCTAAACAGTTCAAAATAAATCAAAATATTTTGAAAATGTTATCGTGTATAGAAAATGCAAATATAAGCAACCAGTGAAAATTTAACTTATCTACGGTCATTTGTTTTAAAGTTACACCAAAAACCAAAATCGATTTTCTCGAAAACAGATTTTGAGTAAAAATTCCCGTTTTTCCTTAATTTTTATTTTGTTTTTCACGGCACTTTTGAAAACTACTGGGAAATTTTTACTTTTGACCCCCCCCCCCCCCCAAAGTACCAACTAGATTCACTTTCCTATCAGAAAAGATACTGTTGAAGAAAATCCAAGCACTTTTACTGTCCTAAAAGGTGTTGACAGACACAAAAAAAAATTTAAAAAAAAATAAAAAAAAAACACACATCATTGTAAAATCAATACATTCATCGTTCCACACAGAATCTAAAATTAAATATTTACGAGTACCTACCTAGGTAGTAGGTATACAAAATATAAAGTGCATGACACGTAGACACGTAGTACTGTTCGGTGATTATATTATAACAATTAATATAATATAACATAATATCAACGGTCGACAACGAGTGGCACTATTATATTGAATGCATGACATCCATATTTTTCAAAAAAATTTTAAAAATGTAAATAAAAATGATTATTATTATGAGCTAAGTGTTCTTTTCATTTCCCCCGGATAATCGAAAATTGAATATCGGTGATCAATTATGCATAACGGAATATATTGTAATGACGTCACAATGATGGTGACCGTTAGAAATTATTATAATAATTTATTATTCGTTAATGATTTCAGTAAACCAGCCATCGTTCACATGCAGTATTATTGTTACTAAGCTGTGTCTGAATAATGAATAAGTTACCTATTTTTAAAACGCAACCTAGTAGATAAATACCGAGCTCAAATAAATTATTACATGTACGCCAATTAAAGTGTTTATTTTGTCATTTGATTGTAGGTAAACGCAAATACCTACAAATTGTAAAATAAACGGGTTTCATGAAATTTGAAGCATTACTAACTATTAATGGAACGCATATGTATATTATGCGTAATAAATAATAATTAGTAATTACATTTTAGATGACAATTATGTAATCCAAAAACAAACACCATTGACGTCTTATAAGACTAAAAATATCGTTCAAACTATTGTAATCAAAATATTATATTAGGTATATTATAACACTGTATTTTAGCTGAGCGAGTGGAATAATTACCAATTTCAAACGTGTTTTAATTTAATTATACCGCAGCTTGTACTTCAAAATTTAGCAGGCCGGGTTTAAAAGTTAACATTTAAGTTGGAAATTCTTTTTTCTCCAACTTTAACTGGAGACGTGCCAAATAATATAATTATTAATACTCAGAAAGTTATAATTTTTTTTTTACAAAAATTAAACGTAAACTTTACTAGATATTTATGACAGAATAGTTACTCTGAAAAGTTAATTTGACTTATCAAATCTATTTGGCCTTTGTTTCTACTGTGAAACTATATATATATATTTTTTTAATTTGATGCAAATTAATCATTTGTTATTAATTATTAGTATATATTATTTTAGGTTATGATTAAATGATTTGACTCCATATTATTAAATATCGTCAGACATACGTTAGAAAAAAAATATACAAAATATGCACATAAAAAACAGGCCAAGTGCGAGTCGGACTCGCACACGAAGGGTTCCGGATCATCACCAGCTATAAACATGTTGGCAACACTGCTTATATTATATATTCTTGGAGTTTTAGTATTTGTTGTTATAGCGACAACAGAAAAACATAATCTGTGTAAATTTCAAATTTCTAACTTTCATGGTTCATGAGATACAGCCTGGTGACAGACGGAAGGACGGACAGCGGAGCCTTTATTAATAGGGTCCCGTTTTACAGCACGGAACCCTAAAAACGATCGACAGACAATATATTAATGTGATAAGTTCAAGTACGCACAGTTATACTGAAAATCGATGATAAAATTAAACAATTTGTTAAAATTCACTCAAATCAATCTAACAAAGTGGAAAAATTTAAAACATCTGTTCAACATGCTTATAGAGCCTAATTACCGTGTTTAATTTATATAGGTACTAATTATTTACTCAGGTTATAAAGTAAAAAATATTAATGTACCTACCTGTATGAAATTAATCACTCACAAAATTAAGACTAGGGGCAAATTATTGTTTCAAATATGAGTATTGATAACTTAATCAAGAACTTAATATTATGAGCATAACATTGCTTATTTAATTTTTTGAAACAGAATATTTTTTTGATGTACCTATTCATAAAAAAAGTTTAAGTTTGAAAGAGCATTGTAATAAGTTTTTAAAGTTTAGATAAGTGGAATGAAATGGGACAGTGCTAAATCTATCTACATATCCACATATATTATTAGATGAACAAACAAAGGTTGTGAATCAAGAATATGATATATAGACAAATTTTCTGAAATGTGAAAAATGTTATGAACGTTTTAAAATAGCTTTAAATTTAGGCAGGTTGGAGATTAATTATTAACATATGTGTAATGTGTATATATTCTGAAAGGGGATTTAAATCTTTACAACTTCTTTTCTATGCATATTTTTCGTTTATGAATAGGTTTGGACAATAATATGATGGATTGTTTGACGAATATAGTGAGGTAAAGTGATTTTTTTTGTAATATTCTACTTTTTCGAAGGTGTAGCTCGAAAACGGTTGCGAATTTGAAAAAACTAAATAATATAAAAGTTTTAGATAATTTTATAAACTTTATTTTATTATAAAAAAAATTTCCCTCCGATGCACAGTTTTCGAGATATAAGCGAATAAGCCAAGATGCGTATCCTTACTCCCCCTCCCCCTCCGGCTGACCACCTAGGTGTAGGGACTTTTATTATGTTAACACAATAAGCCCCCTGAACAAGTTCCCAAAGGAATCGCTTAGTGACGTATTTACGCACTCTACACCTCATTCCTTGACTAGTCTGGAAGTTTCTTGTTTTGTTTTTAAATTTTGGTTTCCATCATTATTGTTTTCGTGCATTTAGTTTATGACACAGTTTTATTTTTCACTGTGTTATACAATATACATGCGTGTTATGAACTTATGCGTCATAAACGTAGGTAGGTTTACGTATTTACCTATCTACATAATATACAAGGAACACGAGTCACGACGTCGGACGAATTTATGACAAACATTCGGAAACTCACGTCACGCAGGAATAATAACAATTCAATATCGTAGGTGCAGGTTAAACGTCGCTCAAGTTATCTGTCTCCTTTTATATTTTCCTCCTCCGAGTATTGTTTCGACACACGCCAGACAAAGGCATATTGCTTTCGGTACACTCGCGGTTGTGCCGGTGCGATATGGCTTATGGGCCCGAGATACCATCATCTCCGTCTCTCGATTCACATAATATAACATATATAATATAACATATTATTATTTTTATCCTGTCACGAATTACCTGCCTAGATAGTCCGGGCTTAAGCGTGCGACGTGTGGACTACTGTATTATATTGTGACTATATATTCAACGACGAAAATAAAACGTCGTAGCAACGGGTGTACGACAAAATGACAAACATGGCAGGTAATCATAATATAAAAATGTGATGACGTGATCTCAGGACAAAGAGCGAATCTCGTCGGGCAACGATGCAATATATTATTAAACAACTGCGAAATTTTTAAGGAAAGCGAATGGAAAAATAAATTATATTTTTCTAGGTATTAATCAGGTATTGGAAAAAAATTTTATCTAATTTGGGTGTTGACTAGTTGCCCCTCTCCCCATGGCTGTTATCGGGTTTTTAAAAATATACCAGTTGCCCTCAGGCCTCAATAAAATGTACCAATTGCCCCCAACCGAATGTACCAGTTGCATTCACATGTTAATATACACACGATTACAATATAATATAGTCCATAGAATAGGGGAGGTAAATATATAAATAATAAATAAAATTATTTATAAAAATAATGTAAAATAGTATAAAATGATTGAAAAAAATTCATATGCTTGGAATTATATTATATACCTAATAATACTGTATTTTTTAATAATTACTAAAAAAATAATATGAATACAATAGTCAGTAAAATAATAAATAATATAATTATAATGATAATAAGTGGCATATTCAATGTGATAATTTGTCAAAAAAAAAAAAAAAATTAGTAAAAAAATTAGATATAATATTATGCATTATGTTTTGTTATAATAATTAATAACAGAATTCACAAAATCTAATCTACGAACTGATATTCTTGGTTTTATACTTATTTATAAAATCTTCGATTTTAGCTTTTTTGTTTAAGTATATGAGATTAGTAATATTTTTAATTTCGTTTACGCTGCTTATAATGTGTGGTATTTGTTAGTACCTACTTCTTTTATAATATTTATTACGAAAGTAAAAATATTCGGATGTGCATTACTAAAGTTCCTCAAAAATGATGAATGAAATGATTCACATATCCCATGCATTGGCAGTCCTTTCTGAATCAATTGAATTCATAGCCCACAGTGAAGGTGGGAAAGTCGAACTTGAGAAAATATATGTGTCAATTAAAAATTCAACAAATTCAACAAATTTTTCTGAGAAAGGCTGAATTGACATCAGATTTTATATCGTTTTAACAACGTCAGTGTTTTTCGTTTACTAAAATGTACCGTAAAAATACTAATTAAGATATAATAAATGATAATAAATTAATAACAAGAGTATTCCGATAAAGCCTAATATAACTGTCAACAACTAACAAGTAGGCTATTATTATTAATAATATTTTCATTTTATACTATTTTACTTTATTTTTATAAATAATTTTATATTTTATTTATTATTTGTATATTTACTTCAGCTATTTTAAGGGCTATATATTGTAGTTGAGTACATACACATATGAGGGCATCTGTTACATTCGGTTGGGAGCAAATGTTATATTTTGCTTTAGGTAGTTTGGGGGGAATTAGTATAAAAAAAGGTACTTTGGGGGCAACTGGTACGTGCCCTCTAATTTGTTACTAACAATTGTTGTGTAAAAATGAATTCAGAAGCTCGAATTTTTTATTTGATCAGAGACCACTGCAGTTTGGGTTCAAAGCTAAGTCCCACGCGTCTTGTAATTAAAACATAAAACCCCGACGTTAGACACTGTGGTACTCATTATAATTGAATTATAATTCCACTTTACCACTATAGAACAAAACTTCTTCATTAATATGAAGTTTAAAGTGGTTACTTGTTATGTTACACTATACGGGACATATACAGTCAACACGCCGCAGATACCTATATGGCTATAATATATAGTGTCCGATCAAACGTCCTACACAACCTAAGTATTTTTACGAACGCCTTGTGTTAAGTACATAAAATAAGAAAAATGTTGAGCAACTTGAAACAATACAATACAATGATATGAACAATGAATAATTATTTATTCTTAAATTTTAATATGTAGATTGTAGTTACCTATTAAAATATATCTATGGTTTTTGGGTTTTTTTTTCTAACCAACTTTCACAAGGGCGATTTCAGTAACGTTTAGTTTATTACAAAAGAAACACAAATAAACAAACAAAAAAAGATATTTTTCCCCTGCACTGTACCTACTCATAAACATAATATCTATGATTCCTCATCAATTTTCATTGTATAGGATAAATATATAATACCACACTATAATTGTAAGGAGGTTTTTTGATTTTCGCAAAATTTCCATTTTGGGCGGTACTGCTGAGACTCGCGAAATAGTCGAACGGGTTTTGCTCGCGAACCATAGACAAGGGCAAATTTCGGAGTCTGTCGTGCAAATTCATGCTAATTAAATGCTAATTTCCTGTAAAAAAATTTTTGAATTTTTGAATGTGTTGTGCTGACTAGACGGTCGTCACTAATCAACCAGCAGCGAACACTTAGAATATTGTCTACATAGATAGATACACCGTATACCAGAGCTCAGAAGTGTGTACTAACTATATTGTACTGTATGAGTAACGAAAGTATGTAATAAGTTTAATTCTTCAAACCAGAAAGATCACTGTAGACCATAGGCCCAAGTAGGGTTAAAATTTTGGGGGGGATACAGCCCACCTAACAAAACTATTAGTTTAAAATAACCCATAGACTTATAGGCTTATATCTGTACTTTTGAGCCACAGTGTATGAAGGAACCGGACAACAATAATAATTCATGAATTGAAGTAATAATTGGTATCTATATTATTATTTATTATACATACACGATGGAGAAAAATGTAGTGAGTGTGAGATAATGATGACAGTTATGACTTCGTAATGACAGTTGAGCCGAAAAATAAGAAAATAAATTCGATTAATTTACAAGATGCGTAGGTGATTCAAAGTAGCTATAAATAATAATAAAATTCTCGTACAATTATACGTATAATCCGGTATGTCAATGTTTTTATTTGAAAAATCGACATTAATCATTATAAGCCCTTATCGTTTATTAACGTACTCAAATTAATTTGTAAGTAGCACAATAAACTCCTTAAGATACTAAAAAAAAAAAAAAAAACAATAATTAAATTTATATTAATATTGTATACTAATGTTTAAGTCCTACTTCAATCAAACCGTCGATTTCAAAAATAATAAGTGACAACAATATTCTGCAATATACATAAGAATATAGGTAGTGTTGTATCCGTGATTTTAAATTTGATTCTCTATTTATTTTACAAGACGACTTGATGTCTTGATCACGTACATTTAGGACGTAAGTACCTACTACTTAAAAATTAGTAGATAAATATTTATGGTCATCTCCCAATTGTAAGTAAATACCAGATCTACAACAAATGTTGGTATTACAGGACAATCACACATTCGTTCAAAACGGACTTATTATTTTCACTTTATAATGGTCCTCTTAAAATCAACGTGCTAAAATTTGTTATAAATGTGATATCGATTTACACATTATCTGCACCTACAGTAGCCTATATATTGTTGTAATAGTGTACGTTATATTATGCACAATAAAACGAAAATAAATAGTTCAGAGAAGGGTAAAGCAAAAAGTACAGGTAAACTTAAAGAGAGATATATAATATTATATGCACAATATATTCGTTTGAATTATTCATACTCGTCGTATAATATAGAGTGCATAATGGTACTTTTTATGTTTGGATAATGGAATAACGGTGTTGCTCGGTAAGTCCTATCTTTGTTTACCAACTTCAAAATTACCCGAATATTATTAGACGAAATATTATTTCAGACGAATATGTATCACGCACACTAGTCACTAACTATTATATTTTATACCATTAGAGGTCGAGCCTAGAGAAAATGTACACTTAGGCAGAGCGGCGGTGACGATATTATATTCCATAGAAACTCCGCGAATATACTTCAGCGGTATCCGCGTATATCTAAAATGTATATCATATAATTAACATACGAACGTCATTCAAGTGTGCAGAGGGAACACTATATGGTAGCTTCTGAATACTTTATGCACGGAAAATTAGAATATTTTATATGGGTACCTCCTCTCTTTGTATAACAAATAACAACCTTGTACGGGTTTTTCTGCAATTCCTTGATCCTAGCAACGTGTAAAATAATAATTTTTCATCCTATTCGCTTACCATTGTCTATAGATCAGTGGCTCAACTTTTTATATACGCTTACCACCCACACAGTTTGAAAATGTTCATGTACCACTTGACAAACTTATAATCTTTTTATTATGCTTGTCAAAAATATATACGTTATTTTTATAACGATATTAATCAATAACCAATAACAATTATTAAAAGGTAACAGTCTTATATGCGATCTATTTATCAATTTACGGTTTAATACGTATTCTAAAATGTAATATTACAATTTACAATACATTTCACTAACCTTTAAATCGATTTAAAAAAGGGAAACGTTGAAACCACTCTGCTGTAAACCTAGGTACATTTAATACCTTCAATGTGCAAGCGTCTTTAGTAAGACGTGACTGTAATGGATATATTAAATTTGAATTCAATGATGAATACCGTTGCATACAAAAAATGATTATGAGCAAAGACTCCAAGATGGTCTATTAGTGTATATAATATTAGTAAGTATATTGTATAATATATTTACGGAAAAATATTTTTTTATCAACATTTATTGAAAAAAAATCTACTTTTTCAAATGTCTATAAATAGCTCAAAATCATCATGTATAGCAAATATATATACAAACATAAAATATATCAAGTAAATAAGAAAATCGATTTTTTTAACACGCTCAAAATATTTTCTATTCATCTATATTGCAGATATTAATTGACATTTATTAAATTCCTTCAGTAAATGTATTTTTCATGTCAGTCAAAAAGGCTTCAACAATGTTTTTAGGATTTATAAGTAACGGGATTTCCACCGTTTTTCTTGAAATATTGTTAATCTAGTAAAGAAAATTTTCCCCGTTTATTTAAATATTGTACTTGGATTTTATTAGTCCCTACAATTTTTAATTGTTCGTCTGCGTGAGCATATTAAGACAGTGTTTTATGTTTTATCATATTGTTATTTATACGTTAACGCGACGTGATTATAACCCTATAATATCATGCTATGTTGTAATCGCTTTATAAGCTACCTTCCACCCTCCGTTTTGGTTGTTCAAATAGGTACATATTCTGATATTCAAATGATGAATGACGTACGAAAATAAAAGTTATACTAAACCCCTCTCGAACATAATATCCTTGTCCGGAGCCAGAGAACGCATAGCCGATAGGCGCATAAATAATATAATAATGTACGCACACGCTGCTGCCACTACATTTATTGTGACGGTGTTACGCACAGTAAAATATAATATCGTTATTCGTACGAGAAACACGATCACTCAAGAGGATATCAAATTAACAGTTGTAGGGGAGTTCAAGGGAGACATCTGCAGAACTGCGTGCGTGAGTGTGCCCCTGTTTGAGGATTTTCGCATACGATCATCGTTATCATTATTATTATGTATATTGTTAAAGTTCGCGTATGTCACTCGCCCGGATCACTCGTGACTCGTGAGCTCGTTTCAGCGGACTTCGTTTAGAGTTTTCACTACCACACTTTATTTTATACGCTGAAATCTGTCTAAAATAATATGCTATATAAAATACAAATTTTTAATTGGTTTTATTTTTTTAATTTTAATTTTGATCTCTATATTATATGATCTAATCGTTTAAGTTCAAAATAATGCGAACCTGGTTTCCTAAATCGGTACGGTTACCGGCAAATTCTAATATTATGATATAACGGAACGTAATAGTACCTACGTGTACTTCTGAAGCTGTGTAAGGGTACTAATATGTTTCACTATAAAACTGGTATTTTGTATGGTACAAATATTTGTAGTGTTATACATAATATTATGTACTAATATGATGTCATCGTGGTTCCGTCAAATTTTACATAATTATTGGAGGAAACTATCGATCTGATAGAACTCGATATTATAATATGATCCATTAGTTTCCAAAAACCTGTGGTCTAGAATTAATACGGCCTAACCTATATCTATCCGCCATTCACTTCGTTCGCAAATTCACAATATCGTTAGATCAAAACCATCACCCAATGCGCAGGTGTGACAGTAACACATGTCCACAGATATGATAAGTTTATTGAATTAATATTGCAGCTAGGCTTCAAGTCTGACGCAGGTAAAGTGTTTTTTTAAATAAAAGAGCCTCGCTTTAAAAATGAAAAAGGTATAATATTATCATTCACCGAATTTATTATATAAATTCTTGTACGGTAAAATATGCATTTAACAGTTTACCAGTAGCATCTAGAAAAATATTAAATTTAAATGATACAGTTGGATAGGTAGGTACTATTAATAATGGTTTAACTCATTAACACCTTACTTTAACCATTGATTATGAATTATGATTTATGATATACCTAGCCACCTAGGTATAGCCATATACTATAAACTATACACATTATTACACGGTGTAATATATATTACTTATTCTACATAAATGATTAAATTACTTCACCTAAGTAATTTTGATAATATAAAAAAACAAGCAAACGCTTCGTGTTATTAAAAATACTATATGCATTTGTATACATCTAAATTATTATAATTTATTATACACTTTTGAATATTTTTATTTTATATAACATGAAAAATTTAAAACTACCTATTTATTTATACTTTTGAACGCTGTTAACAATGAAATTGAATGGTAGGTACAACATTTTTTTTTATTTTTATTGAGAATAAAGGCTTCAACAGCTATGTTATTAGCCTGTGGTTGGTTACATTATTATTAATGGATATTTAAGTTATAAATGAAGATTACATACCTAGTTATGGAATTAGTGGTTTTTACAGTATTATATATTTACATTATATAATATATATGTTACCTAGTATTATGGAGTTTTATCTTAATATTAAATTTTTGTGTCGATGCCGATTAATTTAAAGAAGGTATGGTACATATTATATTACATTATATTATTACCTAAACGCGTAAAATAAATAGTTTATGAAATTAAATGTAAATTTACACTAAACGACTAAGCAAGTTCTTAAATCGTTTTAGACTAAAATCTCCAGATTTCTGTATAAAAAGCACCACTAGTCACTGAATTTCTATTATTTACTCTAGCAATTAGAAAAGTGAATATCATTCTGCCATATTATATCAATAGCTGATAATTTGCAGAGCAACATCAAATTACGTCTTCGCAAACAATTATTTAATATTGATAATCATTTTAACACATAAATTTGTTTGCGAAATAACAAAAAATATATAAAACTTATTACCATAGGTACTTTCAAAAAATATATTAATTTTTGGTAATTGAAATGAATTTTTTTTTAAGTAAAGCAATGAATGTTTTTGCTGCGTTCAAAGTTATTGGGCAGACGCAGTGGCTGTCTCAAAGTATCAGCCCTCGCAAATTTCAAGATAAAATACAATATTTTACACTATCTTGGTAATGTAACTTATTAATTATTCTCCATCAACCAAATATTTTGAATTTTAAGTGGCAAAAATTAATTCTGGAAATACTTATACTATATTTTATAGAGACTTCTTAAAATTTTAGAGTTTAGATTAACGAAACAGTGAAGAAAAAACTATTCTAATTTTGAACATGAAAATAAAAAAGTTGAATTGCATATAAATTCAAAGTTAAAATTTATGACAATCCAATGGTTTAAAATGCAAAATAAGAAATCGAAAAAAATTAGATTCACATTTTTAAATAAAAAAATGAGAGGTTGACAAAAACTAGGTAATAAAATAAGCAAATTTTTTGTTTAGTTTTAAGTTATTTGAATTTTTCAGTACAAATAACTTCAATAAGAGTCTTGTGATAAAAAAAATCATCTCGAATATCGGAATATCAGCAATATAACTCAAACGAATAATATTGTTCACTGACACAGTTTATTTATTCATTATTCGTTTGTCTAGAGTCATAAATATATACAAAAATAAAAACCGTATTACAGGTACATTTTTAAGTATCAAGTTATTTACAACTTGATACGCTTCATATATCATAATATATAGGTACCTACATAATATAACTTCTTCGTTACAAACATTATGAGTAGTAATTGCAGACTGAGTGTTGTAACTTGTGTTACTTTTGCGAAAACAAAACGATATTTTAAACGCGTCTTACGAACAGTGTTATTAATTATACTATTTACTCGCGTCAACGAATTGTTCGTCTGTGTAGCAATTGTATAAGTTTGATATTTACCAGCATATTATTATAACCAGCATAAGTGCAAACGTGGTGTCAAAATATGAACGAATATCTTGGGAGTTGTGACGAGGTGTACATTATTTATTATTATTCCTGATAAAAAAAAATTTCAGTTAATTAATGTACAGTTAACCTAACGTGCTTCCGACTTTATAAGTTCAGTCGTTTGCCCTGTATAGGTTGACAAAGGATTGACATAAATTAGGACGGTTTTTTAATGTTAAAACTCGGTTTCCTGTTAATATACGTTAGTGGCTACTGCGCTTTTTTTGTTACTTAATAATACTGATTTACTGGATATTGAATGTTGGTATCAAAATGTGATGTAAATAACTAATAAGTTAAATCGCGATCGCATTGGACGACTTTGTAATACCTAGTTGGTTAAAGTTTCTACACAGTGGCCTCTCGTAAGTAAGGCAGACCCACAGTTCTAAAATCCTGGGTACGCCACTGGTGGGGACCTTAACATAAATGAAAATGACACGAGGTTTTTTTGTGTGTGTGCAAAGTGGTTAAGTCCCGGAGAAGTGACGGTAGACGAACGTTAGCATAGATCAGCGGTCGTTAGAAAAGACCTATATATGAAAAATGTAAGAGTTAATTCACTAAATTATCATACATAATGCTTTCAAAGTGTTATAATTTACAAATAATAATTATTAATTAATATATTGATTTTAAATACAATTCATAATATGTTGATATTGAATTCAATACTATTATTCATATTACCTATGTGTTACCAAAATGCATATATTTTGAATACCTTTTTATAAGCATTTATTACTCAGTTGTACCTATCACCATTAGTATTAGTACATTAGTATACATAGTATAGTATATTATAAAATCAATGCTATTACCTATATATTATGATATATTAACCGAGATCCTGGGGATAAGAACATATTATCTATATGCTAAAATGCTAAATGGTTGATAGATTTATATGGTCCTCGTAGATCAGTGCTTATTTTCTTTAGACTTTAATTGTTTATGGAAAAAGATTAAATACTTAAATTTTAATACTATTATTAATATTTTTCAAAAGTATATTAAAACATTAATTTACTATACATTTTAATAATTTATCTGTGTGAAATAGTACATGTAATTTTAGTATATACCTAATTTAGAAAAAACAATTAATAATTTTGATTAAGGGGGCCTTGGCAGTTTTACATTAAATTTAGGGAGCCTCATGGCAAAAAAAATTGAGAAGTACTGTACTAGATTATAGTGTAAAATATCTAAATATAATAAATATTACTATAGCTGTGCCGGTATAGATCATGTTTGTAATGTTCCATTTCAATTTGAAAATTACATAATATACATTTTTCACTGTTTATTTTTCTAACATAATTTATAGTTATTGAAGAAATATATAAACAAAATTTTTGACAAAGGTTGGCTGCTCAATACACAGTCAAATATTAACTAAACATATCATAACGCATTATGTCAAAACAAGAATGATATTCACTTGCAAAAGAAAAAAATGAGCAAGGTGCTAAAACAAGAAAACACCAAAAAAACTAAACAATTTTTCAAAATTAGTTTGAAGTTTATAAGATAGCTATTATTGAATAATATTATAATATAAATAATATACCTGATCATATAATAAAATATGCAAAATATTTTAAACATGTTTTTAGAGTTTTTTATGAGCACTAGAAAATAATACTCCACTCTACCAGACTACTATTAGAATTAGGAGCTTCTGACTTCAATTTTAAAAAATATTAGAATTTTAATTCTGAAGCTTTAAGTTTTAAGACATTTTGCATTTAACAGTATGAATATACAGGCCTTCGTAGGACAGGAAGATCGCTCTGGTGACTATAGAACTATGTGGTAAATAGTAATATTTTCAATCAAGAGTGTATACTGTATACGTATAGTAGTCCAGAGTGACGGCACCTTATCAATACACCTTGGTACGAACTACAAACCCTGCTGTAGTCATGTTTGAGTAGGTCGCGGGGGGGGGGATGTTATATAAAATATTAATATTGTTGTTGTTGTAAATAATAATAAATAATAATAATCTCGCGCGTTGCTTTTAATAATAATAATATCGTAACCGATTTAATAATAATTGGTTTGGGAAATTTAATTGTAATATAAATAATAATATAAGAAGAGGCCCAAAATTCTGTGACGTTACAAACTCTATTTTAATGACCATAATATCCATTTCATTAGAAACTATGACATATTATAATTTGCCATGTTAGAAACAAAGCGTTTGTGAAATTAGGTTTTTTAAACATGTGCACACTTTAGGGATCAATTCGCATTAAAAACTATATCAGTCTATTGTCCGTTCTCATTTTGATTATGCACGTCTTATCTGGCAGTCTGGCACCCATATTAAAAACTCACATACAAAGTTTAGAGAAAGTTCAAAATAATTTTATTCGTTTCTTAATGATTTCAATGTTTTGTTTTTAGAACTCCACATTCAGGCTAAGAAGTGGAGTCAAATATTTTTAACATATTTAAGCCTTAAAACTGTTTTTTTCAAATAAAACTAAAATTGTTATACAAAATAATAAATAATATGATTGATTGCCTTGAAATATTTCAAAACATACATTTTAAAATGGGTGGGTAGGTTTACCCTTAGATCATATACTATGGATGGAGCCACTGCGTATTATAGCAATACAAAAAGTTGAAGCCGATATTAGCGACGAGTCACCGAATTAGGTGATCGATATGCGCATGCGCGAAACAACTCGTTTAATATTAATATTATAATCACCAGCTGATAAATATGCGAGAGGTTGCGTTGCACATGCGCATATCGAACACCTAATTCGGTGACTCGGCTGGGATGGGGACAGTTATAATATTAATATTAAACGAGTTGTTTCGCGCATGCGCATATCGATCACCTAATTCGGTGACTCGTCGCTAATATCGGCTTCAAAATAATATGCAGTGGCTCCATCCATAGTATATGATCTAAGGGTTTACCCCAGTGATTAAAAAAATGTTCGACACCACTGGATAGGTGTATGGATTAATCATTTTGTATGAACATGAAAATTGTGAAACATTGTGACACGGGACCTATACTCTAATTCAATTTTTATTGTGTTTATTAAATAAAAACATAATATAATGGCAATTATATTGTTTTTTTTTTTTTTGGGTGTATTACAGGTCAGCCTAATGACCGAATATATTTTATAAAAGTAAGAAAATAAAAAGTATCCATCTATATTATTCACCTGAGGTAGGTACCTAACGTTTTAGTTTAAATACAATGAGTACCGTTTAAAGTGATCACATTGGTTCAGGCCATTTTGATTCTATTAACCAGTTAATTCCATAAAGCATAATATTTTTTTCAATATAATATTTGGTTTGGGATTTTCATTTTTGATTCCAATAAACGGTTGATTCTATAGAGCAGTGATCACATTAAGCGGAACTCACTGTATATTCAATATTAATAATTATAGTATTATTTCACATTTTTAAATATTAATAAATTAAAATAAATATTATAATACCTAAGAAAATACCTTTTTTTTTTTCAGTTTGTACTGACGACCCAGCGGGAATTGCTTTCGCCGTCATGTAAGAACATACCTATATAATTATAGCCTATAGGTATGATTATTCTAGAAATGTTATTTTTTATTTTCCGAGTCTAAAATAGATATAAGATTATGAATATTACCACATTTCTCTATTCAAATTTAATATAATATATTTTACAAATATATTTCTATGATGAAAATATTAAATGTCTGTATATAGCTAAAATTGTAGAATAAGATTGATAGGTATCTGAAATAAAAACAACCCTTAGAGCAGATATTTTTGAATAAAAATTATATTATTTAGGAATATTAAAAACAGTAACCATGTTACATTATTATATTATGTTTTAATAAATAATAAATATATTATAATTTATACTTAGATAGGCAGGTAGGTATATCATCATTCATCGTTTAATAACTAAGAAATAATAATAATATTATAACTAGGGGCCGGAATTATATTCCTTTGGCCTTTGCATATTTTTTTTGAGTTTATGCAGTCAGACGGGGGTTCGAAATCTTTACAAAACATGAAACAGGTGAATTAATGCAAAAGTTTTTTTTTGCACATTTGGGAATATTTCAAGATAATATAATATTTCGTATAATATAGAATATAACGATTCATTTTTGTAGAAGTTCGATATTTTTTGTTGCAGTGGTGTAAATAATATAAATTAGCATATATAAAAAACATTTTAATCGACCGTTGTACAAATATGACACCAGAGAACATGGAACAAAATATAGTTGTCAACTGTTTTCAAAAATGTTCTTAGATAAAAGTTTAAAATAATTGAATATTAAATATTATTATTAATAATTTAATCAAACTTTTCTTAACATGAAGTATTTTTTATTATGTAGGTACCTATTTATATCAGGTTTTTGTATTATTTTGCATATTATGTATTTATTTATATCAGTTTGTATTATTTGCTTAATTATTTTGCATATAAATGCATATTTGCAACTTTTTAAGAGAACCAATATTATCTTATTTTGGCTATTTTAAAAGAATATAATGCCGGAAACTATTTATAACAAATACTAAAATAAAAAAATTATCTGTCATTATTACATTTAGGACAATAAAATAACAATTATCAAATGCCACCCGAAGCCAAAATATACAAACAGCAATCGCTAAGAAAAGTGGGCTTCAGCATCATGAGAGCAACCCAATTTTATATTGAAATGATGCTATATTATGTTGAATAAACGATGCTGCATGTGGGCCAAGTAATGTGCAAACAGTCCAATCCCCATGAGCTTTTCCATGTTAAAAAAGAAAATCTATTTATAATTAGGGTAAATTTGTTTCTAAATAAATCATCAATTTGTATGAACTTCATTTTGTCATATTTGTAGTAATTGGCCCTGTATAATCCAGTGTGGCAGTGTGTGTAGTGTCTCCAAGAGTTAAGCACCAACTGTGCCTTTGGGCCATGGGCGTAAATATGGTTGAAATCTCGATGGTCTTGGTATATCAACTAACACTTATTAATAATAATTTATTATACTGACGACTGATGAGAATATGAGATTAAGTAGGGAAACATTTAGGGAGCTAATTCCTCGTCCAATTTGCACCTATCTTATTTGCTTTGACCAATATTAAATGTATATGGCTAAAATTGTAGAATAAGACTGATGTCTGAAATAAAAACAATCCTTAGAGCAGGAATTTGTGAATAAAAATTATTTATGAATTACAAAAACAGTAATCACTAACCATGCTACATTAATATATTATAATTAAATATTAAACTATTAAATTTATACTTGGGTAGGTAATTACTAGCTGGTAGGTCATCATTCATTGTCAAATAACTGAATACCATAGAGTATACTCTAATACTCTATGCTAAATACTAAAAAAAAGTAGAAAACTCATAGATATTATAATATCTATGAGAAAACTCCGAAAATTTAAATCATATTAGACTCATCAGTGGGCCCGCGTAAAAATCAGGATGATAATTACCGGGACCCGTACTATTTTGGACAGAATTTATTAAGGAATAACTTTGATGAATGAATGATAAGTCGTGGGAAGTATCCTTTAAATGAATTATATAAATTGAGACAATATTTTTTTGGATTAATATTGGGAAGGATCCGTACTTTCCAGGACAGATTTTCTCAGGACAGTTTCTAATGGGATAAGTGCTATGTCTAGAAAATATTATTACAGAATGGTATTTTTTGGGATTAATATTGGGAAGGATCCGTACTTTTTAGGACAGTTTTTTTACGGGATTTGTTAAATATATGGGAAAATATAATATTATTTTTATGGTAACAAGTTATTAACCAAAAAAACAGCTGCTGTACATTATCATTTATTGTGATAATATTGAATACTGATAACACAAAATAAATTTATTAATCACATAAATTAATGTTATTAATAACAAAATATAATTTATATTTAGTTAGTTAGTTTTGTTCCCAATTCAAACATAACTTAATTTCATTAATTTGTATAATAGGTAAATTGAGTTTGTAATATTTCATTTGGATTGGGTTGAAGGGGTGTTGAAGGGGGTGGTGGGTAGGTACATTTTGAATTCCATTGCCCGCCTAAAAAAAATAGTTCGGCGCCACTGGAGCGATCGCAGCCAGGTACGTCGGGTATATATGAAAATAGTAAATACCCAAAATTTAAAATACCTATAACTTTCAAATAAGTCTGACCACCAAATTCAGACTTCAATGTCATTTTCAATTAAAAACTAATGATTTCCGGCAATTAATTTTTGCAATATCGTTCTTAATTCGTTGTAACTTGTACTATCGCTATGGAGTGTTGTCCGACAATTTAATTTAATGGTTAAAACCGGTTTCTTTTTGGGCGTAGATGGACTATCACTGGAAGTAAAAAGAGTGTTTCAATTTGCCGTTCTTCATGGTAATTCACTTTGATCGGGAACAAGAAAATAATGTTAAAATTCATAGACGCGCCAGCCAAATCTGAAATTATTAGTATTTAGGTTTTAGAACTAAATTTTACTTTTGAAATTAAATATACTAGTAAATTATGCACGACAACATTTTTAGAAAAATTAAATAGTAAGTATGAAGTCACATGTAAGCCATGGTTATGTAAGAATAAGTGGAATGGACTGACAAAGAAATATTATTTTATCGATCTTTAATGACTATGTACTGATTTTACAGCTAACAATAACTTCTTAGCTCTCGCCAACTTAGCCTCACTGCGATAATTGGTCGCTCATCTGTAGTGGATAAGCCAAAATCCACCCCACCTCGCTGTCTGCAGATGAAGACCTATAAATTAGTCAATTCGAAAGAGGTGTTTACTATATATTATTTGCTGTATAAAATAACACGGTCTACATTTTATACTGGCAACTATAGATGCCTGTAAACAAAATAAAGACTTTTTTTCCATTTTAAACCGACGACACGACTCCGTGGGATCTCCTTATGCATTAATTCCGCGGTTTTAGCTATAACTACCCGCAAACATTTATTTATATATCTAACTATATAAATACACAGACTATAACTATACAGACTAAAATCTGAAACTACTTATCAGATATAATTGTATATATTATATATATATATAAAAAAATAATAATAGATACAAATAAACAATCATGACCGATTAACCGATAGCAACCAATATAATATAATACATAGGTAGATTTTCCTAACACGTTCATTCATATAAATCTTCTCCATGAAATACTCTTTCGTTTTAAAAAAAAATCAAGAAGATCTAATAAGTAGTTCCAGAGTTAAGCCTGTACAGAGATTATCATTTAAATCTAAAAATCTTAGTTGTTAAGTCGTTGCAAGTATGTGACACCCTCACAAACAACAATGAACTCTGTTGTAGCTAAATTGCCTTTACAATGCGCCGTATTAACATAATTTTGTATTTAATTTATTTTTAAATATATTAAAACTATATTATTATAATATTATAATTTATGATTTACAGGAAAAATTATCAAAATGGCAAAAATATTAACAGTAACGACTTATCCGTGCTGAGTGTGCTGAGCCTAAATCAGGTAAACACATTTTAGATAACAAAAAAAAAAAAAATTTAGAAAAAATTATACAATAGGAACACATATGAAGGGTTCAAACACTATGTCCAGAATCTTAAAGAGAAAAACAACAGACGTTCATAAGCTCATTAAAGAATGATAATACAGAGGGCACCTGCAGGTAATCAAAAATCAAGTTTGTTCAAAAAATTCAACTAGAGTCAAATTCCTAAAAAAAAAAATTGAAGGGGAGTGTTGGCGCCCGTAGGCAAATGCATTTTAGAAAACCAAAAAAATATTTAGAAAAAACTATACAGTAGGAAACACATTAAAGAGTTCAAACTAAAACGACCAGAATCTTAAAGAGAAAAACAACTGACGATGATAAGCTCATTAAACAATGATAATACAAAGGGCACCGCAGGTAATCAATAAACATGTCTGTCCAAAAAATTCAACTGGAGTCAAATTCCTAAAAAAAAAATTGAAGGGGAGTGTTGGCGCCCGCAGGCAAATGCATTTTAGAAAACCAAAAAAAAAATGTAGAAAAAATTATACGATCAGAACACATATCAATGAGTTCAAACCACAATCTTCAAATTCATAAACAGAAAAAACAATCCACAATGATTAAAAAGCTCCTTTAAGAATTTCAATACAAAGGGCACCTGAAGGTAATCAATAAACATGTCTGTGCAAAAAATTCAACTAGATTAAAATTTAAAAAAAAAAAAATGAAGTGGAGTGTTGGCGCCCGCAGGCAATTGCATTTTAGAAAACCAAAAAAAAATTTAGAAAAAATTATAGAGTAGGCAATCACATTAAAGAATTCAAAATAAAATGTCCAGAATCTTAAACGGAAAAAACAATATTGCCAATGATTATCTATTTGAAGAATGATGATACAGAGGGCACCTGCTTGTTAACAATATTCAAGTCTATACAAAAATGTCAACTAGAGTTAAATTCCTAAAAAAAACATTGAAGGGGAGTGTTGGCGCCCGCAGGCAAAAGCATTTTAGAAAACCCAAAAAAAATTTAGAAAAAATTATACAATCAGAACACATATCAATGAGTTCAAACTACAATCTTCAGATTCATAAACAGAAAAGCAACTGACGATGATAAGCTCATTAAAGAATGATAATACAAAGGGCACCGCAGGTAATCAATAAACATGTCTGTCCAAAAATTTCAACTGGAGTCAAATTCCTAAAAAAAAAATTGAAGGGGAGTGTTGGCGCCCGCAGTCAAATGCATTTTAGAAAACCAAAAAAAAATGTAGAAAAAATTATACGATATTAAGGCATATTGAAGAGTTCAAACTAAAACGACCAGAATCTTCAAGAGAAAAACAACAGACGATGATAACCTCATTAAAGAATGATAATACAGAGGGCACCTGCAGGTAATCAAAAATCAAGTTTGTTCAAAAAATTCAACTAGAGTCAAATTCCTAAAAAAAAAAATTGAAGGAGAGTGTTGGCGCCCGCAGGCAAATGCATTTTAAGAAACCAAAAAAAAATTTAGAAAAAGTTATACAATCAGAACACCTATCAATGAGTTCAAACTACTATCTTCAAATTCATGAACAAAAAAAACAATCCACAATGATTAAAAAGCTCCCTTAAGAATTTCAATACAAAGGGCACCTGAAGGTAATCAATAAACATGTCTGTCCAAAAACTTCTACAAGAGTCAAATTCCTAAAAAAAAAATTGAAAGGGAGTGTTGGCGCCCGCAGGCAAATGCATTTTAGAAAACCAAAAAAAAATTTAGAAAAAATTATACAATCAGAACACATATCAAAGAGTTCAAACTAAAATGTCCAGAATCCAAAACAGAAAAAACAATATTGCCAATGATTAGCTAATTAAAGAATGATGACAGAGGGCACCTGCTTGTTAACAATATTCAAGTCTATACAAAAATTTCAACTAGAGTCAAATTCCTAAAAAAAAATTGAAGGGGAGTGTTGGCGCCCGCAGGCAAAAGCATTTTAGAAAACCCAAAAAAAATTTAGAAAAAATTATACAATCAGAACACATATCAATGAGTTCAAACTACAATCTCCAGATTCATAAACAGAAAAGCAACTGACGATGATAAGCTCATTAAAGAATGATAATACAAAGGGCACCGCAGGTAATCAATAAACATGTCTGTCCAAAAATTTCAACTGGAGTCAAATTCCTAAAAAAAAAATTGAAGGGGAGTGTTGGCGCCCGCAGTCAAATGCATTTTAGAAAACCAAAAAAAAATGTAGAAAAAATTATACGATATTAAGGCATATTGAAGAGTTCAAACTAAAACGACCAGAATCTTAAAGAGAAAAACAACAGACGATGATAACCTCATTAAAGAATGATAATACAGAGGGCACCTGCAAGTAATCAAAAATCAAGTTTGTTCAAAAAATTCAACTAGAGTCAAATTCCTAAAAAAAAAAATTGAAGGGGAGTGTTGGCGCCCGCAGGCAAATGCATTTTAAGAAACCAAAAAAAAATTTAGAAAAAGTTATACAATCAGAACACCTATCAATGAGTTCAAACTACTATCTTCAAATTCATGAACAAAAAAAACAATCCACAATGATTAAAAAGCTCCCTTAAGAATTTCAATACAAAGGGCACCTGAAGGTAATCAATAAACATGTCTGTCCAAAAACTTCTACAAGAGTCAAATTCCTAAAAAAAAAATTGAAGGGGAGTGTTGGCGCCCGCAGGCAAATGCATTTTAGAAAACCAAAAAAAAATTTAGAAAAAATTATACAATCAGAACACATATCAAAGAGTTCAAACTAAAATGTCCAGAATCCAAAACAGAAAAAACAATATTGCCAATGATTAGCTAATTAAAGAATGATGACAGAGGGCACCTGCTTGTTAACAATATTCAAGTCTATACAAAAATTTCAACTAGAGTCAAATTCCTAAAAAAAAATTGAAGGGGAGTGTTGGCGCCCGCAGGCAAAAGCATTTTAGAAAACACAATAAAAATTTAGAAAAAATTATACAATCAGAACACATATCAATGAGTTCAAACTACAATCTTCAGATTCATTAACAGAAAAACAACTGACGAAGATAAGCTCATTAAAGAATGATAATACAAAGGGCACCTGAAGGTAATCGATAAACATGTCTGTCCAAAAAATTCTACAAGAGTCAAATTCCTAAAAAAAAAATTGAAGGGGAGTGTTGGCGCTCGCAGGCAAATGCATTTTAGAAAACCAAAAAAAAATTTAGAAAAAGTTATACAATCAGAACACATATCAATGGGTTTAAACTACTATTTTCAAATTCATAAACAGAAAAAACAATCCACAATGATTAAAAAGCTCGTTTAAATATTTCAATACAGAGGGCACCAGCAGGTTATCAAAATTCAACTAGTCAAATTCGAAAAAAAAAATTGAAGGGGAGTGTTGACGCCCGCAGTCAATTGCATTTTAGGAAACCAAAAAAAATTTTAGAAAAAATTATACAATCAAAACACATATCAATAAGTTCAAACTACAATATTCAGATTCATAAACAGAAAAACAACTGACGATGATAAGCTCATTAAAGAATGATAATACAAAGGGCACCTGAAGGTTATCAATAAACATGTCTGTCCAAAAAATTCTACTAGAGTCAAATTCCTAAAAAAAAAAATTGAAGGGGAGTGTTGGCGCCCGCAGGCAAATGCATTTTAAGAAACCCAAAAAAAATTTAGAAAAAGTTATACAATCAGAACACCTATCAATGAGTTCAAACTACTATCTTCAAATTCATAAACAGAAAAAACAATCCACAATGATTAAAAAGCTCGTTTAAAAATTTCAATACAGAGGGCACCTGCAGGTTATCAAAATTCAACTAGGTAGTCAAATTCTAAAAAAAAAATTTAAGGGGAGTGTTGGCGCCAGCAGGCAAAAGCATTTTAGAAAACCACAAAAAAATTTAGAAAAAATTATACACTAGGAAACACATTAAAGAGTTCAAACCTAAATGTCCAGAATCCAAAACAGAAAAAACAATATTGCCAATGATTAGCTCATTAAAGAATGATGATACAGAGGGCACCTACTTCTTAACAATATTCAAGTCTATACAAAAAATTCAACTAGAGTCAAATTCCTAAAAAAAAAATTGAAGGGGAGTGTTGGCGCCCGCAGGCAAATGCATTTTAGAAAACCAAAAAAAAAATTTAGAAAAAATTATACAATCAGAACACATATCAATGATTAAAGATCTCGTTTAAAAACGTTTGTACAAAAAGATCTACTAGAGTAAAATTAATCGAAAAAATTAGATTACGAGGAACCCATGTGAATTAACACTAAACAAAAGAATACGCTGGAAGGTACATTTTATAACTACAACCCAAAAACTATGTATTGCTTACATTATAATAAACGAATAGTTATTATGATCAGAGGTGTATCACTGTAATATATGTATTAGAAAATGTATAAAAATTAGCGTAATTTATTAAGGATGCAAAATAATTAAATGAGAAAGAGGTCTATTACGGACTCTACCATGTGATTGTAATTTATGAAGGACATAAAATAATGTTTAATTTAAAATAATATTAAGTTATACATTTGATATTTAAAAACTAATAAGTATTTAAAATCTTATAAAATTATATTTTATTATATTTTAAAATACATATTATTATTAGTTCGTTGTGGTAAAAAAATCATTAATTAAAGTTGGCTGTATTTAAGTTTTTAATTATACTGGTACAACTCTAGCTGGCAGTCTTTAAGACCGTGTTAAAAACTATGATAATTAGTTAACGTCTAATTTCCTCTCAGAGCCTAACCTAACCTAAAATAACCATTATTTAAATATTTTCTTTCATTGTTATGTTTACAATATCGAATACCTTGATAGTTAGTAGGAAAAGATCATTGCAAAGCTCACGACCAGTGATGATAGTCGTCTATCATCACCATTGGATCCACTAACCATAATAGGTTTACCTATTTAACCCTCTTATGACTTATTAGGACACTTTGAATAAAAAGATCTTGAGTCGGTTGCCTAACTTAAGTGTTTGATTATCAAGTTTTTCCTTTGATTTTTGACACCTTAAGCTTATACCAAATATTATGGATGGAGCCATACCTAGCTCACTTGCCCGTGTAAACAACTTGAAGCACATATATGCCACGAGTCATTGACATTTTTATGGATACATATCAAATTATCTTTGTATAATATTATTTAAATCTATTATTATTATTACCTAGTATTATTATTTTATAATATTTTTAATTTTTTTTAACACCATAATATATTGTATATTATTATAATTCTTTTTTTTAAATTATGTATCCTTAAATACTCTGATATTAATATGCCAGCCACCTTTAAGTTTTCTCTATATAAAAAGTAAATTTAAGACAGAACTATAACTCAAGTCACGACAGTCTCTCTTTTATACTTTTAACAAAAGAAATGATATAAATACTATTTTTGATCTAACCTAATCAGACGACCCCGCACGTCTATCTAATATAACTTATTAGTATTGTACATTTCGTAATAAGTTTTTTTTTTTTTGAATGATTTTTTTTTTTTTTGAGCTTGTGCTTGAGCTTGAGCCCAGCAACTTTGACCATTAGCTGGTTTTTTTGCTTGTAGGTTGTTTGTAGTGAGTAGTAACGGTTGGTTAAAACACGTTATTATGTGTGGCAACTATTTGTTGCTAAAAATGCCGGGTGGTCACCCATCCGGGATCTAGCAACAGCGGCCGATACGTACACTTAACACCTTTCCGCAATTATAATGTCCAGATATTCACACTAAGCCAAAGAGTATGATTATCCGTTACTTGAAACATTAGTTTTTTATTTTTCACATAATATTTTTGGTCGATACTAAGTATTGACATTAATACAAATCTTGTACTAATGCCTCTCCACCTAGTGAGCTGGCGACAGTGCACGTCGCTCTTTTAGAACAATTATCTATTAGGTACTCAATTAAGTCTTTAGATTTACTGAGCTGGCGACAGGGCACGTCGCTCTTTTAGAACAATTATCTATTAGGTACTCAATTAAGTCTTTAGATTTACAAATGATTTATATTTTGTAGACGGGATAATTTTAAAGAGAGACTGTGTAAAGTGCAAAATATTGTGCTAACTATTTAAATTTTAAAGCTTATATGAGCAGAGTAGTACTGTAGTAGAATAACATTTTTGCAAGGTTCATTGCATTTAGAATGTAGATATTAGTTAAATCAAACCCCGCAAATGTACCTATAACATATGAAATAACTGTACTTAACCTTCTATGATATTTTTTTATAAAGATATTAAAAGAAAAAACTCAAATTTGGAAATTATAGGAACAGTACTTAATACATTTTCCTTTATTTTAACAGAAATTATTTAGCTAAAAATATAGAAATATCTATATGTACAGCGAGACATGGGACACACTAAGATACAGTCCATAGTTCATTGTTTTGTTTCATTTATAATAATAATGCTTTGTAATAACTATAGTTTTTCATAAATTAATATTTAATTAAGTTTGCTTAATGATTTATTTGAAGTATTTGTATGTATTTTTGGGAGATCATTATTATTGCAACACTGTTGTCCGTTATACCAATACGAGTCTCACTGCACCCCAGTTTCGCCTATACAGCTGATAAATCATTACTTATTACCAGGGCTGTGAATTAAATTAATTTGCATATTTGTTTGATACACAGTATAAAAAACTATAAGATAATGGATACGGCCAAAATTTGTTTTGGTTTATTTATAGTTTAAATACGAAATCTTATTTAGCATATAATTTAATGGGTTAGGTAAGTAATTACATGTTTTCTTGGCCACCTAGCTAGTATGTAAATTAAACATTTATTTTTTTGTACAAATACAAAATCCCATGTCTATATTTTGGGTCAAGGCGTTTTTATAATTGCAAGTTTTTATGATGTTTTTTATTTATGATTATTTTCTTAAAAAAAATTGTATTTATCTGTAAATCAGGTCTAAATTGGCTATTACATACATTCATAATTTTTACAAATTAGAAAAATAATGATACTTAGCTAGTATGTGAATAAAGAATTTTTTTTGTAAAGCATTTATAATTTGTATTTATTAATTTCAATGGTTTTTAATAATGGCTTTTTTTATAGAGCATTTTATCGATTAATTTTAGTGCATATTTAAAAATTTTTTAGTGCATTCAATTCACAGCCCTGCTTATTACTTTAACTTCCAATCATACCCCTACCACAGTTAATGTTAAATATCAACAATTAACAGCTTCTTAAGGAGGGTTCACACTACACCGTGTCGTGTAAAATAATCACGGTCACCACAGTTGCCACACGATACCGCATAGTTGAATATATGTGTATCGTTTGGTAACTGTGGTAACCGTGATTATTTTACACGACACGGTGTAGTGTGACCCCCCCCCCCCCTTAACTTGATAACACTTAAGAGGATGTCATATTTTTAGTGCACTATTTATTTCCATCTCTGACCCACGCACAATCATAAGCGCAACCCCCGAAAACTTGTAATTCCCCCCCTCCAAAATTATAAATAAATTATTCAATTGTTTCGTAATATATTAATAAACTTTTTTAAAATTCAACTATAACTCTTAATTTTTGTTTTTTAATTAGGTATAGACAGTATATTATTGTGAAGAATTAAACTTGAAAATAAGAAATTTCTTTTTTTTATAGTTTTTATATTTTCAAGTTAATATTTTTATAGTGGTGTGTGGGCAACGCCCTCACGGGTTACTTTTCGTTTAATATCAGCTGGTGATGACTACAGAATAAAACCTACATTTAAGCAATAGTTGCCCAACTGTTTATTAATTATTAAGATATATATATATTGTAATTTTTTTTAGTAGACATTAAATATTATTTTTTTTTGTGTGTCTTTGAATTAGTTTAATTATTTAAAAGCATTTTAAATTTTAATTATTTACGCGCTAATAAGTCATAACTTATATAATAATTAAAATGTCATAAAGTAGCCAACGTACTTCGCTACGTAGTACGCGTTGGCTACTTCATGAAATCAATACAGATCCGCATCATTTTTTTATTAGGCTATAAGCCCACCCACTAGACCCCCCCCCATCCCCCAATAGCGCCTATGATGTTACCTCGCGTGGGTCAAAGATGGAAACAAATAGTGCACTGACATCCCAACCGGCAACCAACCGATCTTTTTATTCTATCCCATAAGTCTAGGTTGTAAACCTACCGCCGGTAGTTTCAGCCAAAGAGTCGAGTGGCCTTTGCAATTCGAGATCCTTTCCTACGTATTCGGTATTGTCAACCTAACTATTCTACCTTCACACTTTTTCTTCCCCCTTCTCACACAACTATACAGGTTCAGCCACCCTCTTTTCCTGCACCTCCATAATATCATCTGTTCTACCCATCACTTATTCAGTCTTCTCACCTCTCACTTTCCCCCTACATTTACCTACATCTATTAGCTTCTCTCACTACCTCTTATCATACAGTGACCGAACCACCTCAACCTAGTCTCTCTTGTTTACACTTAAATATATTATATGTCACTCCTATTCATTAATATCTTATTCTATCCTCTTTTGTCCCTTTCACACTCAACTTGACATTCTCATATCTGCTACTCTCACTCCACTTACCTACCCTAACCTTACATTTCTTTTTAACATTTCCCTTTCATACGCCAAACACTCTGAAATCCTAATGACCTCTTTCCTTATCTTCGCCACATCATACACTTCCTAATTCCTATTCACTCAGTCTCTAGTTACCTACAAGTCATCGTACTTGATTATCGGTGAAAATATTTAAATAATTGAACGAATTATCTACTCAAAAGAATTAGTACTTACATACCAAAAAAGATCATACCTGACCAATTTCCTAATTTTTATCACGACTTTATTGATAGCCAGAATAGTGTTATACCAGTATAGTAGGTAACAATACAAATAATTGAAAAGTTTCGGGCAATACAACCCTGATCGATTAACTATAATAAAAAGAAAGCTACTGAAAAAGAAAAAAATACATACCCCGTGTCCGAATCAAAATCTGCTATAAAACTTAGTCTTCGAAATACTACAACGTTCACACATTTCAGTCTGCTTATGATATATTATTCCCAGTTGACAAAGCTTCACTGACGAATTAAATACCATTTCTGAAAAAACACCCAGCCTGCAGTAAAATGTTCAACAATATTCTTATGACCTAAGCGTTACAGATATTATATTTTATATGTATAATGTTTAATCTGTATTATACCTAATAGAGCGTTTTTTAGAGCGGACTACGGGAGCAATGAATGTTTTGATTTTACAATAATGTGTATATGATTCTCGTAAAACCATTTTCTTATTTTGTTGTTATTCAACAACTATTAACCGTCGATATTTAAAATGTCCATCCAATGTTTAAACTATCATTTTCTATACATTATAAAATGTTCAAAATATTTTGACTCGTTTTCAGTGATTTATTAAAGACATTTGAGTTATGAAACGTTTTTAGTTCTGTATTCTATAAATGTCATTAAAATTTTATCCGTCGGGTCAAAAAACTTAAAAATGATGGGTACAAAGTTCCTCGTAAGTTGATATAATAGAAGTTAAAAAATATTAGAAATACATAAGCACGTTTTGTTTTATAGGCATTTAAAGTTCAAATTTCTACAAAATTTATCACAATCTACGAGTCCTATGATATAGATATTAGGAGAGCAATAGAAGTTGAGTACCTATGTTACACTAAGTTAATAGTTACCCATAACTTATAACGTTGGATTTGAAAAAAAATGACCAGTTATAAATTAAAATTGTATTTTATGACTATTATCAGTTAAAACATATATTTCTATAAATGAAACCAAAACATATGTATTTTTCAAGTAAACAAATTTCATATTCACCTATTAATTACAATTATTCTACGACCGGGGACTGGAAAAACAATTTATAAAATATGCGTATACAATAACACATTTTTCGTGACATTAAATATTTATCTTAATTCTTAAAAGTAAATTTAAGCCCCAAAAGAATATGAAAACAAATTTACTTTAAACATCGATTCTTTCGGCTGAATCCGTTACGTGTGTTCACTGCGAGGCTGACGAGGAAAAACTCCATAATATACAGAACTTAAAATATTGTGATTGATGAAGAATAAAATTATACGGAACGCAGTAAGTTTTTTGCTCATATCGGCTTTGCTTATTGAAATTTTGGAATTTTTAATGACGACTGTGTCCTCTACAATGGATTTGAGATTTGCCATGGAATATAAATGATAGATACTATACTAGGTACGTGAATAAGATGAATCCACGGATATCATATAGGTAACGCAACTTTTTATGTCAAAGAGTTCCGTGCTAAGGAACAATATTTGTTCGTTGAAATTTTATATTATGACAAAAATCAAAACAGTTTATAATTTTGAATTTCAATTATAATTTTCGTTTCTTAATTTAATTATTTATTAATATGGTGAATATATATCAGAAGTACAAGCATATTTTTATAAAAGCATAAAATTGTATTTTAAAAATCATTAAATGAAAATGTGATTCCTGGATTTTAGAGTTAACATAAAGATATACAGTACCTAAGTACATTAAATTTACAGTACCTACCATGATACCAACGAGATTGAACTTGATTTTACTATGATGTGTATTTAATTTTTACATTTTTTTGTTATTATTTCTTTTTTGTGTTTGATGCGTACACGATAAGTAGGTAGTCAAAATAAACCTTCGTGTTCCATGCATAATATAATTTATAGGTACTCTGTATGTAATTAATGATCATAGTTTTATTTTTAAGTTTCTTTGTATTTAGTAAATAATAATATAGGAAATTGTATTTTCGAACATTAATTTTTTGTTTGTATTAAATACTTTCACCATAATAGGGAACTAAAATTGTCATTTATCGTTAAAACAACAAATTTTGTGAAAAATTCAATTTTGGTAGGTAAGTGTTTTGTGTAGGCATAATAAATGTTACATTAAAATTTAAAAAATTCAAAGAATTACATTAATTGGATTATAAATTAGAATATAGGTACTACAGTTTCCAGCTTCTACTACAACATTACGTTATATTATGTAAATCCCAAAATAATATGAAAACAAACTTACGCTGAAACATCGACTCTCCCGGTGAAACCTAGCTAGAGTGCATCATCAACAATGCAAACGTCCAGTACGTAACGCCACCGAAGAAACAGCTATCTTCATCTCATTCCGAACTGTAACTTGAAATTATCGAAATATTTAATGAAAATTACCTGAACATAACGAAATGTAGGAATTCGTGTTAAAACTTACATAATAATATATACGGCTTAACGAACTATCTGTCCATATTGATGGCTTATTATTTTTTTTTTCACTAAAATTATTAGAATTGTTAATCGTCGCGGACGAATGTCGACAATTGGCGATTGCCATAGATGATATAAAATATATTTTTTAATATGATAAATCCATAGAACTTCTACACTCAGCACATAAACGGTCTATTGATAAATCGTGTGTTATTTTACAGAAATGATTGTGGTCTGCAATGTATTCTTGTTTTCTATTTCAGTTATTTATCGCATACTAAATTTAACCAAACAAATTAGTCCGCAAATTTATAGACATCACAAATATATAATATAAATTATAATTTACAGTAGTTTATATCTGGGATAGACATTCTAATATCTAATGCATTCTCCCGCCAGAGGCCATACTCCATAGACCCAGTTCAGGGGAAGTTAAATTTTTACCTACAAATTTATAAAAAAAAAGTGGTTGGGACAAGGAACTTTATGAATTTTAAACTGATAAATAATTTACAAAATAATTGTCTCATGACTATAAATAGCTCAAAAAGAGTCAAAATAGTTTGAAAATTTTACCATGTATGGAAAATTCAAGTATAAATATTTTTTACTTTTTTTGTTACAGGTGGAAAAACTTATGTAACTTCTTCTATTTAACTTACCCTACCAATAATATCAGTAATATCACTATAAAAATAATTAAAAGTGATAATTTGAAGACAATTTCTTAAAACCCTAGAATATTTTTTTAATTTAGTGTCTAAACCATATAGTTTAGCACCCAAGCAAATTTTTCAATTTTTTTTTTTTGGAAACCTATGATTTGCAACCAGTTATAAGATTTATGATGCAAAAATTAACTCACGGAAATCATAAGTTGTTATCGCATAGCCTTACGAAGTTCACGATTTTCGGTGTTTTACTCACCCGTACAACGCTTAAAGTTTACCGAGTTTAAGTAGGTATAACAAATAACAATTTTTTTAACCTAGTTAAATCAACGTCTTCAGAATGATGGTGCAAAAATAATTCATGACAAGTTTTACAAAACAAGTCGAGGGATGTTAGTGTGATGTACTCATCATCAACATTAATTATCATTAAAATACCTGTATATAATGGAAAAAACAAGAATGCTGATCTGCATTTGGATAAACAGATTTAAAATTATTCAGCAACCCAGATTCAAAATCAGTCATTATATTCGCTATATGTATATGCCTCTTCAGTCTTCGATTCCATCAATACATAAACAATCGGTATGGACTAATAAAATATTAGAAATGATTAATGCATACCTACTTAAAAATGGTTAGTTTTAATTAACAAAACTCACGTGGTTTTGGTATATTAAATGCATGATAAAAAGTTGACGGCTTGGTGGAGTTGAAGGCACAACTTTAAAAGTTGCGTCGGCATGCAACTCATCACTCCCAAGCATAACAATTTTCCTAATAAGTTCACTGCATGCAAAAATTATTGAACATTTCCCGTGTGTATCTGTAACCTTATCTTGGAAGAAGGGCTGTTGACAACATGTATAACGTTGCACATTGAAATCTAGGAAGTTTGCCAATTCGCTCAATGATGATGGTAAAACTGGCATAGTGGTTCTCCTAACTTTTCTCATCGAGATTTTAGCCACTGGCCATGAGTATATGGTTGCAGCAGCTGAATTTCTAATAAAATATATTTTAAATATGTAATATCATTTGAAAAGTTTAATCTTAATTAATTTCATTTTACACTTTTAGATCAATATTTTAATTTGTTTATTTGATGTATTTTCTTTATATGAGGGGTGCACATAAGTCATAAATACAACACATTTGTCCTAATATTATAAATAGGTACCAAGGCATAATTTTATTATTGTAATATTTTTTATTAGTATGTCTAAAACAAATAAATAAAGCATAAAACATTAAATATGTTTAACAAGAAATTATATCAATACCTATTATGTACATAATAAAATATAATTACAGGCCAGAGCCCATAATGAAATTGTCAATATTTTTTTAGAAAGAATTAAAAAATTAATTTTACATAATTATAAAATTAAACGCACAATTTTTATATTTTGTATTTTATGTCATAATTATAACCACCCAGCTCCCTAAAATATATTTATAGTATTATGGCTATGTTAGTCTTGCTAGCTTGAATAAATTGACAACATTTGCCCATAGTAAAAATAATTTGTATATACACCACTGACTGTAGGTATATATTGTTAAATAGTTTTTGTCTAATACTGCTAACTAAAGATTTACCACCACCGACTTATGTATGGCAAATAATTATTATATCAAATTACAACTTTTCCAGATAAAAAAGAACAATCTTCTTTGCTCAAATAATCTTTGGGATGATATAAATTATATAAATTATAACTTATCAGTAATATTTAGTTTCATGTTTACCTAATCATTTCTTCATCATATATTGTCCGGAGTCTGGTTGTCTCGTTTTTAGAACGGTCTTTCAGTATTTGCCTAAATGCTTTTTTTAAAATGTGATTGTGGTCTTGTTCATCAGGGTCATGCGTATATTATGTTTCTCCAACTCAACAATTGTCCCATTCGCAAACATTTTAGCAGAGCCTTCGCAATATTTGGTTTTGCAGATCAAATATCTGTGTAATATTAAAATATAAAATCATAACAATTGAATACAATATTATGATGATTTAGTTTTTATTTTATTTAAACTTACCGAACACTCTTATTTTTATGGATGCCTCCATTATTTTTATATACAAAACCTTTGTGATCTATATTCAATTAATTTAAAACACAATATATAGATATAAAAGTTAACAAACTGAATAAAATATAAACTAATTAAAACAGTTACAGCAACTAATAACTACTTATTCAGATATAATAGGACTGAATAATATCCTTTATTGAGTAGTTCATTGGTGCTCAGATGAGTGACTTTATGTGGGTTTGAAGATTAACAAATTCCAGAAACTTATAAAGTGCTTTTTGTGTTTTGTATGTTTTGGGAAACCAGACTTTCAATAAAATGTTTCTTTCTTAATGACCATTAGCGTAATTCAATTAAATTTCAGCAGGTGCACAACTTTTATTGGTCCAATTTTCATAAAGACAAATTAAAATGCTCATATTTAAAACTGTTTTGCTTACATAGTTGCATACAATACTATATGGACTAGGTATCTTTTTATATTTGATAATAATATAACACATAATATAAAATATAAAATTAAAATATCAAAATCTGTAGGTATATTTTAAACCTGGGCTTGAAAGTTGAAACCGATATTGGATACTGATTTTGAATAATAGTTGAAACCGTGAAAACCCGAAATCGATATCAAAACTGAAAACGAAATCAAAAACACCAGTTAGGAAATCGGAAAAAAATAAATAGGTACCGATATCCAAAATCTAAATCCAAATCCCAAAATTTAGTCTTTATAATATTATTATATATTATGATACATTGGTACAGTGACACACCTTTCAGCTACCTATATAATGAATTAGAGATCACGAAATTATTATACAAGTTATAGCATTAAGTATTTTATTATTTGTACAAGTTACCTATGTGTAAATATGTTATAGCTTTTATAAGAAAATTCGAAAAATCAATAAGTATATAATATAATATGTATGATGTATTTCATATTATGAAATAGTACCGATTGTAATTTAATAGGTATAAAGTTCAGCTTCTGCGGGTGCAAAAGAACATCTTTGCACCTCCTACATAATACAAGGGGGTTATTAATAATGACAACAACATGTAAGACAATATAATATTTTTTCGAAATTTTTTATACTTTTCATCAATTAAAAATATTTACACACATTTTATAATTTTCGTCTTATTAATATATAATTTATATCCACCCCAGAAACTTTTTTCAAAAAAATTGCTGTAATTAAATTCTCGTAAGGATTTAACTATAAAATATTTTAAGATTATAAAATAAAAAAAAGGTAGGCAAGTTGATGTCGCTCTGCTGTACTGTAGGTTACAGGTGGGCCACTGTATAATGTATGGTATTAAAATATTAAATTTGAATTCAATGATATAATATCATTGGAAAAGAAAAACGATTCTGAGCGGAGACGATATGTCAGTCTAGGTATTAGACATAAATAATAAAAAATTGATCTATAATAAATTCCAAAATAATCATATCACAATATTCATTACTCATTAGGTACTTACAAGTTATATAACGCGTTATACATCAACAACAAACCGTGATACTATCATATATATAATAATTATAATAGTATACTTTAGAAGTTTCAAGTACCCAGTACCCACCAGGGGCTTAATTAGGGGGATAGATCCCCCCAAAACTTGTTTTTTAATTCTTTAATTTTTGATCAAAGTATTGATAATGACCATTCATCAGGGCTGTATTTACCATTTTGCCGCCGCGGGGCACAACATTTTTTTCTGCCCTTTATAGACACATTTTAATATTTTACTAATATAGCGTTAATTGGGAGAAAAATAAAATTATTATGCTAAAATATACAAATATTAACACAGAATAATGAATATAAAATAATATTCTATATGATTAACTATGAACTTTATTATATTAATATTAGTAACAATTACATTTTTCTACGAGCTTTTAACTCACTAAACTTATTTATAATATCATCATAATTTATATTAACTGTTAATTCTGACTATATTTAGTATTGCTAGATCATTCAGACGATCATCTTTGGTACTAGATCTTAAGTAAGTTTTAATCCTCTTCAAAGCACTAAAACTTCTCTCTGCTGAGCAGTTTGAAGCTGGACAACATAAAAACATTCTTAAAGCAATGCTAATATATGGAAAGACATCTTGGAAATCACTTTCTATTATTTTCTGCAACATTCCTAAAATGGTTTTAGGAGCATTGTCTTTTGGTAAAGTTAGTAAGTAGCTCTGAAAATGAATATATTCATTTGAGAATGATACAGGAAGATCTTTAGAGTAATATTTTTGTAAAACTGCTGATTGATGTCTGAATGGCATTCATGTTTGCTAAAAACGTATATCCCCCCAACCAAATTCCTAATTACGCCACTGGTACCCACAAATAATATTATACAATCACAAAAAAATAACTAAAATAGTTATTCTAGGGTTTTTTAATATGTAATATCGTCCAAATTTGAACTTAAAATAACTATAAAAATAATCAGTGCATATATATTTTTTAGATTTTTTGATAACAGAATTAACTACTTACGTGGAATCTTGTTGGACATTTTCAATCCTTCGGTATAAAAGTTGAACATTTTCTATATTTTTTACAACAAAATAATTATTCAATTTTAAATTTTAAATTTGATAAAGGTTGTCAAAATTCGATCTTTAAAGAGGATGTTAGCGCCACAGATATATATAATAACTAGATACCCGACTCCATATACCACAACGTTATTAAATTATGATGCCCGACGCCATTTGTGACTATGGCAATGTTTACAAATTCTTATCATTTTTTAATCGTTTTGATATCATACATTGTGATACAAATATTTCATAACAATATACTCATAATATAATTATTTTTTCATAAACTTAATATTATTACAAGTATTCTTATACAGTTATACATAATTATACCATAATTGATGGATGAACCAGTTAAGTTACACTCATTTTACATTTTACGATTTACTGTAAGCCTAAAAATATAAGTTTAAATCAAAGAATCAGTGAAGTGAATATGAATTAATGGACTTGACTATAAGCTGCCTATTTCAAAATGTGGTTCAACTGATTTTGACCAGCGACTTCACTCTTTATGATCATAGAGATATGTCATCAATCGTAGTTTATTTTGAACAGCTAGGAAGATCGAAAATGAAATACTGGATAGAGGCGAGGGAGAAGAAGCATAGTCTAAATTAAATGTAATGACAGTGAAAAATTTACATAATTAAACACAGGTAAATATAGGTGTATTAAATGTAATGAGTCAAATACTCAAATACCTACAATAATCGTCGAAAAAGGGTCAGTACCACAGTAGTCAGTAAGTTGGGCAACAGACTTGTTTGATATGAACTATTGTTATCATTGTAAACATTGCCATAGTTGTAAATGGCTGCCAGCGTCATTGATAAGAAGAAGTCGGGTATCTAGTTATTATATATATCTGTGGTTAGCGCACTATTTGTTTTCTCTCTCTGGCCCACGCGCAGCATAGATGAAACGCATGAACGCAGAATCATTTTTTCTATGTTTTAAAGTAATCTTAGAGTAAAATTAACCATTACAAAGAAGATAGAGAATAATATTTTTGAGGGAATGTCATATCTATTTTATATTTTATTGTTATTTGACTTTGTATTCGACTTTCAAAATATGTTTGAATTGTTTTCAGAAAATATTTAGACAAATCGATATGACATTCCCTCAAAAATATTATTCTCTGTCTTTTTTATAATGGGTGATTTTACTCTAGGATTACTTAAAAACATAGAAAAATGTTTCTGCGTAAATGCGTTTCATCTATGTTGCGCGTGGGTCAGAGAGAGAAAACAAATAGTGTGCTGGCATCCTCTTAATGCTTACAAAAAACTTGTGCCTATCTATTTTTAATATTTTTCAACTGCTATTGTAACAATATATCAGAAGCCCTGTATTACATTTTTACACTTTTTTACCTAACAAATAAAGTTTTATTGACATTCATAGAAAAAAAACCTAAAAAGTTGGAAACTGAGTAAATCCTTTAACAGCTCAAAACAAATCAACATCTTTTCATGTATAGAAAAGGCTAATATGTAGTCAGTCATTCAACTTGAGTAAAAAATTAAAATTCTATCTTAAACCGTGATTCAAACCAGTAATTTTTATTTTTATTTTATATAATTTCCCGTTTTTTACGGCCCTCCTCATCAGTCCACTTTGATATCACCGATACCACCGATACCACGGCGCGTGATGGATTTCATGTAGATAACAATATCAATTCGTGTAGATAACAATATCAATTGATAAGGAATAAAGTAAACCACGGACTAAGATATAATATTATATCTTAGTCCGTGAAGTAAACTAATTCGCTCCGAACTTCATGTATATGACACGCAATTTTAAAATCGTGTGGACTGGTAAAATAATAACAACATGACATTAGTGATTAGTGATATTACATTAATGATAATGTGCCGATGTGTCGTGCGTATTTTGTAGGCGTTCGACTTTGATCTACGGATTGGGTGAAAGTGGTTCGTTAAAACGGCGAAATGTCTCCGAACGTGCAGCTGTGAGCATCGGTTTTTTAACCCTTAGTAGATTGCAGCGTTCATAGGAGATTCACACCGCTGTCGCCACAGTTATGATCGTTGGCCGCCAGAAGAGGACAGCCGTCCGCCGGTTGTCGCCGCCGACGTTTGGCCTGTGCTGTGCCGTCGCTCTATTTTTCACGATGTTGGACGACGCTAGTGGACAGGCTCAGCCAATGCCTGCTCAAGAACAGCAGCTACCACCGGCTCAGCCGACGGCGCCGTGGTACGAGACGTTGCCGGCCGTTGCGATGGATTACAAAGTGATCATCGACCCGGGCAAAGAGGATTGTTATTTTCAATTTGTCAACCCAGGAGCAACATTCTACGCAAGCGCTCAGGTGCGAATAACAAGCTGTTGAAATTATTTTTGACTGCTTCGGGGCTGGTCAAATACCTAATAACTACGTTGCTTTTGACAGGTGCTGAGAGGCGGTGACGGGATGGCTGGTTTTGCCGTCAGGCATCCCAACGGGCAGATTGTTCACCCTTACCAGTGGAAAGCCAGTTCCGATTACCAAGACCAAGAGTCCACAGGAGGCTATTACAGTGTTTGTATAGATAATCAGTTTTCCAAATTTGCTGCCAAATTAGTAAATTTGTACATCACAGTCATTAGGTTAGTATTATAAACATTCAGTTTAAAACATTAGGAAAAATGTATATTAGTGAAGAGTTTGTACACATTTAAATGATTTTTGTTTTTTTTTTCAGGTATGATAAATGGGATGAATACCACAAAGAAATTGAAGACATGAATGTCGGCGTTGAAAATTTTACAGTGAGTCTTATAAATAACATCTTGGTATTTAATAAATCGCTAAAAATTAATTTGATAAACCATAAGCCATAGTATATACATTTCAATGCTATTAAAGAGCCTCTAAACTATAATATTGAAAATGCAATACTTAAAAGCAAAATACTGTAAAATTTTGTATAAGATAGGTACAGTCAAATCTATTTGTTCAACAAAAGGTATAAAATTAAATTTTTTTTTTTGTATTTAAATAAGTATACTATAAAACACCAAATCAGTGGATTCCTACTAGAATAATAAAAATAATTTAAACATTTTTAAATTTTAAATAAATAAAATAATAATTATTGTGGTGTGTTATACCGACTTCAAAATTATAACCAATATCTGTGGGCAGTATTAGACCTATATCTAAGATGCTATTCCTAGCTAAAAAATTATCTAAAACCAACTGATAAGATTCTATAATGGGTTGCTATATGTAACGTCCTCTAAAGAGTTGTGGCTATGCAAAAATGGTCGTTGATTGTAAGTTAATAATTATTTTGTATAGAACATTGTGCTGAATCTGACTGCTATATTGTGTCCTTAGTACTTAAATTGAATGCTGTTTATATTAATTGTACAATGGGATATATATTTATTAAAAGATTCAAGTGAAAATATACATAGAGGTGTAACAAAAAAAGTTCTCTTAATTTCCCTGCTATTGTGAGAATATCAATTTTGAATACTGGACCTATGATTTCAACACCTGAGCATCCAGTTTAATCAGTTAAAAGTAAGTACACAATTCAGTAGTTACAGTCAGTACAATGTTTTATAAATAATCAGCTTTATGTTAACCTAAAATAATAAAATCAACACAACGTGGCGTAGGGAAGAATTTTGTATGGGGAAGAGGGGTTAAGTCTCACAAAAATATATAAAAAATACAAACACAATGTACTAATGTTGATAAAATTCTAAGGTCAACAAAGTCAATTTGGGGCTAAGCCCCCTTAGACCCCCTGGTTACGCCACTAAACGCAACACTTTTAGCCACCACTATCTCAACATAACAATTAACACACTGATCCATCAATGAATCTCGTCTAACAGTTCTGATGGCCAGGTATAACTGAAACTAGAAACTAAAGTAGATTATAATATAATTTGTAGGTAGTTGTAACCTCTCACTATTAATAATTATAATAATTAATATATATAATTTATTATAATATTAATATTTTTTTTTTGTTCAAATAGGAAAAATGTTGCTGTTTTTTTCAATTTGTTCTTTTTTTACAGGATTTATTTACATCAAAGTACATAAAAATTATTGAATAAATTATGTACATAATTATCTGTATTTGAACAAGTGGAAGTATGATTACATTTTATTAAAGTTTATCTAAATACAAAATGGTACACATTTTAATCTAATTACATTGTTAATTAAATCTTGGTGTTATTCGGTATAGTTCATAAAAAAAATGTTATTAAAAGGTTGTTAAATTACTACTAGTCTAAAAACTAATTGGTGTCTTGTGTACAACTCTTATGAATGAATCACTATAACAAATGAAAAATGAACATGTTTTAAATAAATAAAATTAAATAATACGCGATTGTTAAAAATTAGGTATAATTTGTTACACAATGATGACACTCAGAATCTAAATACAATCAAATTGTATGCCCCCCCACCCACTTATCCAAAATCATTTAAAATATATTTATTTACTATTTTAGATATAAAAAATACTTTCAACTTGTACTGTAAGTAATTCATATTATTATGCATACCACTTCCTTCCCACCTTCCAAATTTTCAAATAGTTGTAACAACTACTAGATATATAAAAATGCTGTAATATACTGTTTTTATATACATATTATAAATCAACTATGTATTTGATGTATGAAAATATTGAAAGCATGTCCATAATATCAAATATTTGTAATTATTTGTTTCAGTCTACCGTGAAATCAGTTGAAAACAACATAAATCACATGTTGCAACATCAACACCATGTCCGCAGTCAAGAAAATCGTGATTATAATTTATTAGTTGATAACAAAACATATGTGAACAGATGGTCTATAATGCAAATTTTGTTAATAATGGGAACAACAACTTTACAAGTTTATTTTGTTCGTAAATTGTTTGAAACTAAAACTGGAAAGTCAAAAACAAGGGCTTAAAAAAAATATCATATTTGTGTGTGTATTATATTATGTTATTTTATTATTATGTCATTCCTTTCTGTTTTCTAAGAATAATGTATCTTTTTATAAAGTAATAACATAAAATTATAATCTGTGATTAATAAAAATGGTAAAATAGAAGTTTAACTTTGTTAAATATATATTTTTCAATATTATTATTTATAACCACAAGATTTTTATAATGAAATTGGTAAAAACTAATATTGAATTATTATTAATATTTTTAAACATGTTAAGTATTTATAAAATTAATGTATAAGAATTACTGATTAGAAATAAAGTAACAACCAGAACATATTATTTAAAATAGTATCAAAAAAGAACAAAATACATTTCTATAGTTGTTGGCACTAACATTCAAATAAGAATTATTGATAATTTTGAATGACTGATATCGTTGAAGAGCAATGATTTACAGTGTATAGGTACTTTAAAATAGGTTTAAATAATTATACATTTAACCAAGTAATATATTTCAATAAACTGCTATCAATTAAATATTAGTTACCTAAAATTTTAATATTCAGATACAAAGCATTCGAAAAGAAATCAAATATTTGATTGATATCAATAAATAGATAAATTGAATAGACATTCGACATAATTTTGATATGAAATTTAGAATAATAGGTTTCCTAAGCGACTAAAATTTCAAAAAAAAGTTGAAAATACTTAAAATAAAATCTGATATTATTGATGGTATCCATCATAATACATTTTATTTTTTTATTTTTGTATAATATAGGTACTTAAGTTTCTTCCTCAAAATTTAAGAAAATTGTATTTCTCATTTATTATTGTTAATGAAAAAAAAAAAAATTTACATACCTATTATTTATTTTTTATATTTTGTTTCACTTCATTCTTTGTGTTAATTTTTTGATTTATTATCACCATAAATATTATTGTGGCTTCCATTGGATTCTTTGTCGTCCGACAAGCTGTTCTGTGTCTCGGCCCTCTCACTAAAATCATTATATTCTGCAAAGTCTTCCACGTCCTCTGTAGCCGGTATTACTTCGTCGTCATAATAGGTCGTCCACTTCTTTGTTTTGTACCCTTTATCGACATTTTCAAAACTATCATAGTGTGATGACTGTTTTGTTAACCGTGATAATGATTGTTTGGAAAAAGTCAACTTCTTCGGTTCAACATTAAATTCCATGTTGTAAGTAAGTGGTTCATCGTTGATTGTCCATGATTCCTCGCTCTCCTCTTGTGGAGTAGCAGGTGTAGCTAAGGACCGGTCATTGACCACCTGACTTTGTATTGACTTAGTGTATGATTGTTTTACTAAAGGAGGGAACATTTTGCCTTTGCATTTATACATGTTTATTTTCTCACTTATGTCTTGTTTCCTTTTTAACAATGTATCATATGTTTGTTTAATGGTATTGAGTTCTGTAGTAAATGATGATTCCATTGTTAACCTTTGAAGTTTTAACTGTGAATTAGAAAATAAATATTTATTATAAGATGGGTTAGTAATTTGGTATAATATAAAACTTATTGTTGGTTTTTGATTATTATGTTCTAAATTGTAATGTTCTATGTAAGAATACAGGGTGACTCTTTTAAAATAAATAGTATGTAAACATTCATTAGGTATCTCAGAAAGTATTAAAAATATTTTCAAAAATGTTAATAATTTTCATGATAGTGATTTTTTTCCATTTTAAGTATTATAACGGGACCATAAACCTATAAGCTTGTTTATAGGTCTGTAAATGAGACTAACATTTTAATTAACTAATAATCTTGATACCATAAGACGATAATTAAATTACTAAAAAAAACTACTTATTAGAAAAAAAAATATTTACATTAATTTTTTTTTGTTCCATCAAACACTGTCTAATTTTATTTATGTTTCCACAAACATCTCTTAAGGTTTTTATTTTGAAAGTATTCCATTTTAATAAATCAATTATTAACTCTGTTTGAGAGCTGATTTTATTCTGAAATAAAAACAATTCCTAAAATAGTAGGTACACATTACATAGGTAGGTAGTATTTATATATAAAACGGATGTTTCTATATACTAAATTATAATATTGTAATATACTAATATGTATAGGTACTTCTAATAGTCTTATTTCTCGAACAAAACGTTCTTTTGTGTCTTTGGCCTTGGACTTAGATTTAATAATCATATAGTTGATTATAGTCATTTCCATTTCGTCTAAAAAATTCCAATCCGTTTCAATTTTAAATTTCTTTATCATTTCATCCTTAATTGCTATTTTATAACTTTTTAGTATGTTCTCCATCTTCGTTATTTCTGTACGAAACTGTTTAGCAACTACCTTTTCATTTTTGAATGTATATATTATCTCTTTTTCTTCTTTTTTTAACTCCATCACTCTATTTGTTAGATCTTGCATAACATTTCCATATAATAAAATACAACTTTTCAATAATTTAGCTTTGGTCATTTGAGATTTATTCAATACAATTGTGGTTTTAACATCATTTAGTTTCAATTGTTTTTTTATCTGTTATTCAAACAAATATAGTCGGTTTATAAAAAATCAATTAATAAGCCGTTATAAATAGGAAGTTAAACAAATTATTTTGAAAATCGATTAAAATCAACTCCTGTACCTGCAGAACTACAGTGCACAAATCGCTCCCTTAAAACTTAAAAGAATAGTTATCTACGCAAACGCAACAACTCAAATATTTATATTTTGTGAAATTATTATTATAGAAATAGGTAGGTACTGTAATATAAAATTTCATTATTTGTACTTGGAATAAAATTGTTTAATAAGCAATAATAATAGTGACACTGCTATAATTTTACATTATCCTTGCTGCCTACTAGAATAATGTGTTGGAACCTTAACAATTAAATCAATAAGGTTTACAATAGTTGAACTCCGGTTAAACCACCGAATTCGGCCGGTAAAATCAGTGGTTCAAGCGTAACCGTGGTTTAAACTATGATTGTAAAACGGGCCCTTAGTCATATAAAAATAAAATTAATACAAACTAATTATAATATTAGTTAGGTATACCACCAAATTTTTCAATAATAGAATATAAATATTAATTTTGATACCTACTTAATTATTATCGTCACGGGTTTAACATAATTTGAACAATTTTACTAGGTATTCTACTTTGTAGTTCTCTGTGTCACCGAGGTGGTACCTACCTATTATTTCAAGTTTCTGGGGAGCAAATGTGCGGCTAATGAGCTTATATTTAACTATTTAAGGTATTAAATATTAATACTACCCAAAATATAAACCTAATAGTTATTATTATAGTAAAATTCTAACCCGGTATGCTTCTAGTTCATTTATATTTTGTTTTAATTCATTTTCAATGGCATCAAATTCTTCATAAGTTGAACTTAAACGTGTATTAAGAACATCCATTTTTTTTTTATTATCGTCTATGGTTTGTTCAATTTCATATCGTTTTGACCTCAACTCTAATGTAATGTTAAATAATTTTGGATCGCAGCCCAATGGTAATACTTTTTCGTCAAACACCACTACTCGACTCATTGCCGTAAATGATTCTGCACTTTCATTTATAAATTCTGGATCAGATTCGTCACTTCCGTCGGATGAAGACGATGAAAGTGTATCTAAAACATGAATAGGTACCTACAGTGGGGTAGTATATAGGGCGAGGCCCCTTAGGCCAGAGCAAACAATGAAATTGCAGGTTCAATTAATGCATTGCTTGTATAATGTATATCTACACTGTTTACAGTTTTTCACCATGATTAAAATCGGTTTTGAGGCATCAACAAGGAAGTGTTAAATTGTCAGGAATTGCTTTGATGACTTTGATGTTAAATTCATAGTAAGATAACATTAACATATATATTATATATATATGAAACTGTCAATGTTTTTTTTAAAATTAATTTTATATAATACCTAATTAAAAAATTTAATTGAGCAATTTTTAATAGTATTTTAGGTAGGTACATGTCATAGTAATTATAACCTCCCATATCTTTATGTTAGTTGTGCTATCCTTGACTAGTGATAAATTGGCCTATCGTGAAAATAATTCCTATACAGGGTGTTTCTGAAATGGATGAGGTATCTAGTATATGCGTACTCAGTGAGATGGCCCAATGAAGATTTTTTTGAAATTTTTTTTCTATCTTCAAAATCTGGGTTTAAACAAATTATTTTTAGAACATTATCTTAAATGTAAAAATAAATGGTCAAGTTGCATTTTGTGCAAGATTCTCATACGAATCGAGGTGTCACATAATTTTCACGCTTGTTGCGCGTTTTTCAAGCTCGAATCATCAACTAAAAAAAAATCGATTTGTTCGAGAACACTTCAAGATAAACAGTGGTGATAGTTATTTGTTGTTATTTAAAATACATGATTAATTAACACATTATTTTACATTGTCAACTAATAACATTGATAAAATAGTAACAAAATTAGGGTTAACAAAGTTTTAAATGATCGTGTTTACTGACATACATTTAAGTTGTGTTAGTGTGTTACATTGTAAAATAATCATAATTAAATACATTTTATTTTGAAAACCTATTTTTATCTACAGTTGTTCAATGTGCAACAATGCACTTGTCCATCCGACGATGTAATGAACTCCCAAGTTTTTTCCAACAAATTTGGTGTTTAACGAATGATATCAGCTACTTTTTTTTCAGCTATTAATTTTCATAAAAAGTTCATCTCTATTATTTAATTCTTTGTCATAAACATGTTATTTCTGCATTTCCAATGTTAGTGTACTCCATTGTTCAAAAAACAAATTATAGTATTGTTCAATATTATCAAGTATTGAACTCGGCTATAATCAAATTAACTAATGTTCTTTATGTAAAAATTATGGTAAATTAGTTATTTTAAAATAGATACTAAGGATAAAAGTTACCACATTTTATTACGTGTACATCTAAATCACACAAATCAATGTAATGTGGGTAAATTCGATCATTTAAAACTTTGTTAACCCTAATTTTGTTATTATTTTATCATTTTTATTAGTTGACAATGTAAAATAATGCGTTAATTAATCATGTACAGTCAACTCGCGATATAACGAATATCGATATAACAAAAATCTTGATATAACGAATAAAACTACCGGTCCCTTGAAAATATCGCGGTATAATATAATTTCGATGTAACGAACTTTCGATATAGGTAACGAATTTTTTTCTCGGTCCCTTGAAGTTCGTTATATCGCGAGTTGACTGTATTTTAAACAACAAGAAATAACTATCACCACTGTTTATCTTGTAGTGTTCTCACACAAAACGATGTGCCACACCATTTTTTTTTTTAGTCGGCGATTTGACAGTGAATAAGGCGCGACAAGCGCAAAAATGATGTGACACCTCGATTCGTATGAGAATTTTGCAAAAAATACAACTTGATAATTTATTTTTACATTTAAGATAATGTTTTAAAAATAATATGCATAAAACCATGATTTTTAAGATGGAAAAAAAATTTCAAAACAATCTTCTTTGGCCATCACACTAAGTACGCATACCTATACTAGATACCTCATCCATTTCATAAACACCCTGTATACGCCACTGAATAGGTATTTTCCATCAACATACATTTTTTATGCAAAATATATCATTTTTTTAAGTAACTATTTTTAAACTAAAATAAATGAAAATTATTAAATTTATTAAATGTATATAATAATCATAATGTACCATCGGCATCATCAGATTTCAGTTTAGGTACTTTCAATTTCTTTTTAAAAATTTTTTTAAGATGTTTAGCAAACCCATCATTCCTAATTTCCATATCAAAAGTATGTTGAATGTCTATTAGCATATTTGTTTTGGTATTAATAATATCGTTCAAATATTTGATTTCTTCCCGAATGCATTGTATCTAGAAGTATTAAATTGTATAGTTAGCATATTTTAATTGGTAGCAGTTTATTAAAATCAATTACTTGGTTGACTTTATCGTTTTGTAAACCTGTTTTAATATATACACTATATTCATCTTCAACTAAATCAAAATCATTCAAAATTATCAATTCTTCTTCAAATGTTAAAGCCAATAAATCAAGAAATTTAATTCGGAGCTTAACATCTTTTCGAATTTTATCCAATTCCATTAAATCGTCATCAAACATATTGATTTTTGTTAACATAGTTTCATGCAAATGCATGTGTCTATATTTCAATTGTTCTTTTCTCATATTTTGCATAATGATTTCTAAATGAGTAAGTTCGTGACTATTTCCGGGCTTTAAAATCAAATCTGTCGGATCCCAATGACCAATAGGTTCAAATGGATCAATTAAGCTAGGCTGAAACATAATTAGATGAAAAATAAGAAATAAGATACCTACCAATTTCATTTATAAACATAGGTAAAAAAAAATGTAATTCACTTTATACTATATTATTATAGTAATGTTTAAACTATATAATATTATTTTATTTATTTATTTTATTTTATAAATAGTACGGGCTGGTAGCATAATGGTTACATTACAATGATAACATTTACATAAATAAATTACCTAATAATAAATAAAAAAAATTAACATGATAGTAGGAATACCTATGTAGAAGGTTATGAAGAAGAGAAGTTTTACATTTTGCTACATTGGCAATCTGCATCATCCTCGTAAGAGGCCAGTGCCGAGTTATTCATTAGGAAAAGTAGTCAGTAGGTACCCACTTAGGGATCCTGGGAAAATAGAAAACCGGTTTTTTTGTAGTAGAAAATATTTTTTTGGTTTTTGTCAAGTTTATTGTATATTATAATATTATCCGACGGCGACCAACATCATCGCCGTACCTTGCAAGATTTCATTGACTGCAGTAAATTTTTGACATTCAAATTTTTTAAGCTAAAAATTTGAATTTATTTTTTATAGTTGATTAAGAATAATCTTTTTTAATTAGTAGAAAAAATAAAAGTATTAATTCATTTTGTCTGTAAATGAATAAGAGTTTTAATGAAATAATTTAATAAACATTGTTTTATTTATTAAAATTAGTTGGTTATTATTGAAACTGATTGTTTTAATTATTATTTATTGAGTATTGAAATAAAAAATAAAAACTTAAGTAGATAATAGGGAGCTCCGAGATTTCAACTACGAAAGGGCCTTTAATCTGGCACGATAAGGCGGCTCATTAGCAACATAGATTATGGTAGGTACATAGAATGGATAGTTATTATGTGATAGAACAGAAGGGGCTATGTACCTATAATGGATTATATTAATATAGATAATGATATACAGACATACATTAGACAAAAAATAAAAATAAATGTTAACACTAGAGATGTATGGATGTTGTTATTAAGATACTTTATGTTTGAAAATAATTAGGTACCTACCTACTTCGCATATTCAAAGTTTCTAAAATAATCGTTATGAATTAAGTAGATATAACATTTACATTCTACTGTAATCTTTACACCTTAATTAACAATGATAATACATTTTATATAGTACTATACTATATTATAATATTTTATATAGTATTATATTGTTACTTACATCAATAGATTCATCCATTACAACATCGGGGAAATTTGACGGAGTCGTTATTTCTGGATCATTAAATTCCTTTTGTATCATGCAAGCATCAAACTTAAATTGTTTGTAATCATGTATTAAACTTATTTTGCGTAGTCTAAGGCTTAACACTTTTTCATTAAAAGTTGTTTTCAAATTGCATGCCTATTACATATATACATATAGGTATATTTAGATTTATAAGATATGTATTTTTAAATATTTTGAATAGGTAATGGATAATTAACCTCTTTTTTAACATTAATGTATTGTTCAAATTTATCTTCCATTGTAATAATTTCACTTTCAGTCAACTTAAAATCTGATCCAGTTTTTAAGTTCAAATAGCCAATAGTATCCCAAGCATTATCTAGTAATGCTTCTTCCTCAATATTATTATTATCTGGCTTATTGTTATACATGTTTTGAATTTTAAGAATTTCTTGATTTTCAAAATCTCTTCTAGCAGCAAACCTATCTATGGCACTCTGAATTTTCTTTGGTAAAGAAGGATATTCTTCAAGTACATTTCGAAGAAATATTTCTGATTCAGATACATTATGTATCTGATTGTGAGCTCCTTTGCTTAATACTGCCGATCCACGTCTCCTACAAATACAATAATAGCTAGTATTAATATTAATATAATAGTGGTTATATTATCAATTTGCCAGCATAGTTAATTAAAAATTATACGGACCTTACACTGTTTGAATCTTTTATTTCCTCAAGCCTTAGCAGCGTAGGTAAACATTTATTAGTTCATTAAACATTTGATTCAATTTTATGTACAATTATTGAAATTAATTACTTACGGTAGTTTTGGAAGTTTCTTAGATAAAAATTCCTCCATTAAGCTACTAAATAAATTGTCACGCATTTCGTGGTATAATGTTTTAACTTCTACATATCTCCTGTAAATATTTAATTTAAAACAAAAATAACTCATACAAAAAAAAAAATGCTTGTACAAATAATTATACATACAAAATTGCTTTAACTGCAAACTTATTAGTTACAATTGGATCGATGAAATATTTTTTCAAATACTTAAGACCTAATGAGCTCTTTTTGTAATCAAACGCTAGCTTCAAATGTAATTTATCCATTTCAGATTGTGTCTCTTTAATAAGTGAACTATTGATTCGCTCATCTAATTGAAAATAATCACCAGATAATCGCAGTGTTTCTGGTAATGACTTGTTGCTGATTAAAACTTGTTTGAACTTTTCTCTCAGACCGTATAATAAATAACTCGTCTTATCCTTTTCTTTATTAGCTAAGTTTAAAGCTTTAAGGTTTTCTTTATGAATCTTTCTCTCTTCCAAACTTAGTTTTAGGTCTTCTTTAATAATTAAAATGTCTTCTCCCTAATTTATAAAAAAATATTAACATTTTTCATTTAAGATAATTTTACAGGTAGGTAATATTAATATGTTAGGTATTTACATCAAATACAGGGGACTGAGGCAATTCAGAAACAGAAATCATACACATCTCTATGACCTTATTATCACATTGAAACATAAAACTAAAAATATTCCCATCATCACCACATGTGTATAACATACAGTTATCGTGACTGAAACACAACATATTTACTCTTCCTTTTTTGTTATCGTGAATCGAATATTCAATATAGTCACCAAAATCTGATACATTATTGAGTTGAACATTTGTAAGGCGTATTTTACCATCAGCAAATCCCATTAAAATGATTAATGGATCAGTCCCACTTGAAATCATAATGAGTTAAATATTAGAATATGAAAAGTCAGTTAGGTATATCACAAGTTGAAAACACTAGCTATGTATTTGTGTGATGATTAGAAAATGTTACAAAAAGTAATAGGATTTATTAGGGTAATTTAAAAAATATATAGTGTATTTGTGTGTATAATATTACTACCTATATTGTTTATAAATAGGAACATACCTATATTACCTATGTAATAGTTCATACTCTTTGTGTATTATTAAGTATTATACATTTATAACTGGGATGTTGAAAGGGATGCAAGAGTGTAATAAAAAATTCTGCAACTCAAGATTTAAATTTCTTATTGATCGGGAAACACTGTAAGTAAGTAAGTATAAAGGATGTAACGGGAAGACCTGACAAATGAAATAACTTTTGTACTAATAAATATTTTTTATTTTTTTTGCTATATTATAATTTATTGACTCATGGGCTCATGGAATTATAATATAAGATTCTTATTATATTTTTTTTTAATAACCAAAATATAAAATGTATGTCTTATTTACAATTTTTTGGAAATTTTAAAATAATCAAATTTGTTAATCTTGGTTTAGAAAACTTTTGAACAATTGTGTTATTTTTTGATAACAGCGTTTAATTTTATGCTAGATAAGGGAAATAAAATTCTGCTTCCACAACAATATTTTTTGGAATGTTTTGAAAGTTTTGTTATCATAAAAAATGTGTTATCTCTTATCAATAAGCCTTGTGATACAACCATAATTTAATAAGAAAAATCCAAATTTTCAACCCCTAAATTAAGAGCTTCGAAAGTGTTACTTCAGCTTCAAAAATCAAATTATTGTTATTTTTTAGTGATTTCCTAATGTGTGGTTAGTGTTAATCGTTAAGTAGAATTAGGAAATAATATTATTTAAATTTTTTAGGGTTGTTGTTATTTTCCGTAAAAATAAGTGGGTTACTTCGAACATGGGTACTTAGGTCCCTATATTACATTTAACCGACATTTTTCGAAATTTTTTTTTTTTTGTATAAAAAGTTTAGTTATAAAAAATATGTTGGTTAAATTTATTTTAGGAGCAAAGACTGCAACTTACAAAAAAAAGTATTATTTGGTAATAAATAGGTACCTAGTTGTAAAAATAATGTTAATTAGTAAAAAATCTGGTTTTTAACACTTTTTTTTTAAATAATTGTAGCATTCCAAGTGACCTTCCACAAATGATTAAATAATAAATGCAATCTGCATTTGAAAAAACGCATGTTCCAAGTCACCCAAAAATCCGAGTGACTTGGAACAAGCACTTTTTATTTTTTTTTACCTTAATACCTTTATTTTATTTTTTTTTGCTCAATTTATTCCTTGGAGGAATGCGACACTGCATGATTTTTTACAGAATTTAATTATCAATAATGAATGTGTTACACACTTACAGTAGTTAAAAGGTGAAAATCGTTCCAAGTCACCAGGGTTGACGGTACTATTTATTGATTTTCAATATTAAAAAATAATAAAGTGGATGTTGATCTGCTGTACAGTAGGTTAAAAGTAGGTCACTGTAAACTGTAAAGGATGGTGTTAAATTTGAATTCAATGATATACTATCCTTATATACGAAAAATGATTTTGGGCGATACGGTTAGTCAGCTTATGATATACTAATATAAGTATATTTGATGAATTTATTGTGAATAAACTATAAAGTAATTTATTTCCTTATTTAAGTCGAACCTTGTTTTAAATTTTCAATCCTTATTCCTTTTCTATAAAAGTTGAACATTTTATACATTTTTAACTACAAAATCATTTTTAAATTTTAAATTTGATCATTTTGTCAAAATTCGAATTTTAAATGCATATAAAAAAAATGTGCGCCTATATATTTTTAATATTTTTCAACTGCTATTGTAAAAATATATCAGGAACCTTGTATTAAATTTTCAAGCTTTTTAACCCAGTGAATAACCCATGTATAGAAAAAAACTACAAAAATTGGAAACTTAAAATGTCTATAAACCGCTCAAAACAAGTTAATATATTTTGAAAAGTTTAAATGCTAATATAAACATTCAGTGAAAATGGCATGTACCTACGGTTATTTGTTTTAGAGTTACACCAAAAACCGTAAATATTCCCGTTTTTCTTAATTTTAATTTTGTTTTTTCCTGCGCTTTTGAAAACTATTGGGAAATTGGAATATTGAATTTTGACCTCCCGAATGCATCAACTAGTTTCACTTTCCCATCAAACATAATACTGTTGAAGAAAATCTAAGCAGTTTTACTGCCCCCAACAGTGACGACAGATACAAAAAAAAAATTTAAAAAAAAAACATACATCATTGTAAAACCAATACATTCGTCGCTCCGCTCAGAATCTAAAATGTTATACTAGGTATAATGCGTGTAACGCAAGCGTCTTTAAATTGTACCTATATATAAAAAAAATTGATTTGTAGTAAAGTTATTTCATTTGTCATTTATTCCTGTTAAGCCAGTATAGAGAACTCACAGAATATATTATTATTATGCTGTTATTATTTAGGTACCTACCTACCTGTTATATAGTACTATTATAGACAGTCTACACTCTACAGTATAGGTACATGCATAGTAGGTATTAGTATTTAGTATACATACTATACTACCTATAATGTCCTATATACTTACAACATTGTAATCGCAGTTAGTGGAGTATTATTTTTATATGGTATTAATATGTGTGAATTCATTACTGGTCTAGACGTGTTAAAATCATATTCATATAAATAACCAGCATCATATCCATCAATCGACACCCATATACCTTTCTCCGATGGAGTGTAAATTGCAAACAATACGGGGTTCGGTAATGGGGGGATATAGATTTTTGGCGGTTCTTCGTCTCCTTCTGCAGAATCTTCAAAATACAAAACTTCATCGATTTCTACATCGGGATTTTCTCCTCTGATAATTTTCAACTTCTCCACTTTTTTGTTGATTGTATCATTTTTTTTGCGCTCTAAATCGAAAAAATATCGTTGGCGACGTATTTCTGACTTGACGCTCATCGTTTGTATTACACGCGATTCAAGTTTCAACAAAAATGATTCTGTAGTGTACGAAGGACGAGTTGTAGGGACTTTCACTTCTACAATATGCCCACTAGCGCAACTTATTAATGCCATTTGTTCCTGAAAACAATGAAAAATTCACAAACTATGGTGATCATAGGGATTACTATCCCGGTAAACGAATAAAAATATTCTTACTTCTGAAGATTTTCTCCAATGAATAAAAGTGATTTTTTCAGTTAATGGAAACATTTCAATAGTATACTCAAGACTCAACTATGATTTCTATTTGGCTGTGCAATTGTAGGGAAACGCGTTTTTTAAATAATAGTTATTAGGTATAGTGTTTGAAGTATGAAATATTTCACTATATGGTGAAATATATCACAAAAACGTGAAACATTGAATTTTTTTTTAACACGAATAAAAACACAATTTTTTTTTTTTTTAACACAATGTTCAGTGTTCTAAATTCTAATGTCAGAATTCAGTAGGTATACAATATACATGTATAATATTGTATCATTTAAAAATTAATATATTTAAAAATTTTGAATACCATTTTAAATGTATAATGTCAAAGGTTAGGTATACATACTGCAGGTACCATACAGTTATGAAGGTAATTTATGACAATTATATGTAAATATAAAACTTATTTAAAAATAAAACAAAATTTATTAAAATACTGAAATATTTCACACATTTTAAAATATTTCATTTTTTTAAAGTTCATGAAATTTTCAAACACTAATTAGGTACGTATTAGGTACAGGGGCGTAGCGTGCATGTAAGCACTGTAAGCACTGCTTACACTTTAAATGAAAGAAAAAATAAATTTGATCAATCACGACTAATAGGTACATAATAAATGATTTTTAAAATTTTAATTTTATTTATAAAATTTTTAAGTTATAGCTTATAGTGGTTTTTGTTATTGTTTATTTGTGTCGTACACTGTCTACTGATTACCAACTATTTTAAGAAAATCATCGATTGTAGGTCTATTTTTAATCCATTCTGTATTATGTTAACTGCATAATCATAATACTATATACAGTGTAACACATTCTGAAATTGCTTACGCGCAACTGTTGTTTTCGAATAGTCTATAATGCCATAGTGGGGGTCACGTATTTAACTAGCGTTTGTAAGCACATTTGATTTTGCTTACGCGAGAAACAAGGAACGACCAGTACGTAGCCCGACGCGTTGTAGACTGTAGTCGTTTTTACGTACACTGTCACTGTCATTCGCCTAATAGACTTTTGAAGTATTCTTCAATTTCTTTATTTTCTCGAATTTGATTTGTACAACTAGTATATTTTTAAAAATATTAAACATTTTAAAAGGATAACATTTTTTTATACATAATTTATAATTAGGTATTTAGGTATAACTATAGTACCTATATTCTAATCACTTTTGAAAAAAAAATTTCACTGCTTACATCTTTTTAATACCCACGCCACGCCACTGATTAGGTACGTAGGTACCTTCAAAGCTCAAGCAAAACCTACTGCATATATGATCTTTGAATACATTTATAACTTATATAATATGGTCTTTAATCTTTATTAATCTATTTAGCTATTTTATATTGCATAATCTACGTGAAAGTTAAAAATATGTGCCATTAATTAAGATCGTATTAATTACAGTCAGCTTTTAAGGAAATATAATTGAAGACTTTTTTGAGAACCTTTTTTTGTGATCAATGTATATTATTCTATTTTTGGGGACATTTGGGTTTAGAATCCTTTTTACACGTGCGTGTTATGCCGTTATGGATTCATTATTAATTTCCATCATATTATACAAATAATTTTTGTGTGGGTATTAATTAAAATAATTAAAAGTACTCATAGTTTCTTTTCAGTAAAACTTTATAGATTTTTATACTTTTTAAACTTTGATTCATTGGAGAATTTTATACTATATAGTAAATATTTTGTGATTTAAATGCATTTCTTAAGGTTTTTAGTGCATTTTTAGGCATTTATAGTATTAAATGCACAGCCCTAGTGATTACTATATAGTATTACAGACTACAGTGTAGGTACCTAACTATACATAATATACATTATAGGTAAACACATAACATTTTTTTTTACTTCTGAAGGTTTCCAATGTATAAAAGTGACTTTGCCAGGTAAAAGAAACATTCCAATAGGACTGAACATGATAGGTTCAGTTTCTATTTTGAAGACAAATATTGTGTTATCATCACTTCCAGATATTAGAGTTTTGGCGCTAGGGTTTATGGACAAATGTCTGATAGAACTAGTATGAGGTTTTGAACTCTAAAAAGAAAAACAATACGATTGTTGCACAATTAATTTCAATCATATAAGTCTTTGAGTATTTAGTATTTACGTACTAAGTTATTTTAAGTTAGTTCCTACCAGTGACGTAGCCAGGATTTTAAAATGGGGGGGAGGCAAACCCAAAATACTAAAAAAAAAACAAAATCAACAATTAACAATAACAGTTCACATTTGTATTTTATTATAATTAAATTTAAATTTAACTTAATTTTGAGCAATGAGATTTTGAAGAAAAAACTTGGATTACTTCTTCTTCTGTGATTTTTTTGGATTTGTTTATCTTTACCATAGCTTACCCATTAATAAGTCTCTCTTCGTTCATTGTTGATAGTAAATAATCCTTCAATAATTTAAGAGTTGAAAATGTGCGTTCGGGTGTAGCTGATATAACCGGTGAAGTTGCAAATAATTATAGTAGTAATTTTACATTAGGTAATACATTTGTACAATTTGCTCCTGGGGGAAATATTGTGGTATTGCAGTGGTGGCCCACCAGTCACCACAATAATAATATTAACAACCGATTTGATAAAAACTGATAAGAAAAAAAATTACTATCATGGCCCACTGCCCCCCCCCCTTGGCTACGCCACTGGTTCCTACTTTATACAACCTACTTGTATTTCCACTAATTTGATATGATTTTGTATTTTTTCTTCAGTACATTTTTTGAGGGGTACGGCGACTATTTTCAAAATTCCAGTTTGAAATCCAATAACGAAAATATCTCCCGAACTAGCTATCTACACAGAATATTAGTTGACATTTTATTTAGACATTACCTATAAGTATAGGTAATTATGTATTATGAATTATGATATTATACATAACATAATAATATGTAATTATTATTAAGCCACGTTCAGTGAAGTATATTTAGGAGTATCATGGGCTTGTGGCAATTGCGTAAAATATATAAACCAAAATATTGAATAGGTACGTCCCCAGTGTTGGGGACTTGGGGAATAACTTAACTTAAGTTATAAGTTACTGTAACGAAAATACTTTTTAAGTAATTTGATGGTAGGTAATTTAATTACATTTTATTGTAAGTAATTTATATGTAATTTAAGTTACGTTTTTGTAGTAATCACTAAAATATATTAAATTACTCTTCACTTTTTTTTAGTTTAATACATTTTTAGAACGTATTGATAATATTGTGTGTAAATATTAAACTTTAATAATTAAAGTACATCATATAACTTATAAGTTATAAGTATTATAATTTATAGGTAACATTGTCTGAACTGTAATATTTTTGTTATGGCTACTGACTTTTTGCATATAAAGTTTAGAATGGAATGCTTATCTTTACTCTATGTTGTATCGTTGTGGACGGCTTACGGCGTCGCGCGTCGGTGTCTACACTCTACGCATACAGCAGCGTTGTTGGAAGTTGGAACTATCAATAATAATAAATAATAATAAAAGTGTGGCTTGACTGCTATACCAGTCAAGCAATACGACTGAGAGTAAGTAACGCCCACTGGTACTATAGTTACCGGATGGGTGACCACCCAGGTTCGTAGTAGTAAAAACCTTGCCACACATACAGGTGTTTTCTTAACTAGGTACTAACAACCGTAAGTCCGTAACAACACATTACCATACCAACCTTACCAACCACAGTTCATAATCCTCTACAAACAGCTAGGTAATGATCATGGTTGCCGGGCTTAAGTTCAATAAAAAAAAAAAATAATAATAATAGAATAGTAAAATGAGTACCAGTAGTATATATATACCAGTCCTGGCGCAGCACCTTTAAGGTGCACTTTAATAATAATATATCAGTAAAAGATCACAAAGAAAACAATGTGCAAAAAGATCAGAAAATTGAAATGCAATAATAATTAAAAAATTTTTCGTAAAACTTATGAAATGCAATAATAATTAAAAAAATTTTTCGCAAAACTTATGAAATACAATAATAATAAAAATATTTTCCGCAAAACTTAATTATTAAAAATAAAAATCGAAATGCAATAATAATAAAAACATTTTTCGCAAAACTTATTAAATACACCCAAAATATTTTTCATAATACTTATGATATTAATAATTAAAATCGAAATGCAATATAGTATTTGTAGTTAGACAAATTAATTAATTTTTTAATAGAATTGTTCTAAAAGTATAACAACAAACTAGTGAATATTAAAAAAATAGTTATCAATCCAATGATTCATTATATGATCCGATAATTCATTATGAGTTTTCTTAAAATAACTAATTAATTTCTTAAATTTTTTTTTGTGATCATCATCATCATCATCATCATATAAAAATGATACATGAGTTTCTAAAATATACATAGATGATTCAATTTCTGATAACATTTTTAGTATACTTTTATACTTTTGCATCATATCTAAAAGTTTTTTACAATTTTCCATTTCTATTATTTATATTAGTAATTTTTTTTAACATTGTTCTATTAAAAATATTTTTCTAATCTTTTTGATTTTGATTTCTAATCAGTGTATTGAGATGGTTTACAAAATCGTTTCTATCTATGTTTGTTTTATAATGTCCCCAAGCTAATGTATCAATACCATTTTCCAAAATAAATCTTTTATCATCATAAACACTTAAAGCTTTTTTGTTTTGTTCTACAGTAAAAATATCATGTTTCTTAGTTCTAAATAAATTTTGTTTAACATATTTTGATTCTTTTGTTAGTAAACATTTTTCAAAATCATTAAAACATATTTTATTTTCTACAACATTTTTTTTAACACCTTTAGCTTTTTTAATTTCTTTTTCAGTATCTAAGATTCGATGAGAATATAATTTAGATCTTAAACCTATAAATTCAGACATTATTTTTCCATTTAACTCATCTTTAAACTTGCCTAAAACTTTTTTGTTAACTAAAGGTAAACCATAAATATTATCTTTTGGATAATCTGAAGTGTCAAAATGATCTAACATAATTTTCATATCTTGATAAAAATCTTTAGTTTTTATTTCTAATATTAGTGAATCTGTATCTGTATATAACAATCTAACTCTATTTACATATTTTTTCTTTATAATATTATAATAAAAATCATACATTAACATTTTAGATAAATCTAAAATACACATTCCTACATATATTGGTTGTTTGAAAGATATTTGTGTTCTTTTCATATGTACGGCAGCTAAATTTTCTGTAAAAATTGTCCTTCGATCAAAATTTGGTTTTGTAATTAATTTTTCTAGTTGGGATGCATTAGAACATAATTTTATATCAACATGATTTCGAACATTCATCATAGTACGTCCATAAACACTATTATTCATTAATTTGAAAAATTCTTTTTCAAACTCATTCTTAGCTTCTGATCTAAGATTAGTATTAAAATCAATATAAACTTTTAACCAAGGAGATTGACTAAATTCTAATACTCTATGAATTTTCTCTATCTTTAAACCTAAATTAATATATAATTTTAGTGTTTCATAATGTATTATATATTTTTTCTTATCATACAAAGTTGTTAATAATTTTGGAAGTTGTTTGTTATCAAAATGTCTTTCTGGTGCTAAAGGGAAATCTGAATGTAGATCATGGAGTTCTTTAGGGTAAGATAAATCGACTTCTAAAATATAACCTTTACATGATTTATCAGAAATATTCATTACATCAAAATCATTCAGATTATCAACCCATTTGAAATCTCCAGTAGGTAAATATTTACTCATTGCCCACCCATAAAGATTATTTGCATCCAAGTATTCTAAAAATATTGATTCCTCCTTTTTTTTAAATTTATCTCCCATGTATTTATTATTTGCTTTTGAATATCTTTGACTGCATTGAGATAAGCCACCTCTGATTCCAGATTCAAACATCAATATTTGATCTATATCTGTTAATAAATCTAATTTTACTTTTGTCATTCTTAACATGCAATCCCACGCAAATCCTGGTGTTGTGTAATACCACATAGGATCTAATTTATAATTTTTTAAAGAAATATCTCTTAAATTTTCTATTATATCTGTTAATAATAAAACATCGATCTTATTATATAAACTAGTGAATTCACGCATATTTTGTATATTAAACACTTTCCAAATTTTCTGTGAGTTTTCATATTCCTCTTTAGTTATATTTTTATCTGTGAGAGAACTATAAAATTTTTCAATAGGAGGTAAACATGTTTCATTAAATTTTTCTTCACAATCCATATACTCATAGGGATATGCTAACTTTCTAGTAACTAAATCTAAATGTTCTTCAGGAAAATATTTACTAAGTTCTTTAAATTTATTTTTTAAATTTAATTTCGAATCATTTCTTAAATTATTTGTTAACTTTTCTAAAGAACTAGGTAAAAATTTGAATGAATCTATAAATCTTAATTCTGTACATATTTTTATGTTTTTACCTTTCCTAGTTACTACACGTGACATCATTTTTGAAAAAGAAATATATTTTTCCTCATTATTTGGGATCATTTTTATTCTTGCATTATCGTTTCCAAATTCTTTTATAAATAGATGAGCATCATAACCTGAAAGATTATGAAAAGCAATTGGAATAAAACGTGGATTTTGGTAGTTAAGATTACAGATAGAATGTGCTGCTCCTCTATATTCTCCAGTTAAATGGTCATGATCCCGAACTTTTCGCATATTTTTATTTTTATTTTCTAATTCTTTTTTAAGTTTATCTTCATTCAATTTAAAATTTTTAACATCATCAATATTTTCATAATGTTTAATATTGTCTTTAATTATTTTAAGGTTATCTTCATACAATTTAAAATTTTTAACAACATCAATATTTTCATAATATTCAATAGCATCTTTAATTTTATTTTTTTCTTCATACAATTTTAATTTTTTAACATAATATTCAATAGCGTCATACAATTTTAATTTTTTAACATCATCAATATTTTCATAATGTTCAATAACAATATTAATTATTTTAAGTTTATCTTCATTCAATTTAAATTTTTTAACATCATCAATATTTTCATAATGTTCAATAGTGTTTTTAATTATTTTAAGTTTATCTTCATACAATTTAAATTTTTTAACATCATCAGTATTTTTATAATGCTTAATAACATTTTTAATTATTTTAAATTTTTTCTCTAACATTGGAGGTAAATCTGATAAATATCTTTCACAAATATGACATTTATCAGATTTATAATAATAATTATTTAATTGTTCTACATTCAATGTTTTCATAGGAACTATTTTATCATATATTTTAGAAATAAGTATTTCTTCATTTTTCATACATTCATAAAATACTTGAGCTACGTTTGGACCAGAATATGTTACAGGAGGTTTATAATCACCATTACTATATTTAATATAATAACAAAAATTATTAGGTATATGTTTCTGATAACAATTAGTAAAAGACTCTGTATCATTTGGTTGACAAGTATATATTGGTTTAAGAGTACATTCATAGTCAGCAAAAACTACAAAAGGTACTCTTAAGGAATGATTATAATTTTGAAATTCTAAAGTTTTATTATAGGGTTCTGGTAGAACTATTTTAGCAGCTTTATTATTAGCACAATAATGTTTATGATCATTTAACTTATCTTCTGTACCAAAACTATTTAAACACATTTTACAGAAAAATCTTTTATGACCATCTTTTGTATTTTGTCTTCCTACTACTTTCCATAAATCTTTAATCCAACAATAATGTCCTTTATTCACATTATCCTTATCATCCACTGTTAAATATAATAAATCTATATGATTAGTTTTTCGATTTTAGTTATTTCACCTAAAGGTTCAATTACATTTTTAACTAAATAAAAAATATTAATAGAAATATCTTTTGTTCTTTTAACAAATTTCGGAACGTCTGTGATTTTTACCGGAAATTCAATATCTTTAAATTCTTTATCAAATTCATTTTTAAAAGGAATATATTTAGTTACTCTTTGAGCATCTTTTTCAACAGGGTGTAAAGCAGAGAGTATTGCCCAAAGAAAACATTTATCATCTTCATTTTTAACATTTATAATACCCTTTTTATTACTAATATGTTTAGGTAATGGAATATATGAAGAACCCTTAAAAGGAACATATTTATTTATATTTATTCCCAAACTTAAAATTTTATGAATTCTCCATTGTGAATCTTTCATTATAAAATCATCTTCTTCTTTTACAATTTTTATTTTTGCATTTTTATAAAATTCATTTAAGTTAGAATTTTTTGTTAAAATTTTATTTTGTGTTTTAAAATTTTTTTCCTCATATTCCATATTTTCTTCATTATTACCTCTCTTATATATAACAAGAAACATAATATTAACTTTTAAATTTTGATTCTTTAATTCTTGTTCAAGTCGTTCAATAACTGGATTATCTAAACGATTTAAAAATGTTTGTATATCTTTAAAACCTATATTATTTTTAATAATATAAGTTTTTAATCTACTTTGAAATGCTGTTTCTACAGTTTTAAAAACAAGTTCTTTTCTTGGTCTTATACCATTGTTTTGATGTCGAATAGATTGCACATGTTTAGACCAACTGTTGTATTTAACTGTTAGCTTACAAATATCACAAGTTTTATCTATTTTTGGTATTCTCTCTTGTCTTGTTCTTACATTTGTTGTTGTTGTACCTCTGTATGTTCGTCTAAATCGAGGTATAATTGTTTGATCTGGATCATTGTTTTGATGACGAATAGATTTCAAATGTCTAGACCAATTTTTGTAACTAACTGTTAAGTTACATTTATCACAAGTTTTGTTATCCATTTGATTATTGTTAACATTTCTATTAAAATTGATTTCAATTTTTTTATTTTCCATTCTTTATTATAGAGAATATTATTTTTTTTTTACATTCAATATTTTAATACAAATAATTTTTATTAAAAATAATATTTAAATAATATTAGATCCCATACTAAATTCACACATTTTAATATTTCCTAAATCTTGAACAATCTTAATATTGTCTAGATAATAGTGATTATAATCACTTGTTGCAATAATTTGATCATTGGCTATATGACAAAGTTCTAACCAAGTTGGTGAATGTAATAGTTTAGAAATATAAGGATTTCCATTTCCAAAATCAACATCTCCTTGACTAATAATAAAAATATTTCCTTCAATCGGAATTTCATTTAGATTATATTTAATACTCTTAGAATTTTCATAGTATTCAAAAGCACAAAATTTTATATAACATTTATTTTTTTGTATACTTTTTTTTATTTCTTTTCGCATAAATTTCAAAAAATTAAAATTTTTTAGTCTATATTGATTAATTGGTACACCATTATATTTTGTATTAAGTCTACAAGGTAAAACTGTTTGATATATATCATTTTTTTGATGACGAATAGATTTTAAATGTGAAGCCCAACTTTTGTAACCAATTGTTAAATTACATTTATCACAAGTTTTAGCAGGATATATTTTTTTATTTAATACATCCATTTTATTGTAAGTATCAATTTCTTTAATTAAAGATTCAATTTTATTTAATCCATCCATTCTTTATTATATTCTTTATTATTTTTTTTACATTCATTTTTCAATAAAAATAATTTTTATTTAAAATTCTATTTAAATAATAGAAGCAGGTTTATATAGATATCACTTCCTTTAACTTAGGTCATATTATTAAAATTCTGATTTTTGTAACTCTTCGTTATAAAAACTCCCTATAATCTCTTTATTGTTTAAATCTATAATTTTATAGGTAATAGGAATTGTGTTTAAAATTTCATTAACTATAAATATTTCATCACCCACACAGCAATTTTACATTATAATAATATTACTATAAATTGTAATTAAAAATATCAATGTTACCATAAAATGAATTTCTGATTTATTTTGATTTGTATAATCTTATAATAACATTATACCGCGATAATTTGGCCAACAAAAGTATATTATCACAATATTGATAGTTAACATTGCTAAAATATTTTTTTTTTTTATATTAAAATTAAACTAATATTACCAAAATATTATTGGTATTTTGTCATAAAAATACTCCAACTTTAAAAAAATATGATGATAATATTATCATTCAATACCTTTAAAACATTTCATAATGTTATGATAATATTAATATTCTATTATAATTATGATTAAGCGATTCTATTAATAGCATGTATTATTACTCAAAATTCTTATAAAATATTTTAAAAAGTTTATACTAAACCTTATATATAATATTGTCTAATTATACCTTATGTACAAATTGGATATTTTAAATTGCTCAAAAATATTCATTCGGATGAACTGATAAACAGCTAGTGATAACCGTGATTGGTACGGCCAATATAGTGAATTTCTGTTACCTATTTTAAAAGTGTTAATAGATACATTTTAGTACATTGACGGATTAGGAATTATATTAGAATAATACATAAACATAAAAAACATTTTTTTTTTTTTTGCTGATTTATTACTTGCTTTATTCAATTGAATAACCTTATTAGTATAATATAATAATTATTGTTACAAAATGAATTTGAAAAAAAAATGCTACATTTGTCTGACTCCCTGTCAGTATAATTATTAAAAAATTAAAAAATTGCTAATACTGTTTTATTATAACTCCTTGTCAGCAGGTTAGGGTAGTACAACTATTAAAAAAATTAAAAATTTAGAACAAACTTTTTTATAAAATATATACATATTAAATAGTTTTGTTCATTTTTTTAACACGCCTAAAACGCGCATGAGCGAGCCATGTTCCTATATCATTATCTACATCTTTTTCTGGTACTGTTTTGTATTTGATATGGGTCCTCAATATATCTAAAATAAAAATGAATACTTCAAATAAGTATTTTCATATAAACAATATATAGCTATGTAATAATATATTATAAATAATATACAGTATGTTCACGCTAAGAGATACCACTAAATATCTCAGCTGGATGACTGGATTGAAATGGGGTTTTCAGGAGGTGATAGGGAGTACTTAAATACACATTTTCAGACAAATTTCAAATTTTTAACACTTTTGATACGCACATGCGCGATACAACTTACTTTTTTTTAAATGTTAACACCAATTTTTTTTTACATATTCGGATAGAGTATTATTTTCTAAACAATTTATGTGAAAAAATTTTTTCTCATTACAAAATTTACATATGCAATTTAACGATGAAAAATTTAATATTTATGAGTCATTTGATTTGACGAAATCTAAACTAATTCAAGTATCAACTTATTGTTACTTATTAGTATCCAATTATTGTTAAATACCTGTTTGCACACAGATAAGATATAAATAAACACTTTTTATCGTAATTTAGTTAATTTAGTAATTTGGTTTAGATTTCGTCAATAATAAATTACTCATAAATATTAAAATTCATCGTTAAATTGCATATGTAAATTTTGTAATTAGAAAAAAAATTTTTACACATAAACTGTCTAGAAAATAATACCCTATCCGAATATGTAAAAAAAAATTGGTGTTACCATTTTAAAAAAAGTAAGTTGTATAGCGCATGCGCATATCGAAAGTGTTAAAAATTTGAAATTTGTCTGAAAATGTGTATTTAAGTACTCCCTATCGTCTCCTGAAAACCCCATTTCAATCCAAAGTCATCCATCCGAAATATTTAGTGGTACCTCTTAGCGTGAACACACTACTGTATAGTACATTTCAACATTTCCGTATCAACTTTAATATCTTTAAGGTAAATTAATTTTCTTAAAGGGGATTTGTTTTTTAAAGAAACAATTGAATATAAAGAATCTTTATTCTGTTATTGAATGGTAGACATAGATATTCTAATGTTTTTACATTCCAGTTATTGTCGTACTATACAATTATATTATATATTTTAATAATACATTTATAATTTAACAGGTTGACTGCCGTGGGGATCTATTGACCCGTCATTTACCTTCACATATCGTTTAACAGAAATTTGTCTTGTATTGCCTAAAAAGCTTTTCCAATTTGACCTTAAAAAATGAATTTAATAAAAATACCTAAAAAAAACCATTTAACAGAATTGCCCAGGAGTCCATGACAAAATATGTTTCCGTACAAAAGTGTATATTCTGACGGTTTTCATAACCCTACGAGGCCTAAAAATGATTTTAAAAAGACCCCACAAAGCCTAGTGGTAAAAGTATACTGTAGGGTTATTAGATCCCACAAAGCAATAATAGCAGGTTACAAATTTTTAGCATGGCAGTTAACCTGTTAAGTAAATATAAGTATAAAGTATAAACCATTTCCATGACTTTTAGAAATTATAATTACCAATTAGAAGCCGATAAGAATACAATGAAGAAAACCTCAATTTCTTTTTAAAACCATAAGTTGAGTAATTCTCAAGAACTTTGTCATCAAACATCCTTGACATTACACGTCTCAGTGAGTCACCTACACTTTTATTTGTAACGAGCAAAGACAATTTGCGTACCTGAAAATGAAGACGATTAAATTTATTAATTTAACTTAAGCTCAACTATTTTTATGTAAGACTCAAATGTATTCTTTTAATGTTATTAATTATTACCATAATAGCTTTAAAGTTATTTTCATTTTTTTGGAGTTTGAGTTCAAATTCTTGTAGAGCTTCATGGCTTTCTATTGGAAATATATCGTTTAAGTCAAAATCATTTAACCCATCATCTGATACCGTTATTGAATTTTTATTTATATTTTCCAGTAATGTATTTATATTAGCATTCATTAGTTGATTAGTAGATACACAACAACTTATGTCATATTTCATGACAGACAACGTGTTCACTACATATTTTTGAAATTCTAAAAACAAATTATACAATTTAAATACAATATAACTAAATACTAACGATAAAAATTAAAATTATGAAACTTTAAACAACAATAATGTTTAATTGTAGTAATTTGATACCTACCAATCACTGACATTGCAGTAGGTTCAATTCCAGTTTTACATTTATTGATATAGCCTAAAGAAAAGAAACAATTACATTTCAGTTTGTTAAGAAATTTGTTTACAATTAGTATTAAAATAAATATGAATAAACCTTGATTTGAAGTATTAGAAGTATTAAAAGTTTTCAAAGTAAGGGATAACTCAGCATCAGACATCTCTTTACTTGTACTTTGATCAAAACATGATTTTTTGGAAAAATCTAAATTGATAATATTGATTATTATTTTTAATTTTAATAAAACTATAATATGTATAGTAGTATAATCTTATAGGTTAATAAGGGGTTTGAAATTGTTGATTATCTGTATTTTTCTAACAAACGTGCAACATAGGATTTTAGATGTGTTCTATATTATCCAACATACCGCGATAGATATATAAGCAATGATAAGAATTCTGAAAACATATTTAAATTTTTTAAGTCTACTTGAGATCAACTTTCCTAATTTTTGATTTTAACCTCTTCAAAAGTCAAATATGACAATTTCTAAATTACTTTTTAGCACTCCCACATTTCCATAAATCTGTTAACAGTATTCCTATCGCATTAATAGAATCAGGAGTCAGGATGTTAGAAATAAAACATGTCCAAAATCCTATGTTGCGCCTGTGTTAGACAAGGACAGAAGTTCACTGCTTTTAATCCACTTAAGACAAAATAATATATTGGTTTTCTTACCATTTGATTTCAATGATTCTTGTGCATCAACAAAAATAAGTTTTCTTTTTATTGGAATAGAGCACTCCAATTGAGGCAATGTTTCTGTTTCAAATGAGGTATCAAATAAATCTAAAAAAATAATAATGATATCATTAATAATTCTATATAATATTATAATTATAATTATTAATAATTAAAAAAATTACGTTTAGATCTTGAAGGTTTAGTAGGTTGGGTATGACTTAGAAACTTTTTTTGTGGCTTCAATAGTTTAGAGTCTGACATCATTTTTGTTCCACTCAAAGATTTTTCATTTGGAGAGTTATCATTATCATTGCCGTCATTTAAGAATATTGGACTTGTATCTAAAATCAATGTTAATTATTATTCATACTTATATAAATTACAAATGTGAGACTTTATTACGTATAATGCTATTTATAGAAAATAACTTTAAGTCTAAAATAATGTTAAATCAATTTCAATCTAGTAAAATAATGTAGCTTATATTTTTTTGGTAATATAGATACCTATGTGTAAGGCGAAATCAGGATCTAAATCTGAGTCATCATTTGATTCACTTTCACTGACTAATTCTTTGTTCACTGAAAAATAAAATTGTTATAAGACAGGGTTAATATTTAGATATTCACTATTTTTGTTTATTATTTATAACTTATTATATACAGAGTTCAAAAACTTTGACAACGGTCTACACTAATTGGGACTGATTAACAGAAATAATATGATATAATTTAATATTTTACAAATGTAATATATATATACTATCAGTTGGTATTTTTTTTAGTCTAATGACCATTGCCAAAAATTGTTAACACTATATATTGTATATTAATATTTAAATAATTATATATAGGTATTGGTATGATTATACTTACAAAATATAACAGGAGGACTTTTTATAGCTTTTTTTTTTGTTCTGGTGATGGGGAATTATCAATCATTTTTGCTCTTATTTTACGGTCTTTTAATGCATTTTCAGTTCCTGATAGATCAGAAGATTCTTGAGCAATTTTAGCTTTGTATTTCGCTTCTTCATATGTATCTAAACAAAATTATGTAAATTATACTACCTATATATGTATAATGTATATATTGTAAGTAAAAATGTTTACTATATAAAATCAATACTTAACTATAAATATTGTATTTATACTATAATATACAATAATTTTATTATAATCACCATAACAAGATCCCAGCTTTCTAGCAATATGCCATTTAAATTCTTTTTTGTTTGGTGGTAATTTTTTTTGAACGATTTTTTTTGTGTTGGAACATTTTATTGGCCAAGCACACAATCCATTTTTGTACCAACTACTTGGTACAACGTCAACTGTGTTGTCTTTTTGGAAATTGACGACAAACCACATTATGTTTAAAGAAAGCTATAACATAATATTATATATAAATTGAATTTATTAAAGTAATTAATTTATAAATAATACATTTTAAATTACACCTACACTAATTTATTTACCTGATTATAATAACCACAGCATCAATAAAAACTATTTGTGTTGAAATTTTTGCTACTATATTACCTATTTACTATTTTTTAATTGCCTATATATTACATTAGATATTACATTATGGTACAATGGATTATATATTTACATTTACTTTTATTAAAACTACTTTTATTAAAACAATTTCTAAATAATATCTGTATGCAATATTGGTATAGCATAAGTGCAGTTATTCAATTGAATCACCATCATTTTATATTTTATGTCAATAATATTCCAGACCTTAAGATCATCCACGAGACTATCGACTTTGTATATATTTAAAATTGAAGAGCAAATAGGTTTAGTATATGCTGGGACCTTGTTTAAAAAGCATTGACCCACTATAACTGGAACACTATCAATTTTTTCATTTATAATGTTTGCACATTTTACTATTTGGCCACAATGAGTTAAAATATAGCAGTCCTTGTCATTGTTAGTTTTAAGAGTAAAATTGTCAAAAATGATCTGATGATATTGTAGATGATTTAAATGTTTAAGTAATGGACCATTATTGTGCAAATTTTTTAAGGTAAATTTTTTGTTAATTTGATTGAAGTTTTGATTAGGAACATGACACTTTTCATTGTACCGACAAATAAATTGTTGAAGAGGTTTTTCACTTTTTCTAAGAGCTAATTTAATTTCCTTCATATGGTTTTCAAATGGAAAACAACTACATTGATCAAGTGGACCATAACGATCATAATCAGATGTGATATGAAGAAGCCCATGAATGTTATGAGAAACATTGAAGTTTCCATATATTTTATCAAATGTCATTACAAAATAATCCAATAATTGTTGAGCATACTCTGAATAATGAACTTTATCCGGGCTTAGTAAAATTACCATTGCCACATTTAATGCCATATAGTTAATTAAGCAATTAGTTGATAAAATACCATCAAGAATAAAAGGACCAAGATAAATTAAAAACAAACGCAATTCGGTTGCTTTCCAGCGACAAATATCTTGCACTTCTCGAGGTTTTCTAGAAAATTCCAAAGGGATATAAGGCTTTGTTTCTAATAGTAATTTAGTTATTTCATTAATTTTCCTTCCTGGTAGGCGAACATTGGCTGGACCTCTAATAACCCAAAATGAAATAAGTTTACGCATTACACCCAATGTTACTAAATGCATATAATCTAGCACAAACGATTTAGAAATATCAAAATTGGGTATTCTGGTAAGAATTGAAGGAGATGTTGACGTATGGAAATCTTCATCAGTACAATTTCTATACTCTGTATCAGTTCTTAAAGCAGATTTATTTCTATTATATGGGAAACACACACGATTATTAATGTATTCCCCTTCAATTTTACATCGCGAACATGATGAAAATCCAGAATGTCCTTTGGTTTTAAGGACAAAACTCTTGGCTGGTGCATCACAACAGAAGACATTAAATATAACATTGATTTTCTTATTTTGTATCACTATCCCATTTAATGATAAATCTACTGCCTCATTAACAAAATCTAATAAATAATCATCACTATCATTGGGTTTTGTATACCCATGATACATTCCAACTGGAAATACTTTAGATTTCTTATTTGTAGTTATAATGTATGCTAAAATAGGCCAAAATTGACTTCCACTTGATTTTGAAAGAGGGAGGCCGTCAATACCTACAGCAATTTTTAATGAAAAATCATTTTCATTTGCAACATAATTTTGGAAGATGCCTTTAGCAATTCCAAAATGGTAATACAAGCCAGGTTCTACAACTCGTAGACTATAATCAAATTTAGATGATGTATGTAAAAGTGTTCTACTATCTTTAGGTAATGATGAAAAACATTTGTGGGTTCTTAATAACGATAATAATGAATTCACTGTAGTCATTGGAACGTTATGGTTAACAGCCCAATGTGCAAGACTATCATCAAAATTTGGTAATATTGTTGTATCATGTACTAAGGAGTTATTATTATCAGTAGATTGATTTTTGGACGAATTATCAACGGTTGATACACTAGACAATAAAGAATATGGATCTGATTGATGAACACTTGATGCCAGATTTTGATCAAGTCTAGGAGTTGAATTATTATCTAATGACAATACAGGGGTATTACTATTATCATCCTGTCTACTAGAATCGATAAATGTATCAGAATTTGTACCCTGGTCCAATGTAAATAAAATATTAACTAAATCTCGTTTTTCTTTAATTTTCCTGTTTCTAGTCCTTTTACTTATTTTAATCATCTTACTGAAAAAAAAAAATAAAAAAAATAATAGTAATATATTATGAGGTACAACATTATACCTAGCCTCATACCTAGCTATATAAATATAGTTATATAGTTAATTACCTACATATATTTCTTATATATGATAAGATAACTAACTAAGTAGGTAGTTACTTAGTACCTACACAGATTATATGAAAACAGATTGTGCACTTCCTATGCTGCAATGTAAAAAATGAATACGGTGCTGTGATTGGTCTCCGCCCAAATCAGTGTGATCACAAATACCAATGCTAAATTATTGAACATACATACATACCATATTATAGAAATTTGATTTTGCTTAGTAAACTTTTCAATTTCAACTCAATACTCAAAATATTATACTTAGGTAAAAGTAATATAGAAATAAAATATGCAAATTGTTATTTACAAACAATTAATATTTATTTAAATTTTTCACAATTTCAAACAATATAATATTAACAATTAAAATTAAATACATATTATACATTTATTATAAACATACAGAATTGATGGAGTACAAAATGTTTATACAATTACCTAGATTACTTATTAATACTAAATACTTTCTAATTTATTCATAAATGATTTAGTATACATAATTTTCTATTTTTTTTTATTTTTTCTGATATTAAATTCCTATTTAAAAATTTAATTGCAGCATGAATTCTAAATCTAATAAAATAATTAATTAAATAATCTTTACTAAAAAGAGGACATGGATGACTAAATACAACATTAATCATGCTTAATTTTAACTTAATACCTACTTCTTTGTTAATAGCTATGTGTGGAAATCTATTTATAAATATGTTTTCCAATTCATCAATATAATTATAAAATGCATGTTGTGGCATCATTAAGTTGCCAAACATTGTTTTTTCTGCATTCTCATATGCTTTGAAATAGCAAAGTAAAAAGGACTCATCCAATTTGTTTTGTGATTTTGCATATTGAATACAAATATCACAAGAGTGTTTTTCAATGCATTTCTTCATTAGAAATCCACAAACATATATGAAAGCATTTTTTTCTGGCATCGATAAATTCCTATAATCTGGGGTGTCTATTGCAAGTATATTTTTTTTAAATTGAAATGGATTTTTATCATGAAATATTATTTTTATGTTTTCGTCATTTAAGGGATCTGTATTAATTTTAGATAAAATTTCATCCAAGTCTCCTATGCAATTTGCATTGTCAGAGTGGGTGAAATAATTGAGACAAAAATTTTGTTTATATGACCAGATAAATTGTATTGGGGTTGGATTAATATTATTTCCGTTATGTTGGGTACGAAACGTGCCAAATAAATTTTCCAACCTATCTTGATTGATTCGACTTGTATACAGAACATAACTCTCATCAGTATTGGTAACTTTTAATGATTCCCACAATTGAAATAAACCAGAGATTGAAATTAACCAACCTCTAATAAATTTCATTTGGTTTGTCACTTCAACATTTGTTTTTTTGTTAAATACTTGTAATGTTTTAAAAAAGTTTTCCATAAATTTTAAATGTGAAATTTGCGAATCAGTATTTTTAAAAGGTCTATTAAATTGTTTTAAGCCAGGTCGTCTAGAAGAATTAAATATGTCAAAAAGTTTATCCATATTTTGAATAAAGTTGATTGTAGGCAATGAAGTATCAGGTAAGTGGCTTGAGTTTAAGAAAAGTAGCATTCCAGCTGAGACACTCTCACTAAACACCTGTGCTGCTAAATATACGCGCATTTTTTCAAAAGGCCCAGGAAATATATGAGAGTATGTAATTTTAGGAGCAGCGCGAAGATTATTTTTACTATCTTCATTATAGAATGAAACCAAATGTTTTTTTTCAATTAATTCATTATCATACTTAAAATTATGTTGATAAAACATATTTCTGGTGGCTTTTAAAAGATGTGGTGGATCAAATATATACACTATATTTTTATTATTAATTTCAAAATATGGCCGCTCAGGACTAACTTGAAGTTTATTTGAGAGGCCTATGAAATTGGAACCCATATCACTAACAAATGCTTTAACATTAATTTTAATATTTTCTAGTTTAAAAATACTGGTTAAAATTATGTCCTGCAAATCAAAACCTGTACAACTGTTTGATATAAAAAAATAAGCAATCGGTTGCTTCCAATTGAAATTTATGCCTTGAACCAACAAGACAAGTACAAACTTTGCTGGATCATACGTTTTACGATTGTTTGTTTCATTAAACCCTATTATTTCATCCTTACTTATGTTATAAAACAAATTACTTTTTATTGCCATTTCATCTGCGCACAACACACATTCTAATGATTCAGGTGAAAAATGTTGTGTTTTAAATTGTAAAAAATTAAATAATGAATCATTAAGACCAGGATTTATTTCATAATGTTTTGTTATGCGTCTTAGTGTACATGGATTAGGCAGAGCAAGAGTTGATTGCAAAAATCTATATACCTTTGGTCCCAAAAAATAAATTGTTAGAGCTAACTGTTTAAATTCATTGGAATACCTATACCCAGTTGCTTTTGTATTTCTACGATTAATATGTGTACTTATAATTAAAAATAAACCAGGAGGTAAAAATTGCTTAGTTAAAGTTAACATTTGTTCAACAGTATTAACATTTGCTAATTGTTGAGTTATGGCATTAATTTGTTTTTTCATATCTTTAATTTCTTTATTTTTGGACTGAAGTTCATTATATAGTTTTAATTTTCTTGGAGTTTTGTTAGTGAGATAAAGTGGAGTTTGGCAAGATGAATCACTAGTAGACACTTGTAGCTTACTAGAAATGGAAGAGGAACCAGATACGTCACTGACATTGGTATATGCATTATCATTGTAAGTTAATGAGTGTGGTGGAGTAGAACATGATGCCATCGCGACCTGTGCCTCAAATTCTCGCATTTGCTTTTCTTCTTCCAATTTCTTTTCCTTTTCTTCTTCTGATTTCTTTTCCATTTCTCTCTTCATTAATATTCCAGCTAATAATATTTATAAATTCATATTAAAGTAGTTAATTTATTTGCATGGCATAAGCATATGCATTGAAAAAAATTAATAACATTTGATATTTTGATAATGGAATAAAACAATTTTATTAAATAAATTTTAAAAATTTCACAGAGTAAAAATCTTACTTTAAAAGAAGAAATATAATATATAGGTAATAATTAAATTAATGTAAATAAACTTAATTCAAAATCTGTAATTCATTGGATATCCTCAGGACTCTGGAGTACAACAATAGATCATTTCCTGAGAAGAATCTTGGTGGTTGAACTATCAATATGCATCTCTCAGCCGTGTAGCCGCAGCAAAAGCAAAGCAAAAGCAAATTAGAATAGTTTCATTTAGTCTTAAAAATATTAATTATAATAAACAAAATCTTACCACTAAATATGGTTGGCACAGCATTCATTGTAAGACGGTTCCTACTATTTGGATTTAAAAACATTTTGTCTTCAAAATGAACACCACACACCCTGTAATTTTTGTATAAAATAGTAGCATCTTTTTTCAGTAAATGTTCAGTTTGACATTTTTCCATCCATTGTTTACACCTATAATAAATTAGTAACGTAACAAATTGTAATGCATACAAATGAAAATCATAAAACAAACCTAATTACTCACCTCAATGGGTCGCTTGGAAATCTGAAGTAGCTTATATTTTTCGTTAGTGACATTTTATTGTCGAAAAACTTGACTGCACAAGTAGTCATTTTTTAAAATAAATATGACAGTATAAATATAAAATATTACAAAAAAAAAACTATTTTATTTAAGCAAACACCAAAAATCGTAAAACGTCAAACGCCAAAAACACGTGAAAAGTGAAAACCAAACATCAGACTATCAGGTATAAAGTATCAGAGTGTTGATAACAATATGTTTTGTTTGTCGGATACTCGGATAACACTATCAGGTAAGCCACAAGTATACGATACATTTCAAGTAATTTCAATCTGTTGAAATGGTCACATTGATTCTGGCGGAGACCAGAATCAGGCCATTTTTTGTTTACATCTAAGTGCACAATCTGTTTTCATATAATCTGTGGTACCTAGTAGATTTTCAAAATGCACATCAACTTATTACCTGCTTATCAAAAGAATGTTTATAAGGACATAATACCTCTGCGAGTGTTGTCTTTGTCTTACAAAATACACAACATAGAAAAAACTGTTTTGCGTGAAAGAATAACTATATTCTCTATATATATTAATTGTAGAATTACCATAATGCTACAATGCATAAGGTAGATCTATGAGGGTTTTTATTTGTTTGACAACATAAACTCAATTAAAGTTATTAGTTTGAGAACATTAAGTTTTTTTTATTTTTTTATTTAATTATTAAAAATTATTAGCTAGTATAGAGCTATCAAAAATTCAAAAAAACCTATCAAACTACCTACCCTAACCTATATTAATATATTTTCATCTTTCATACAATCGTCAGTGTTGGGTAGTAACGTAACGAAAGTAACGCGTTACTGTAACGCCGTTACTTTATTTGTAACGCGTTACGTAATTTAATTACAATTATTTTCAAATAACGAAAATGTAATGAAAATTACTTTTGATGAGTAATTTACATAGTATAACGCGTTACAGTTTTAAATTATTTAGTACCTATTGCGAATTTCAAAAAAAAAAAAACTTAAAAATATAATGTCTAATGCGGGTATTATTTATTATACAAGTGGTTAATTATTATACGTTCCTAATGTTCTTATTAACTATTGTCTATTATTAAGCATAAACTATACATACGTCTGTACATGAACTAAAAATAAATATTGATGGATAACCAATGATAAATCGAATTATTTACATTGCAGTGTTATAAATAATTATTATTGCTGTTTGGCATTTTACAAGAAACGGTGAAAATAATAAACTTATCTAAAATCTTTATTAGTAATGACTAATGAGTAATGACCGAATATTCATATGTACAATTTATTACTACTATTTTTAATAGTTATAACTTAAAAGTTATAAGTACCTAATTAATATTGTTAGGTATGTATTTATGTTATTAACTGTAGGTACATCTTTTTCAAATTATACCATATCTTCTGTAGGAAGTGTATTTCTAGTTCCTTTGCTTTTTAAATGATAATAGCTAAGCAATTAAAAAAAATTATAAAAAAAAAAAAATGTAACGAGAAAGTAACGTAGTTACTTTTCTATTTGAAAAGTAAAGTAATTTCATTACAATTTTATTTGAGTAACGAGTAAAGTAACTTTATTACATTTCTCTCTAAGTAACGAGTAAAGTAACTTTATTACTTTTTAAAAGTAATTTACCCAACACTGACAATCGTACATCATGAAATAAAAACAGTAGGTACCTACTATAGGTATTGTAACAAAACTAAATCAGATTGTTCTAATGGACCCTGTAAAATAATCATAATACCTACTTACTTATATAAATATTTTTTTAAAGAACACAATTGGTTCAACTGAACGTAAATTTGATATATAGTATACCATATATACTACGTTGTATATATATAACGTAGTAGTATAGTACATAATATGAGTTTATAAGACGGGGACAACAAATACAAAATAGGTAATAGTGTATCGATATAATGTGTGTGTGTGTTTGTGTGTGTGTGTGTGTGTGTGTGTGTGTGTATGTGTGTGTCTGTGTGTGTCTGTGTGTGTGTGTGTGTGTGTGTGAAGTAATCGTTCACGTTTTATTAACAGATATACTTAAACCCATGCTTAAACCTATACGGCTATATATTAGTACAAATAAAATAATACAATAGCGTAAGATTTTACTTACCAAAACTGTTGAAAACTTAAAACGTGTTTATCGACTACATCCGAGTATGACTTGTCATTGAAATGTGAATAGATTAATCATTAATTGAATATAGATGTTCACAAAAAAAGGTTACCCACAAGCTCAGTATATAAAAAAACACAAGTGTAACAACACAAAACTTCAAAAGTGACTAAGTATAACACATGTACAACACGACGCTAGACATTACATTCGTCAGTGGCTCAGACGGCAGACGCTCATTTGACACCATAGACAAGACGTATACCTTTCTCGTCGACAGTTAACTTACTATAATATCATAAAATTATTATTTATATATTGTTATATTATCATCGTTATCGATCAAGAGCGACGGCCGACGGGACCCGACTATAGTAGTAATACCCGCAAGTAAATCTAAAAATAATTTTCGAGGAAATAATCGATCGGTTCGGTAATTTCACTAAACATAATATTATCATCATAATCTTAATCTTTATACAGTTATATTATTAACGTGAGACTTGTTTTTGTCACGGTTATATTATTATCTGAAATTCTATTGGACCTATTTTCATGATTTTTTTTTCCTTTAAACGCAATGACGCAAATACCTACTCGTGCTGATCAGCCATATGGAGAGAAAACTCCGAATATATTGTATCAATTAAACAGATTTTGGAAATATAATTTATGGTTTTCCGTGTAGTTGCGTATGGAACACAAAATCTGTAACACATTTTTGACAGATATTAATTCTCTAATGATAAATAAACTAATACAAAAAAAAAAAGGTGGGTAAGTGGATGTCGCTCTGCTGTACAGTAGGTTACAAGTGGGTCACTGTATAATGGATGCTTTTAAATTTGAATTCAATGATACAATATCATTGTATAAGAAAAACGATTCTGAGCGAAGACGGTATGTCAGTCTAGGTTAGGACAAATTATATACATATCAATGGTATTAAAAAAAAAATTGATCTATAATAAATTCCAAATTAATCATATCACGCATTATTACAATATCCATTGACCATTAGGTACTTATAACACGTTATACATCAACATCAATAACAACCCTGATACTATCATAGATATATAATAGTACACTTTAGAAGTTTCAAGTAGGTACCCACGAATAATATTATATAATCACAACAAAATAACTAGGTTTTTTAATATGTAATTTTGTCCAAATTTGAATATAAAATGACTATAAAAATAAACTGTGATTGTATATTTTTTAGATTTTTCGATAAGAGAATTAACTACTTACGTGGAATCTTGTTTTAAATTTTCAATCCTTAGCTATAAAAACTGAACATTTTATAATTTATTAATTACGATGATGGTTAATAATTTTCGAGATTTTGAAAAATTCTGTCAAAATTTGATGTTTAAATGCTTATAAAAAAAAATTGTGCCTATGTATTTTTAATATTTTTCTTTTGATATTATAACAATATATCAGGAGCCTTGTATTAAATTTTTACACTTTTTGGCCCAACAGATAAAACTTTATTGATATTCATAGAAAAAAAAACTAAAAAAATTTAAAAATGAAAATATCCGTAAACAGCTCAAAAAGAGTCAAAATATTTTCAAAATTGTATTGTGTATAGGAAATTCTAATATAAACATTCAGTGAAATTTTCATGGATCTATAGTTATTCGTTTATGAATAACAACAAAATAAGGAAATCGCTACAAGAGAAATCGAGTGAACATCCAATGTTGTAAAAATTTGAATTTCAAACGCTCATAAAAATTTAATTTAATTGACTGTCCGGTAGAGATTTTTTTATTGATAAAGGTAGACAAACTTATGAGTAATTTTGTATTACATTTTCAAATCTTAGATTTAAAAAGAATAATTTTTACAAATTCTTAACTCAAAATAATTTGCTAATTTTCGTAATTTTTCCATATTTTGTCAATTTTTGAACTTTAAATGCTTATAAAAAAAACTGTGACTAACGATTTTTAATATTTTTCATCTGCCTTTGGAACAATATACTAGGAGCCTTCTATTAAATTTTCAACTTTTTTTAACCAACAAATAACATTTTATTGATATTTCTAGAAAAAAAACTAAAAAAAAAATGAAAAATGAAAATGTCCCTAAACTGTTCAAAATAAATCAAAATATTTTGAAAATGTTATCGTGTATAGAAAATGCAAATATAAACAACCAGTGAAAATTGCATGTATCTACGGTCATTTGTTTTAAAGTTACACCAAAAACCAAATTCAATTTTCTGAAAAATCGATTTTGCGTAAAAGTTCCCGTTTTTCCTTAATTTTTCTTTTGTTTTTCTTGGCGCTTTTGAAAAGTACTGGGAATTTTAAATTTTGACCTCCCCAATGCACCAACGATATTCACTTTCCAATCGAACAAGATTCTGAAGTCGAAGCATTATATCGACTAGGTACTTATCGTGTACACAGACACAAAAAAAATAAAAAAAAAAACACACATCATTGTAAAATCAATACATTCATTCGTTTCACTCAGAATCTAAAATTGAAATAATTCACTTTAAGTAAACGAAAATAATAAGAAGTAATTATATTAACATTTATATAATTTATACACTTAATTTTACTGCTTTAAACGGAAATAAATGCTGCTCTTAAATAAATGTAGGTTTCTATTATATATTTAATATTTATATTTTGTATATAATAATTATTTAACAATACGATTAAATATAAAACCAAATTATAATTTATAATACTCACATTTTAGTCAAAATCAATAAAATTAAATAATAGCATAATATTATTATTAAAGAAATATATTATTGAAGTAAAAATATAATATTACTTGAAATTCAAAAAAATTCAGGAAATATTCATATTATTTAATTTTTGTTTCGTAGGTATAGCGTGCATACTACTCATACCTATCGTAAAATATTCGTGCTGCAATACATTGTGTTTGTGTGTCGTGGTGCACGATGCACTTGTGACTTGTGGTATTATCTACGAATATAAAATATACCTAATACCCTATTATATTAAATAGTGAATATAGGTATATAATATGTAATGGAGCAGTTCGAATATTTTAACCACCATATTATATTGTCGTTATTCTTATTTGTCGAAAGACCAAAGGGCAAAGACGATAGTACATAATACAAATAAAATATAATATTAATAATATATAATATAATAATATAATATGATCCTAATAATCTCTATAATTCCCTTTCCAATTTACAGCTACAAAAAAAAGTCATCACACGATGATCGGATACCATTATTTTAGCATGAATTCAGTCTTTTTTTTAAAAAAAAAAAACAAATCTAGATTAGTATTTCAAAACAGTTTATAATATATTACTGCATTATAATTATAATTATTACATATATTAATATATATACTAGCTGAACCCGTGCACTTTGTAGCCCGTTAAAACTTAAAAATCCTACCTTTTATATGTCTCAAAAACGGTGTTAACTACGGTGTTTCCTATGATTATGCTAGCAGTATATTTTTATACATACAGATAGATAACGGTTAAAATATAAGCTGTATTACCCGTCGACAGTGCCGCGTTAAGTATTATAATGTTGCCGCCCCGGGGCAAATTAAAAATCCTCCCTTGTCAAAATCCTAAATACACCACTGATAAATAAATATGTGGCTGGGGTGTCACCTTGCTCTAAAAATAAAAACTTTTAAATTGGAATAATAAATATAAATTATAATAATTAATTATACAATTTATCAAATAAAAATAGAAAATATAATTTACTTTGTGATATAACAGTGCATATATTTATTGTTTTATTTTCATTTAACCATGAAAAAAAGTATAAAATATTTTTATACCAAAATATATTCAATGTTGATAAAGAGGGCAATTCCCCACCGGCTCCTCACCCTCCCTGCTCCTATTGCGCCTCATGGAGCTAATGGCCATAGTTGCAGGGCTTATGATTAATAAAATTAAAAATAAATAAAGGTGCCTAATGTGGAAAGTGGTGATTTTAATTATTATTATGTATTTATATGTATTTATGTTTTTATATTTGTAGAGTTATCACTTATCACCCTGCGTCGTGCAGACCACGACGAATGACGACAACGGAGACAATTTTTTATTATTTGTAATAGCAATTATAGTATCTATCTGTCTCTGTCACCATCCGCCAAGTTCGGAATGTGCAGTACAGTATATGTATTATGTTATAATAATATAAGACATTATGTTCAAATTCTGTCACTGTTTATTTTTTAAACTAACATCCTGACGATCGAATGATGAATATAAATTATAATTATATAACCACTACACCACCAAGTTAACAACTGCAGTTAATCGAATAACTCAATGTTTTTTTTTTGGATTCCAAATATAACATAATATTTCACGAAACGAAAAAAACAATTTCCCATCACCTACTATGGGAATTGATTGATATTCCGTTTTAGATCAAAATTAAAATCTAATTTTAATAACAATTTTATATAACAATATATCACTGTTATTGCACAATGCGACAATGTAAATTTATATTGTATTATACGCCAGTCGCCTGGCACTAATTTACTTATGTACGTCACCGCTGCTTGCAGCAGACGTAGGAGTAGTGGGGGTTGTAAAGATGTGTGTGTGTGTGTGTGTGTGTGTGTGTGTGTGTGTGTGTGTGTGTGTGCACGGCAAGCGAGTAGCGACGTACGTCGCTATGTAACAATACGGCAAACTTTATACTTTTAATAACTAATTAAATAATACATTTTTTTGACTTTTCTCTTTTAATGGCTAATCTGCACACCGAGTACATGCGTTAGAAAAAGAAATCATGAAAATCAGTCCAGTATAACTTCAGATATAACTGTCATAAGAAATCGCCTCACGTTTTAATAATATAATAATAATAGATAATAGATTATGTAGATATTATATATTTACCTATTATGAACTCGTGTTATCTGTACCAGCTATAATATAGGTACGTAGGTACATAAATACATAACATTGGTATAGACCTGTTTTGTATAAATATTAATATGCTACACAAAAATGGTACAATCGTCATCAGAAAATATAATAATTATGTCGCAGACTTTATACTCACAAAAATTCCATTTGGACGTAGCAAAAAAAAAAACATGTTATTGCATACAAATCCTAGCTCTAGCTGTTTAGTTATTACCTATATAATATATATATGTACCAAATTCTTATAGATCTTAGTCCGCAGCAAATTTCTAATGCCAAATATAGAAAACAATTTTAACTTAAATTTTAAAATAACCGAAAAACGTCCTTTTTTAGTAAACGGTTCACTAGCTCTAGAAACCTTCTCAAAATTCCGTTTGAATAAATAAATGGGTGTTACACTGTTATATTGCATTTTGTAGAGCAACAAATATTAAAGGTGGGTTGCGTGGGAAAAATCGAATCAAGTTTTAAAAAAACCGAACCGAAGTGAACTCGAACCAAAAGTTCAAAATTCTACACGAAATTAATTCTAACTTTATCTATTATAGTACACTAGTATTGTCTACATATTATTACTCTATTGTCTATATTAAATTGTTATAAAGTAAGTTAAGTAATGAAATATATTATATGAAAATGGTACGGGGGTGGTTCGATTTTGTTGAACGAATTGTTCGATTCGACATCCATAGTTCAACATCACGCACTGCAGAATTGTTCCGTTCGACATACGATTTGGTTCAGTTCCACCTACTATTCAAATGTTCAGTTTGAGACCATATTTTTGAGTTGAACCTTTTCTAAAAAATATGTACTCATGTTATTATGTTAACTAAGTCACGTTTTTGAGTTGGCTGCAGCCTGCAGGTCGGCTGGTGGCATTTAACTTTATAATACAAATACGCGTTTATTATTAATAATGACTAGTTACTGCAATGTTAAATAAAATTAAGATTAAAATATTAAAAATTTAACTAACTTTAAATGTTCTCATAAGAGTAATATACAATATTATTCTAAATTATTAATTTAAAATTTTTAAAATATTTTTAAAAATTTAAAATGAAAATATTATTAATCTAATTTAAATAAAATATGAGAATAATATTGTCAGAATAATGTTGTTTCAAATTGAAATTAAAATATTATTATAAAATTTTCATTTGGTTAGAACTTCAATATTTTTAAACTAATTACATTTTATCATTGAGAAAATATTAAAATTATAATATTACATTTTTAAACATTAGAAAATGTTAATATAACTTTACAATGATAATATTTAAAATAAAATTTAGTTTTAAAGTTATTGTAATATTGACATTATGCAATTGCTGTGTGGGCAGTCCAATTTTTATTAAATTTATTATCAAATGTTTTTTTATAAGCTGTTATTCTTACTCTATCACCTACACTAAATTTAATTTTTGGTTTAGGTTTGTCATTTGTAGAAAATAATTTGTGAAAAACAACATCTTCGTTAGATTTATTTACTTCACAAGGTCTCATACCAATAGATCGATGTATGTCTTCGAAATTATATTCATATATTAATTTTTGTAAAATTTTAATCCATTTTTTTGAATTTGTAACTTCAAATTTTAATCTCATTTTCATGTTTAATGTCTTATTAAATCTTTCAATAATTGATGATTTTTCTTCATTTTGGGTGTGATACATTTTAATTTCATATTCTTGCAAAACTTTTTTAAAATGTTTATTTTCAAATTCCAAACCTTTATCTGTGTGAAGTAAATTTGGTGCTTGATGATTTTGTGATATAGCTTGTTTTATTATTTTTTGAAATGCTTCTGAAACACTAATTCCATCTTTCTTTTTGAGTTCTAAAGCCCAAGAAAATTTTGAAAATGTATCTATAACAGTTAATATATAAGAATAACCCTCATTTTCATCAGAATAATTTCTCATTATAACTAAATCAGCACCCCATAAATCATCAATACCTTTAGTAAAAATTCTTCGTTTAGGAAATTTTTTTCTAACTGGTTTATGAAGTTCTTTAGCTAATATCATTTTATCTGTATCATTTAATTTTTTATTGGAAATATTATGTCCAATTGTAGGATTTTTTATAAATTTATTTTTATTTGTGTTACAGATAAAACATTTTGATGAAATTCTCCATCTACCATTAACTGTTTGAATTTTAGTTGCATTAATATTTTTTGTTTGAATTTTACATTTAAGACAATATATAGTTTCGCTAATTTTATCTGTATCATTTAATTTTTTATTGGAAATATTATGTCCAATTGTAGAATTTTTTATAAATTTACTTTTATTTGTGTTACACTTGAAACATTTTGATGAAATTCTCCATCTACCATTAACTGTTTGAATTTTAGTTGCATTAATATTTTTTGTTTGAATTTTACATTTAAAACAATATATAGTTTCGCTCATTTTTTATATTTATAATGAAAAAATTTTTAAAAAAATTATTGAAAATAAAAAAATTTTTATTTTCTAATATAAATAAGAAATAGCAATGGAAAACTTTAAAGATGCTTTAAATAAAATAAACAATGGATATATATTTATAAAATGTAATTATTTGGAACAAGGAAAACCATACAAAGTAAATAAGTTCATAAAGATTGATACAAAGTTTGGAAAAAGATTATCAGTTGTATTAAACGATGAATATATGTTAAATTTACCAGATAGATATACAAATGAATTTACAGAAAACGAAATAACATGTTATAATACAAATTCGGAAACAAAATTTAATCTTATTTATAATGGTGAAACATTTTTAAAGAATGGGAAAACAAGACATGATTTTAATTTTTTTAAGTAAAAAATAAATTTACTTTTATAAATGGTATTTATAAAAGTTAAAAAGGGTCGTATTGATTTAAACAAACCTATTCACAATGATGATGGTGATCATTTTTTAGCTCTCTATTCAATAGTTTTGAAAGGCAACGATTTTATTAATATTGAATCAGACTGTTGTATAACAATTAAACAGAATATAATACATATAAAAACAGGTAGATATAGTATTGAACAATTGAACAAAGAAATAGAACCACTTATTATATCATTTTCTGATGAAACTAATAGAATTACAATTAAATCTCCTTGTTATTATAAATTAGATGAAAAATTAAAAAAATATTTAGGTTTTAATGATAATATAGATTTTTCGACAAGTGAGAAAAAAATGTACTATCCTATTGATGGTGAATATTACATAAATATTGAAAAAGAATGTGAATTTAGATTAGGTCGAAATGGTCAAATCCCACTAGGTACAATATTTATTGGTATTTATTCAATAGGTGAAATTGAAAATTTATTTAATTCATTCGGAACTAAATTTGTGGAAAATTTTCCTAAAATAAATCTTGAAATAAATAAAAATTTATTAAAAATAACTGCTTCAATTGGTCTGTGTTTTGATGAATATTTATCAAATTGTTTAGGTTTTAATTTTATAAATCGTCTGATCCCTATTAATAAAACATGGCCTAAAGGGAAAGAAATAGAATTAGGTGTTGAGTATACAACACCAGATATTGCTTATATGGTAATAGGAATAAAAACTCCAATATTTTACACTCAAGGTTTCTTAAAAGAAATAAATGGTATTATTTCTAATGAAAATAGTACAACAGAATTAAAAGGAAATTATTCAATTGAACATTTAAATAGTTTATTCAATTCGATTATGAAGTTTGAAAATAATGGTGATTACATTAAAATAACAACAAAAGATTATTTTTCATTTGATAAAGATTTAAATTTAAGTTTAGGAGGGATACATACACATCATGGAGAAAATTCATCATTAAATAATAACAACAAAATATTAGAAGTACATTGTAATATAATTGAAGAATCTATTACACATAATATTGATGCGGTATCTCATTATGATGAAGTTTTATTTTTATTTCAATATAATTCTAATAGTGCTTTGATTAAACCTCATAAAATGATATATAGACCAGTGAGTAAAAATCAGTTTCAAAAAATAGAAATTTATATTTTAGATTTGAAAGGTAATATTGTTAATTTTGATGAAGAATTTATTGGTGTTCTTGATCTAATAAAAAAATAAATATTAAAAACTTTTTTTCAAGATAAAATATCTTGAAAAATTAAAGTAGGGAACGATTTTTTAATTAATTTTAATATATTTAATAGCTTTCATCAACTATTCCTCTTTCAATATCAAACGTATACACTGCACTAGAAATTAAACAAATATAACAAATTGTTTTATCAGGTAAATTTTGACTGAAATCTAAGTTTAAAATTACTGTACAGTTGGAGATTGCAATTTGATTAGGATGTCTAGTCATGTTAACAACAAAAAATGGTCTTTTTTGTCTAAATTGTAATTTATTTAAATACATTAATGGATTTTCTTCATGTGATTTATAATAGGTTTTTTTATAACTCATATGATCTTCATATGATTGACAACATTTTATATCATTAAAATCTTGATTTTGTAATTCATTAGGATATTTTTTTCCATTTACTTCAAAAGAATAATTTACAACATCACAATGATCAAAATAACAAGCATTACTTTCTTGATTGTCTAATCTGTTTTTTTGAAAATAAACAACACCAAACAATGGATGTCTATTATTTCGATAATTATTTGTTACATCAAATCTTATCTTTTTTCCAGTAAGATTTCTTACTTCAATATTTTGCCATTTTTTAAAAGCTAAAATACATGGATTCTTAATTAATGCATCAACTATTTGAATTTTTGTTATTTCATCATATTCTATATTTTGCATTTGAACTTTTAATTCTAAAATATTAATTTTACCACGTTTTGCTTTAATATTTTTTGTATCTGCTGTAGCTTCAGTGTTTGTTTCTAGAATCAACGCATCATCATCAGTGTTTCTCGTAAAAATTATTTCAAATCTAGCATTGTAAAGAGGACTTTTTATATCTTTCATTGATCCTAAACCAAAGTGTGATAAAGGAATGATGAGCTCGACACTTCCTCCCCCTTGAGATGTAGATTCAAATCCTGAATTTTGTGTAGGACCATTTCCATCAACAGCATAACTCATATAACCTTTTACTGTACTTAATCTTCCAGTATTATCACTTTCATCTATAATTTTATTATTTAATTTAATTGTAATTTTTTGAAACAAAAATGCTCCACCATTATCAGATATCATAACATTAGATTTTGCTGGATATTTAGAACCATCTTCTTGTACATATTCAAATGATAAATAAAGTTTTGAATTTTTAATGTTCAGAAATTTATCTTTACCATCTACTATAACTATTGTATTTCGGTTTGGTTTATTCAATTCTGTTGTAATTTGAGGTATATAACTTTCATATTGACTATTTATTATATTATCATCATATTTATTTAAAATATTTTCCATTTCTTATTTATATTACCAAATATATATTTTTTTTTAATAAATGGATAAAGTAAAAGTAAAATTTTTTATTGAAGATGAAAATAAAAAAAATCTTTATTTGAATTACCTTCACGTGTTTTAATTATAGGACCATCTGGTTGTGGTAAAACAACCTTGTTGTATAATCTGATTATAAATTATTGGATTCCTTATTTAAATCTATATATTTTTACAAAAAATATTGATCAACCAGTCTATAAAAAAATTAAAAAAATATTTGATGATATACCTTCTATAACCACACATTTTTCTAATGATGAAATAATATCTGTAGATGATTGTGAACCAAATAGTTTAGTGATTTTTGATGATTTTCTAAAAGAAAAACAAGACATGATAATTGAATATTTTATAAGATCAAGATCAAAGAATATTAGTGTTATTTATTTAACACAAAGTTATACTTCAGTAGATATAAAAACAATAAGAAATAATTTGAATGTTTTAATTGTTTTTAATCAATCAAATTATTATATTGAAAAAATATGGTCCGATTTGATTAGTGAAGATGTATCTTTAGAAAAATTTAAAGAAATTAATAGAACTTATTGTAAAAAATATGATAAAAAAAGTAAAATAAAAACATATGGTTTCATAACAATAGACTTGATAAAAAATTTAATCTATGACAATAAAGGTAATGAGATTTTATATATCGATGAATGATTATGTTTTAATTTAATTTTTTGTATAATAAATGGATATTAAACAAATTCAAAAAGAATTAAAAAAAAAAATTAAAAAAAATGTTTCATTTGATGATCAAACACAAAACAATTCCAAGGTAGGAAATAGTTTAAAAAACACATCAGATGTAAAGATTCAGACAATAATTAATACTAAAAATAAATTACAAAATAGGTTTAAAGATGTATTATTAAAACCTAATGAAAAAGAGACTGTTATTATAGAAAAAGATGATGAAGATGAAGATAATATTAAAAAAGAAAAAAAACAATATAAATCTACAGATGTAAATAAAATAATTAATCTTAAAAAAGATTTACAGGATAGATTTAGAAATACAATTGTAAAACAAAAACATGTACTTGAAGAACAACAAAAAAAGTTTGGACCAATAATAAACGCATTAACAAATGTTAATACAACAATGAATGCAGTTCAAGATGTTGCTATTAAAACTGAAGGAGATATTCAAAAATTAAATATACATACTAGAAATCCAGAATTAAAACGATTAACAAGTTCAGAAGAGACTTTTGGAACTCCAAAATATTCTAGTCAAAATTCAACAAGTAATTCTCCATTACCTAAAAATATTATAAACTTAGGTCCTATTGCATCAAAATATTTAAAAACTGTAAAAGATACTAATTCTTTTGGAATATATCTTAATGAGAAAGATGATATTTATATGATTGGAAAAGATATAATCGATCTTGATAATGATGATATAATTTTAAATGAAAAAAGATATATAGGAACACCAGGTTTATGGAGATTATTAACTCATCAAGTTCCTACACCCAAACAATTTTATAATGATGATGAATTTAATATTTATAAAAATATATTATTTGAAACTAATTCTATATATCAAAACAATGATCCTTCAACGAAAAGAGCTAAATCAAGTCGTAGTGAAAAATATAAGGTTATGATTAGTTCGATTTGGAAATAAATGACAGAAACAACTGATAAGAAAAAAAATAATAAAAAGAAAGAAAATAATGAAGATAATGAAATTATTGAAAAAAAAGAAAATAATGAAATATTAGCTGAAGATAATCAAATAGGGGAGGGTTTAAAGAAATACACAGAAAATCGTATTGAATATCGTTATATTAGTAATGTAAACCAAGTGATAGATAATTTACAGTTTATTTCTTCAGAAGAAAGAGCTGGAAATAATAATTTTAAAAACGAAAAACTTGGTATTGTTCATTTATTTAAATCAATTATGGAAAATCTTATTGATACTCCTGAAGGTATTGAATATTTACTAAAATATGTAACTTGTTTACCAAAGGAAGTGAAAATATCAAAAGAAAAAATAATTAAACGTATACAGTATATATAAATTGAAGAAAGTATAGGAAATAATATTTACCATGATGAAAAACTTGATATTCTTAATATTTGTATTAGAGAAATGGAAAAATTAATTGATATACCTATTAACGGTGCAGATTATTTATCATCATATGTTTCATGTTTACCAAAGAAAATTATTACAGGTTCAGGAATTGTTAATTATCTTTTGAATTGTTCAAATTTACCTGAAATGCATTGGCCTGGCTATAATTATTTAGGACCGGGAACAAAGTTAGAAAAAAATAAAAAACCTAAAAACAAATTAGATGAAGCTGCGAGAGAACATGATTATTTTTATAAAGATAATAAAGATACTAAAACAAGACATATTGCTGATAAAATTTTAGAACAAAAAGCAATGGAAAGATTTTATGATCCTCATAGTTCTATAGGTGAAAAAACTGCAGCCATTTTTACAGCAAATGTAATGAATGTTAAAAGACGATTTGGAATGAATTTAATTTAATTTAATTTAATATTTTGTATTATAAAATGAATCTAAATTTAAATAAAAAACAATTTAATAAAATATTGAAAGCTCATAAAAATAATAAAGATGTATCAATTCTAATTGAAAATAATCAAATTGATAGTGGAAAACATAAATTTATTCTTGAGCCAGAACAAATAAGAAAATTAAAAAACGCTAAAAAAAATAATACCGGATCAAGTTTAGAACTTAAACATGTTCAAATTAAAAAAGGTGGATTTTTACCAATAGCTATTGCTGTGGTTGAAGGTGTAAGTGCTTTGGCTGCAGGTGCTAGTGCACTTTATACTGCAGTAACTGATGCTAAACACAAAAAAAAAATGGAACAAGAAACAATTCGACATAATAAAGAGATGGAAAAAATTAGATCACAAGGTTCTGGCTTGAAAAAAAAAAAAAAAATATTGAAAAAAAAATTGAAAAAATGAATAAATTTGAAATAACAACATTTAGAAATAATATTGAAAAATTTGACGGTTTTGGATTAAAAAAAATAATGTAAAAATTGATCCATTGAGTAATATAGATATAAATTATTTTGGAAATAAAATAAAAAATTATAGAGGGTGTTTTATGTTAAATGAATTACCTACAACACCATGGGAAAATGAATGTGGAGTATTTAATTTAAATGATTCTACTCAAAATGGTTCTCATTGGGTTGCATGGAAAAAAATAAACAATACATTTAAAATATATTTTGACCCATTTGGTCATATAGTTGGTGAGCCACCAAAAGAACTTTTAAAATATTTGGGTAAAGATAATCTTTTTTGTACTGTTTCCCAATTTCAATACTATAATGATCCACCTATATGTGGTCATTTATGTTTAGAATTTATTGAAAATTATAAAAAATTTATTTAAATATTTTATTTTTTTAATAGAAATATTTCTATTAAAAATAACAACTTGTTTAATATATATTTAACAACGAGTAAACGAGTCAACGAGTAAACGAGTCAACGAGTAAACGAGTCGTTGACGAGTTGTTAACGACTCGTTGTTTTTTTATGTTAACGTTGTTTTTTAACAACTCGTTGTTTTAATAATTCGATGTTAAAAAAAAAAATATATTTACTAATATAAATAATAGAAATGGAAAATATCAAAACACTTTTAAATATGATTGAACAACAACGTAAAATCCTAAGACCTATATTTAATGATAGTGATATTGATATTGATATTGACTGTGAAATTAGTAATAAGTTATGGAATCATATAATGGGTAATTGCTGTTTTGAAAATCTTTTAAAATATGATTATTACAAAAAACATAATCAATTAAAATCATTTAACTTCCGTTTCATTAGTAATTGTTGTTTCGAAAATATTTTAAGTTTTATTAAAAACAAAAATTATAATGAAATTAAACTTTCAATAAACGAACTACGTAAATTAATACAAGAGGAATTATATGATTCGAATAATAATAATAATAATATGCAGCTAGAATGATTATTTTTTAAACTTTGAAAATTTAAATCGAATATAATACTTACGAAGTATTATATATTTATATATTATAGTACCTATACAGTGTGGTATAATAATAATAATAATAATAATAATAATAATAATAATAATATATATATCAACGTTGTACTGATTATTTTTTTAACATCCGGTATTGAATACCTTATCATAATATATATGTATAGTTTATATTATGATGTTTTTTTTATCGAATTATTTAAATAGTGTTTAAATAATCATTATACATGCCCAAGTGTTGTAGCTCAGTCGGTAACGCGTTTGATTTAAAATGTGTTCTTGGTCGGATTGAAACTAGTGGGAGAACGTGTGGCGCCCATGTTCACCTACTAATTTCATCAGGCTTTGAAGACGTTTACGGTAGATTGTATAGGTGGGTGCACACACCTATGCAATCTACTGAAAAACTGTCGTTGACCTACTGAATAAAGCACTTGGGTAACTTCACTGCCCACGATAGCTTTGCAGATATCTGTAAAAGAGTTCCGGCCTCCTTTTTTCCTAACGGGTATCTGCAAAGCTGGGAATGATTTTGTAGATTTTTTGCATTTTTTTTCCATATTTCTATTAAAAATATTAAAAAATAACACGATCGTATATGTCCTATATTTCATTTAATATTTGATATTATCAAGTCGGATCAACACAGATATGTTTTATATGCTTATCTACACTACATATTAAAAGTTTACCCCCCGCTTCATATTTTTCATTTAAGTATAACTCCGTTGCTATTTATGTTATAATCTTCATTTTTACATTAAACATTTTTGATTTTAATTCTTTATAAGTCCCCCTCATAGTATCATAGTGTAAAATCGTTTTTAAAGATTTTTGGATTTTAATAACGTGTGTCCGAATGGGACACGCGTTAAATATTGAACATTTTTTTAATAGAACAATTCTATTAAAAAATTAAATTAATAATATAATTATATTCTAAGTTTTGTCATACCAAAAGAACATACTTTAATATCTCCTAAAGTTTTGTCATATCAAAAGAACATATTTTAATATCTCCTAAAGTTTTCATTACACTAATATCATGGAGTTTTTTGAATGAAACTGGACTGTTTGTAATTATTTGATCATTAGCTATTTTACAAAGTTCTAACCAAGTTGGTGAATGTAGACATTTAGAAACATAAACATAAGTTGGTTCTGAATGGTTCTCGATGATTACAATTTTTCCTTTAATTGGAATTTTATTAAGATTATATTTTATTATATTTTCATTATCTTCATAATAATCAAAAGCACAAAATATCACATTACATTTTTTTATTTTTTTATTTAATATATAGTTTTCTACTTCGTCTTGCATTTCGGTTTCTTGTAACTTATTATAATTGTTTATAGATTCCATTCTTTTATTATAAATATCAATTCCTTTAACTAAGGTATTCAATTTCTTTAAAAATATTTTTTAATACACTATATTACATTTCGATTTTGACGCGGTCGTATAATTCGACCGCGTCAAAATTATTAATATCATAAGTATTATGAAAAATATTTTGGGTGTATTTAATAAGTTTTGCGAAAAATGTTTTTATTATTATTGCATTTCGATTTTTTTATTATTATTGCATTTCATAAGTTTTGTGAAAAATGTTTTTATAATTATTGCATTTCATAAGTTTTGCGAAAAATTTTTTTAATTATTATTGCATTTCAATTTTCTGATCTTTTTGCACATTGTTTTCTTTGTGATCTTTTACTGATATATTATTATTAAAGTGCACCTTAAAGGTGCTGCGCCAGGACTGGTATATATATACTACTAGTACCTATCTGTTAATAATTTCATATTATTGGTTGTCATTATATAGTGTATGTATTGTTGTATTGACAACATAATTATTAAGGTCCAGTGAGATTTTTGAAAAAAAAAGTAACTTCTATTGTAATTTAGTTACTTTTTAAACTCAAAAGTAATGTAACTTAACCAAACAAAAAAAGAATAAAAAACTTAAAAATAATTTATTTACAATTTTGATAAGTAATTATTAGTACCTACCTACTGTAATTTAATTGCCAAAAATAAGTAGGTAACTTCCCCAACACTGTACTTCAATGCAGGCCGTAGTTCAAAAAGACAACACTTTCATAAAATATTATATTATGAATAGTTCATATAATATACCTTCAGTGGTAACCAAATTGACGAAGTGATTGGCACTTTGAAATCGTGAGTGAATACCAACTTTTTGTTTAGGACATCATGCACGTGGAGCCAACCGTCCAACGAAGTGGTAGAGATATAATAACCGACGGGCGATGATTGCAAAGAAGTTATTTCACTACCGTGGAACTTGGCTAGCCGTCTAAGCGGTTTCGCGTCTGCGGCCATTACGATGTCAGCGAGCCACATTCCCCCGTTACCGTCCTAAAATATACATGTACGAATTATTAAAAGACGAAACCGACAAAACATAATAGTATATTGTTTATCATGGGCGGGAAGTAAGTTATTTCAGTCGAGGGCGACGTGTACTTTTGGGGATTTCCACTTTACCGTCAGGCACTTTTGGGGATTCCCACTTTACAGCCCGCTGGACGGAAAATAGTGGCTTTCCAACATTTCTTCAGCAGTCATCGAAAACTAAGCTTTCGGTGCAGGTGTGACAAAAAAAGTTTATTCCATATATTGAGATCCAATTTTCAAATGTTAAAAAATTTAATTTTACATACCTACATAAGTTTAGATGATGACTGTCAGGAAAAGTTAATAAAAAAAAAAGTTTATTGAAATCAAAAAGTTTAGGATAAGTATAAATATTTTATATTATCACAATATAATTCAAATAAAAACATTTGGTTGTCTAATTGTTTATATTATATTGACATACCTATATAATATTGTATCTATGTTATTTTCATTTCCCTATATAGGTAATATTATTTAAAGCTGTAGCAGTTGTAGGGTCAAAACATTCAAAACTTATAACAATAAAATAAAATATATTGATTATCTGTTGGACAATTATTGTTTTTTTTCAATAAGTGACCTGCATAATATATATACCTAGGTATATTAATTAAAAAAAAAATATTGATACTTTAAAAAATTATAAAAAATAAACGTCTTTACATGATTTTTTTTTTAAATTATATTTATAAACTAATAGTTACGTATTTTAAATCTTAAAATTGTTATTTTTTGTATTAAATATATAAAAATAAAAACTTGTAGCCCAAGCGTCTAAAAATTATATTTATAAAAAAAAAAAATGGTCAAATATTGATTAGAAGTTAAAACACAAGTTACTTGTTTAATTTGTCAGGTCATTCTGTTACACCTTGTATATAAATATAATATAATATATATATAGGCTTAATCTGGGGTAATTTCTTATGGGGGGGGAGGGGCAGTCAGTGGTAACTAGGTAATCTGTGGTAAAACTAAATAAACTTTAAGGTAAAATTACACTATAGACCACAGTTATATATATAAAAAGGCAGAGCTAGGATGGTGAATATGGGGATTGATTCCTGGGCGTAATTTTTTTGTGGGCCTAAGTTAAGCCTTTAGTGTTTGGTGTTAGAAGTTAGAACACTATTTTAATTTCACATACATTGTTTATGATGTGATGATGACCACATTTGAAGGAAAGAAAATTATAAAATCATATAGGTAGGTACATTGTACATATAAATTATCATAATGACAAATCATAAATGTAGTATTTTGTCTTTTGCCATTTACTTTATACGACGTTTGTCGTACGTATCCTATGATAAATAATAATAAATCAATTGTGATTTCAGATTCGTCATTTGGTTAACCAGCCATCCAGCCATCAGTCAAAGTTCCAAAAACAGTGGTGTTAAATCGTCTTAATTATTACCAAACGTGGGGTGACTTCGGACAACACATTAACTTTGCCCAGATCATATGTATCAACAATGTAGGAGGTCGCCGGTAGGTATATAAAGATTATAATCCTAATGATATTTAAAATGTCGTTGATGGTGTTAGCTATAAAAAAATGACAACACAATAAGTAAAAACAGAAAAGTAAAAATTTTAAGTTGACATAATTATAGAAAAGTAAAGAATTATTATTTTAGAATATTAAATAAATTATGTTGTATTTGCGATTAATGTATGGGGTTTTTTATTTCAATTTATTAAAATTTTTTTTTTTTAATATCTATATTGTCTGAAGTGAACCTTTGTAATTATAAGATCGGATTTTAATGAAATCTAATAGGTAGGTAAGTGTCCAAAGTTACCCCATTTGACGGGTCACTCCGGACAAAATTCAACTTCTAAAAAAAGTGAGAACTTTAATGACCTTAATGATTATTCTCCTGCTATTTGATCTTCTTTTCACTCATTATAACAGTATTTTATTTACTAGATAGGTATAATATGTAAAAGTTTAACGTAGTCCGTAGGTAATAACTAATAAGAATATTATGTTTTTTTAGGTCTAAAATATTGGTTATTTGTATAGTTACTATTTTAACTAACCTATGTGGTATATAATATTATCTACAAGTTACAACCGTGAAATAACGTAAATATATAAATAAAGTACCTACCTAATTGATAGATACACTGTGATAAAAAAAAAAAACAGTCCACTAGCTAATATAGTGGATAGTAGAGTAGGTATTCTGTAATAATCTTCGACCATATAAACTACATAGTTATTATTTGGTCGAAGGTAATAATAATAAATCATTTGGTCGATGATAACTGATGATCGATGATAACTTTATTACATTTATTCACAGATATATAAACTATGAGATTAAAACTGCAGTTCACTTTCCATGTAAAATGTAAAAATGTTCGCTATTTAGTATAGTAGTCCAGTCAATGAATGACCCAAAATGAGGTGTAGAGTGCGTGAGCAGGTAACTTAGCGATTCCTTCAGAAACTTGTTCGGGGGGCTTAGGGTATTAACATACTAAAAGTCCTGACACCTAGGTGGTGAGCCGGAGGGGGGGAAGGGGGTTAAAGTTGCGCTTTTTGGGTTTTTCGCTTATATCTCGTAAACGGTGCATCGGAGGAAAATTTTTTTAAATAACAAAATAAAGCTCATGAAATTATCTAAAACTTTTATATCATATGTTTTTTTCGAATTCACAACCGTTTTCGAGCTACACCTTCGAAAAAAGTAGAATATTACAAAAAAAAACCATTTTACCTCACTATATTCATAAAACAATCCATCATATTATCTACCATATTCGTTTTTTTCATTTTTTACTCTGCCACCCCTTTCCTTGGATGACCCTCCCTCAAAAAACATCTAGATTAGGGCATTTGTGTTTATTAAAAAATTAATATATGCATAAATTGAGTTTTTAATTTTTTTTCAATTTATTCTTGCAATAAAAATGTTATACAACATATTATATTACATATTCTACTTATTACTTATATAAATTTAAACTACATCACCATTTGTTCATAAAATCATAATTTCCATCCAACTTCTAAAAATATTAATAGCGATTATAAACTTAATGATAGACTATAATATTGTTGGCTAGTAATAAATATAGATATAAATATATAATAGAAAATATTTGGAAATGTTCGAGTGTTCAACTTGTCATTCCGTTACCCGTATGTCTATATAATATTACTAGCTGATCCCCGTGTACTTCGTCTCCCGATAAATGTATCAACTCAATATGACTCAAACTTTGTTCAATTCGTTATTCAATATTCGCGGTGTATGGTGTTCAAAATTTATCTTATCTTTTCCGTTGCCCTTAATAAAAATTCTGAATCGCAGCAGTACATTATCAGGTAGATCGCGAACCCCGTGCTATTTATACGGAAGTGTATGATTTAACTCTAAAATATCAAAGTTATACCAAGTTTATTTTGATATAATACGGTGGATTAATATAACAAATTTGGTTGCTCGTAAAAAATCGCAACTCTTAAAAAAATTATGATTGTTGAACTCCTTTTGGGTGTAACTTGCTGCGGTAAGTGCAACTCAGCCACCTTGGTAGGCAATGTTCAATATTTCGATTTGATGCAAGCTTGTACCTGATCTGCCCAAATAACCAATGGCAACCAATAAATAAATGCTAATTTCTACTGTAGACTGTAACCAATGGCAACTATTAATAAATAAAAATAAAATTTCCAATTTCCATCGTGAATCTCAATGTCCCTGTTTGAGCACCTATTTAAAATGCGAATTTTCGCAAATCCTTTCTTATTGCACGGTGAAAATATGAGAAGAACCTCTATTCCAAATTTCAAGTCCGTACGTTGAGTAGTTTTTGAGATACAGCGATCAGTGAGTCAGTGGTATTTGGATTTTATATGTATAGATAACTAATTATTGACTAACATTATCGGACTTTATTTATGCCTAAAACCTGCTCCGTGATATGATATTGTATGATTGGAAAAAGTGGCTGCCGGAAAGCAATGCTGACTTGTTCTGCAGCGTGCCTCCACTGCCAAGGTAAATGCATGAACAGCGTGCCTGTTGAAGATGAGGACGATGAAGAGCAAGAGGCACCCATTACTACAGACAAAGATGCAATGGATGAACAACCTGGGCCCTCAAATTCAAAGAAAATGAAAATATGATTGCATGTAAAATTAAGAATTACTTGAGAACTACTTATCTGTAAAATAAAGTGTGTATTATCATTATTTTTGTCTGTTTTACTTCTTAAAAGTGTGGCCACATATATTATTACATAAACGAACAAAGGTTGTGGGTCAAGAATATGATATACCTATACATTTTCTGAAAATTGCAAAATGTTATGAAAGTTGTAAAATAGCTATAAATTTAGGCAGCTTGGAGATTAACAATTAATATATGTGTATATATTCTGAAAGTGAATTTAAATATCTACAACTTCTTTTCTATTCATATTTTTAGTTTATGAATAGGTTTAGACAATATGATGGATTGTTTTATGAATATAGGGAGGTAAATGGTTTTTTTTGTAATATTCTACTTTTTTCGAAGGTGTAGCTCGAAAACGGTTGTGAATTCGAAAAAAACATATGATATAAAAGTTTTAGATAATTTCATGAGCTTTATTTTGTTATTTAAAAAAATTTTCCTCCGATGCACCGTTTACGAGATATAAGCGAAAAACCCAAAAAGCGCAACTTTAACCCCCCTCCCCCCTCCGGCTCACCACCTAGGTGTCAGGACTTTTAGTATGTTAATACCCTAAGCCCCCCGAACAAGTTTCTGAAGGAATCGCTAAGTTACCTGCTCACGCACTCTACACCTCATTCCTTGACTGGACTATAGCATAGATATCTATGTATTTATTAAAGAAAAATCCAGGGGCCGCCCCCCCCCCCCCGTGCTCACGCCTATGTATATAATATTTGTATATCACATATTATATAGTATAATAATATACCTCCATAGTCCATAAATATCATAATAATCAATTAATTATTTAGCTAAATTTCATTCGGCGTTAATTATACATTTATACCTACCTGAATGAAATAATCATTCGATTCGTCGTCACTGTCGTCGATCTTGCACATGCCCATGATTTTCGCGTTACCCACAGAATCTTGGACACTGATCGTAAACGACGGTTCCATTTCCAGTACACGGTCGTTTTCCGGTGGGTCCGCCGTATCCACTGTACGATAGTACCAGAATTTTATCGTACCGTCCATGCTGATGCTCGTCAACAGAGCGTCATTTTCGGAGTACAAAAACATGATGATTGGTGCTGAATGACACGGTTTTCGAAACTTCCTAGTCACTTCGACGTCGATGAGTTCTTCATCCCACACCAAAATATTACCCCAATCGCAGCCCGATATTACCTAAGGTATAACCAATAAAATAGAGGCTATAATATGCATAATATAGTTGGGTTTACATAACAAACAATAGGTAACCTAATAACAATAATAATTTTATTCCATCAATTACAATTTATTTACAATTTATTAGATATTATAATATTAATATGATTATACATTTATACCTATCTTTATAAAGATTGGTAATAGATGGATCACCTCCAATGCCAATCTGGGCTATGTCTAAGATGGAGGAGAGAGATTCTAATAACTATAATAGGCTAAAGACTAAATTAGTTGTATTGACTAAAAATTTAGAAACTAAATGATTGTCTAAAGATTAATGATATTATTATATGTATATTGTATATAGTTGTATAGATGTGAGTGGTTGATTTGTTGCAAGTAATTGGGAGCTTTCTTCCTTTTCTTTTCCTTCGCCCTTCATTCCTATATGGGGTTACCTGCAGTGGGGCACAATCACGGGAGTGCTGGGTGTGTAAACCGCTTTTGGAAGAGAGGCGAGAATAACGAGTAACGACCACTACATTCCTATATCTCCACAGAGCTATGTCCGCCACAACTTATTCTTAAAATCTTAACTCACACCAGCTGTTTTTTCATATCATTCTCTTTTCTATGTTATCCATCTTTTCTTCTGTCTTTTCATTTTTCCTCTCTGTCCTTTTCCTTCTACGTTCATTGCAATAGCCACTCTTACTGCCTCCGAGTCACCTCTCCTCGTAGAATGACCGATTCCATCTCAACCTGTATTCTCCCTCATGGCTCATTATGTCTACGATTGGGGACACTCCTACACTACCCCTAATCATTAATTCATTATTCTATCCTCCCTAGTCACCCCACACATGCACCTTAGAATTCGAATCTTTGCTAAACCCACCCTCTGTCCTGTTTTATTGTCCACTGCGGTCTACGCCCAACATTTTGTAATTTCCTACCTAATTTAATTCTTTATATTTTGAACTTAAAATATTAAATGTATACTTATTATTTCTGTACACTTGTATCTATATACATTTATAGGTACAATTAATGGTGGGTGAAAGAAGGGCTAATATTTTTAAATTTCTAAAAAATATTTTCCTCGCCTTACTTGAAAACAAAGTTATAAATTAAAACATCACAACCAATACAGTAAAATAAGTTTTTTTTTCTTGATGGGTATATAAAACCTATCTATATTGTACAGGACTTATATCTTTTATATTGAGGTATATGATGACCATTATTACCTATAATAATTCATATTGTGAAATCCTGACTGAACGTATATTGGTATTATAAATTTATAACTCAAATATAAAATATAATATTAACACTGCAATAACCAAAGTTTATGTGTTTACTGTTATGTATTGCCAATACTTAGTAGGCAATAGTGATTAATAATTATGTATAGGACTGAAATAATTTTACTTTTTCATCGGGCATCGAAAAAATGCCAATAACGTTTGATCTTTCTGTTTTGCCAAAGCGTCCAAGCTGACCTTGAAGCTTTAATCCGGTAAATGTTTTTGCCATTTTCCAAAATTTTAAGTGCCCCGACCCCGCAGTTACCAAATGGTCTGGTATAAAGTTCGAAAATCTACAAACGTATACATCCTGATTGTGGGACTTAGTCCTCAAAATTATTTTCGATTTTTTCCAATCCCAAATTGTTAGAGTATTATCGGGTTCCCCTGCTTGTGAACACAAATATTCTCCATTTTGGCTGAAAATAAAAATTGAATTTATATTATACTCGAAATAGAGTGAAAAATATGTACTGGTTTTACAATGAATTGTCTGTATAAAAACATCAATTTTTGTAGTTAAATAAATACTATAGATAAAGTTAACATAGAGAGTGGTTTCTGTATGGTAGGTACTTTGAAGGGTAAAGGGTTAAAACTCAACTTGAAAGTAAAATATTCACAGTAATAATCGGGCTAATAAAAATTGGGGGAAAACATATATTTTTACTCAAAACCAGTTTTTGACAAAATCAATTTGGTTTTATGTAGGTAATTAAAAAATGAATGACTGTTTGATGAATACTGTAGATAAAGACTTTTTATATTAAAATTTTACAAAATGTATTACGCCGTTACCAGCATTTACTTCTATTTACTTAAATAAAATGTTCAGATATTTTTGAGTAAAAAATATTGAAAATGTATAATACAACTAAGTATAAAACCTGTTTTTATAAAAATTAAAAATTATCAAAAATGTAGTCATCATTTTTTTCATAAAGGTGAAGTTCAAATGTTTCCGAAATTCATCTTAATCTCGAAAAAATGCAAATTATTTTGTAGATAAAAATGCATACAACATTAAATTTTAAAGCATTAAACACAATATGAATAGTTATATAGAAGGTTTGAAAAGATTTAAAAGTAAAGTTGGGAATTTAATGCCCTCTATAACATCCTAAAAATGTCCCTTAAAAAAATGCTTAATTGCCCTAAAAATTCTAAATAGAACACTGAAAAAAATCAGTTAAATTGTTTTATTTTTAATAAATTTAGTATACATTTTAAATAATATTTGATTAAATTAATTAAATTAAAATACTTTTTCTGAGGTCTAAACTTCAGGACAACTTCAACTTGGATTTCTTTTAATCTGGAAAAATAGTTATTTCCTTATATTTTTTTTTAACCATATTTTGATAGATTTGGATCATATATTTATTTAACTGTAGGTACACTCCGACATATTATTAATTAGATTAATATATAGTGATTCTAAACATGTTTTACGTAAATATACTCGTAAACACGTTATCTAAGATTTTATATTACAAATGTATTGCCCGAATTTCCGATACAAGATCTGAGTAGTGAGTACCTACCTTCTTTATAGTTTGTAATACACAAAAAAATATATGTATAGGTAATACATACATAATATATTTTTTATAAAACTCACGTTAGAGACTTAGCGTGTAAAATTTTAAAATAAAATTTCAAATTTAAATCCAAAAACTCCAATAATGCCCTAAAAACCCTTTAGTGCCCCAAGAAATTAAGAAAACGACGTTAAAATCAAAAATATAAAAATTAATTGTCTTGTTCTCATTCAAAAGAACATGTAAGTAATGGATCTGTGGCCAGAAGCAAGCATTGCACAACAACCTTTGGAAAAAAAATGAAAAGTGAATCAAAATTCCAGTCTTACTCATAAGGTTTATTTCTGGAAATTAAAAAGCTTATAGCCATAATAACTATATTTTTTTATGAGTGATTGAAGTTCAAATTTTTACAACATTGGATACAAATTGTAATTATTTTGTTTTTATTCAAAAACAGTATTCATGGGGACTTACAACTTTTACTTATATTATTATATTTTACTAGGTACCTATCTATAGGTACCTACCTACACAATAACATATTTTTCAAAACATTTAGATTAATTTTAGGATATGTACCTAGTACCTACTACCTATCTTTTACAACGTTCGATAGTAAGTCGATAGGTATTAACTCAAAAGCTGATATCAATAATTCGTTAATAATAATTTAACATATAATAAATGTGATATTTTTGTACAAAAAATTGTTCAAATTCAACAAACCGTAATACCATAATAGGTACCAACAGTGGCGCAAATAGATGGAGGGCTTAGCCTCCTCAAAATCACTCAAAAAATAATATAATATATATTATAATTTAAAAACAATTTTTTAAGGGCTTGAACAGTTGAACCCCTCTAAACATTCTTCCTATTTGCGCCCCTGGCTACCAATAGGCAATTACTAATTAGTATTGATTATAAATAGTAAATTCTAGTCTAATCAATGTAAATAGCAATATAATTGTCTAAATCAATTTTTTTTTGTGTAACTCTGGTGGAATAGTACCTAATCGTAGATAGGTAGGTACATGAAATTTTCAAATTTTCAAATTATTTTGTAGTTGAATAGTTGATAATTTATAAATACCAGAGACTTAAAATTTTAAACAAGGTTTCTAAAAAGTTGTTCATACTGTAAGTACCTAACCAAAAAGTTTTAAAAATATTTAAACATAGTTTTTTTTTTTATAGATATTTGAAGTTCAAATTTGATCGACATTGGATATTTAAATACAGAATAACGGTTTTAGTTATTTTGCTGAAATGTAAAATTATTATTCAAGAAATACACTTATGACTTATACCTATATGACAACCAATTGTTTTGTTGTTCGGCACTGCCTTTGAGAACACTAACTATTTCAAATGTTGGCCATTCATACACAATAATCAGTGGATTACTGCAATTTTCTCCTACCGCAAGGTGGCTCAAAACTGGATTTTTCTAATTAAACAAAACTTAATTATTATGAAATGTAATGCAAAAACTCTAAATATTATTCAAATAAACTTACCGCTATATGTCCTATTCCTCCATTACCAGCACATTTTCTAAAATTCAATTTCCCCTCATTGATGTCAAACATAATTATATAACTACCTGCTGCATACACAACTGTATGCTTGTCTGCAGCACATATATTAAACATTTTAGAACAGCAATCATAGCCAAAAGAATGACTTAAGTATAGTGCTTAAGGATTTTTAACTTCTGAAATAGTGCACACCATTTCAGTTTCTGTAATTACACTACAAATGTACTTGTATTTATTAAATAAAAACATTTTTTAGTATCAACTAAACTCTATTATTTATATATATAATTATTATATAATATACTCTATTAAACTTAATTAGCTACCTATTGATTATAGATATTTTACATTTTATAAAAACTATAATTAACTATTAAGTATAGAGTATAGACTATAACCACAATTAAACATTAAAACATATATGTGCAAATTAATATTTTTATCTGATAAAGGATACTGAAGTTGTAATATATTTTCATCTATTGTACATCTTACACTTTTAATTGGTTTGGATATGAAATCACTACTTTTTAACAAACAATTTTGATCATTATTAACTGTTTCTTTGGTAATGTGTTCATTGTATTCTTCATGATAAAACATTTTGTAAAAATTAAATGAAATAGAAATTTTGTATGCAGCATTTAAATTGAATACCATAATAACAACAGTTCTGTTGCCTAGCAAATAATCCTGCATGAGTATATACTAAGTTTGATCAATAAGATTCGGTCATGCGGATAAGATTGAATATAAAATATCTAAGTGAAAAATTATTCGTCTAAAATCTAGGTAATATAAAGTTATTTACAAAATTATGTATGTTCAATATTTATACACAATAATATGTCATTATTTTATGACAATAAAGTTTATTGTATTCAAATTTTTAAAAAAATTATATACTTTTACATAGAAATATTATTATTATACATTCCAAATTTCAAAACAAAAATGTAACAATATAATACAATTTTCAAATGTATAAATTTGTACTACATGTTAAAGTTGAAACTTATTAAGTAGGTACATACAAATTGTTAAACTTAACACCATGTTTAAAAATATTAACAACACATATTTATTTTAAAATCCACATACGTTGCGTAATTATTAATGTATAAAAGCATCTTCAAAAATAGACAAGATCCAATACAAGTAAACTAAACTAAAAAGTTTATTATTCAAATTAGTAGTATGTATATTGAACATTTGGTCACTATATAGTAATTTTATGAATTATTTTTGGGACGTTAATTATACTATATAAACATTTTCATCACATAATTTATTTATAATAAACTTAACACCATAAGCAATGCAATAATTACGAATCATAATTAAAACAATTTATACTAGGTACTGAATCATAAATTAAAAAAAACAGTTTATTGTTTAATACACTTGAATTGTATTAATTAAATTACTAACTAATTGTATATTAAGTACACTGTAGACGTAGTCATAAAATACATTTTCAGATATTTTACTTGAATTTAATTATTTTTAATATTCTACCATAAGATATTATTCTGTTAAAACTTTCAGGATAGTTTAATATAATTAATATTTAATACATCATTTTTAGATTTTATGCTAATGATCTGGCACCGTTTTATTCAATATCTTAATATAAATAATAAAATATTAAGTATACAAACAAACAATTGAAGTTATGTTCAAATGTTAAATTTAAACATATCATGTTAATAAATATAATTCTTAAAAATTAATTTATAAAAATAAAAATCATTTCAATTTCATGCTATACAAATAAATAAATAAAATAAAAAAAATCATATAATACAGAGACTCGTGTTAGACACTAGTATCGATTTACTTGCCATATAAGAATAGAATAGTAATTTATAATTATAAAGTTGAATATATCATGTTTTTTTTTTTATAAATTTGAAACTTTATTTAAGTTATCGATGTCATATGTACTATGAATGAAATTTGTTCAACAGTTATTTGTACACAGAAAATGTACATTAGTATAGTTAGGGAATAATTTATTACAATAGACATTTTAAATTAAAATTGAGAAGCTAGCGGTTATGATAAGACCAATGAATGATTTCTGAGATAATTGGAAATTAATAGAAAAAAGTTTATTAGTGAAAGAAATATAGCTGAGAAGAAATTATAATATGACAGATAACAAAGTGTATAATATGGTATATTATATAGTATGCACTGAAATTAACAAAATATGATTGTAATTTGTACTATAATAAACTCAAGTAGAAAAAAAAACACAAAATAGTAAAATTGTAAAATTAAACACAATCCTTGCTTTGCTTTTTTTTGGATTAAAATATTTTATGATTTTGTGTTCTTTATCAATTTTAATAATACGTTTAAATTGTTTCGCATGATGAACCACACGTATAACATAATATGCCTATTTCCTAATACAAATTTAGATATTTTTATATTTAACAAGTTTCTACATTAATCATACAAAGTAATAATAAACAAATTATACAGATCGAATATTAAGTTTGGATGTAGATCTAGATATTTTTGGCCAACGACAAATAACTGAAAATAAATATCTATGTAATGGATTTGGACGTTTGTAGACTGTTTGTTCAATAGTTGTCTGATCATTATAAATAGCATCCATTTGATCATACAAAATTGCAATAACAAACATACCAAAGAGAGCACTTTCCATTATTAAAATTACTGAATGTAAGCTAAAAAAAACAAAATGTGTTTTGTAATTAATTGTAAAATAAAAATACCTAATCTAGTAATTATGAAAAACCTATGAATCAAATTTAGTTGTTTTATTAAAAAGTAACATAATTTTATTAATATGTAGGTACATAATATTTTATATTAAACATGTGCAGATGAACAGAGATAATTTATTTTTTTCATTAAGATTATAGGTAGGTATTATAGATTACAGTAAAATTTGTATATCAAGTATACAAAATACTCACACTTGTGTTTGTCTAGTATCCATGTCGTACATTTTACACTGCCGGCACTCGCGCACCCATGACATGATAACTAACATGATAGTGTATGCAGAAATAATACAAACAAAAAAAAGAAATTGGACAAAATACTTTTGATTTTTTTCTCCAACGCAATTATTAATCCTATTTAAAAAAAAAAGTTACAACATAAATAATAATAATAACCAAATAAATGAATATTTTTTAATTAACAATTACCATGGACAATGATGATCCATTCGTCTAATGCAGCGCTTACAAATTCGACAGTGATGAGCCCGGGGTGGTCGGTATGCTTCACACCTTGTACACATGGTCCAATCTTCTCTTTTCACTAAAGGTTCATTAACTATATAGGTAGGTAAGTTGTTCACACACGTCATAGAAAGGGTCATAGATATTTGTCAACTAATAATTAACAACAATAAAATAATAGAATCTAATAACAAATTAACATACCTTGCCGTAAGTCTGATAGAGAAACATTAGTATGTGATAGAGGTACAGTGCCAGGATCAGAAAACATTGCTCGTAAATGTGATACTGTCAAAAGCAAAAGAAATGTATTGAAAAGCACAATATGAAATGGAGCCCATAAGCTGAAAAATATATAAAATAATAGTGTTAGGTAAATAATTTGTGTATAATATAAAGAAATAATAATGAAAAAAATAGGTACATGCTTAAATTATTTATTTATAAGAAAAAATAAATCATTACATTTTAAGTTTAATGGAATTCTTGGTATACCTATTCTATATATTTTATTCCATATTTTATTTATAAGACACCCTATGAGTAAATAGCAAATAGGTATTCTTAAGTGTTTTTGTTTGACTGGCAAATAAATTCATTAAGTCGGTAAAATAGTATAGGTAACTAGATAGGTTTCTTAATACTTTTATAGATCTATACATAATCGTATTAGAATAATTTGTATCTAAGTACGGATTATGTTTTTATGCAATATAGGTACCCTAAAAAATCAGAAAAAGAAATATTAATACCTAGGTTGAAATTAAGTTATTATAGGTATTGAAAATGTTACTCTATTTTATAAGGTGTGCTAGTTCTATAACAGCTCTAAAATGTAATAAATAAATTAAAAAATAGTATATATAATAAATTAAAATGTTACCTGTCTTGCATAGTGTGCAAAACAACCCATTGAATCACTACGTAGTCAGCGTATATGATTGAAGAATATGTGAATAATATGCAAAAAATGCCACAAGGATCATTAACTAATTTCATCATTGCTGTAGTCTGTAGGATTCGAACCAGACGAATTTGAATTACATTACTTCCAAAATACTATATATTTTGATTACAGCCTTATTGCCTTAAACTTTGTTCACATCATAAATAATGATAACCAAGTATACTTAAGGATAATAATATGCTTATTGCCTAATGCCTACGTACTATTAAAAAATACTGATAAATTAAAACAAATTAATAAAACAATAAAACGGACTGATGTGTTCCTTGAAATATTCATGTCTCATTGTCATTGTCTCATACTTTCATATAAAGGTAAATGATAAATATTATGTATTTATTAATAATAAATAATAATATATTACCTATTATATGATTTACGAACTTTATTACGGTAGCAAACCTTTAACCTAGTATCTATTATCTAGTATATTATATTGTTCTATTCTATTATCTACATTAAATTTATGTTGTTTACTGATAAGCGCTAAGAGATAATGATAACGAATGGTAATCGATATTTTACCTCCAAGGCTCCAAAACAAATTTCTTCACGGAAATGTTAGTAGTTGGTTCATTAATCATTATTATATGTTCATGGTTCATAGTTTATACAACAAACTACTTAACAGGGCAGCTCCAGAGTCTAAGGGGCCTAGGGGCTGCCCCCATCCCAAGCACGTAATTATCTAAAAAATGTTATGTTGTTGAAAACAACATTTAAAAAAAACATAGGTAGCCAGGTATCTATGTATTATAATTTATAATACTATTATCTTTATGACTTTATATATATAAAAAACTCGTGTAAGACTTGTCGGGGATAAACTCCGAAACTACTTTACCGATCTTGATGACATTTTTACAATGTGAGTAATTTGGCTGAACTTAAAAGATAGGCTAATTTAAAAAGGGAGAGGACCAACCCCGAGAGGTGTTAAAACGGGAATTTTGAGATTTCGGATAGAAATTTTTGTTTATCAATGGTTACCATGAGTGACGTAGTATAAAATGATTCGTTCTAGAAATTTCAATACAGAATTATTATAGTGAATCGTTTTAATTCGTTGCCACGAAGACAAACAAACCATTTATTATAATATAATACATCGACTATTTGTTATTGTACATAATATACATTTTCAATCAGTACCTATTATTATTAAACGTCCATAAGCAATGATGGGTTTTTAAGCTATATAATAATTATAATAATAAAAATAAAATTGTTTGCTTTACTTTATAAATATAAATTATAATATAATATCCAACTTTAAAAATGTGAAATGAAAATCCCTGTACAGCCTGAACTCAGGAACTACCTATCAGATCTTCTTGAATTTTTTTTTTTAAACAAAAGAGTATTTCACGGAGAAGGCTTATAATTAGGGCTGGGATTTTAATGCCCTAAAAAATCCCGAAAAATGTCCTAAAAAAATGCTTTTATGACCTAAAAACTCTAAATAATGACCTAAAAAACCCCGAAAAATACCCTAAAAAAATGCTTTTATGATCTTAACATTTTTTTTTTTTAATAATTTTAGTATAAATTACAATAAAAAGTTTAAAAAAATGCATTACAAAAATCTATTATAAGTGTAAACTGTCAATACATAGTTTTAGTAAAAAAATTAACTAGAAACGGTGTTAACGACAACAAAACTCTTACTGAACGTTGAACGATATCATCGGACCGATTTAAGATTATTTAACAGGCAATGCGGGTAGAGGTTACTCAAACCTTGTCCGATAATATAATACGAATTACGAATACCTACTTATAATCTGTTATATTTATTTAAAAACCATGTTGGTGTAAAAATCTTAAAATAAAATTTCAAATTTATACTTGGTTTCCAAAAACTCAAAAAATGCTCTAAAAACTCTAAAATGCCCTAAAAAATTAAGAAAATGACCTAAAAACTAAAAAATGCAAGTAAATGCAAAATAAACTTTCTTATTCTCATTCAAATGTACATAAAACAAATTTGTGACAAGACGAGCATTGCACAGTATAAGCTTAGGAAAACAATGCAAAGTGCATCGAAATCCCAGCCCTACTTATAATGAAAGAAAATTTTAGGAATATCCACCGGTGCTATATTGGTTGCTATTGGTTAATCGGGCATGTTTGATGATTTGTATTATTATCTTTTGTCAATATACATATATATAATATATACAAGAAGATCTGATAAGTAGTTCCAGAGTTTAGTCTGTATAGTTATAGTCTATGTATTTATATATATATAAATAAATGTTTATAGGTAGATTAGATCTCTGGGAAGAAGATAGGTTAATTTACAAAGGGTTAAATTTGTTTTTTTTTATTCATCGGATTTTAGTACGGTTAGGTTAGGATAGGATTTTGTATAAATTGATAGTATTAATCTACAGTAGGTGGAATTAAGTAAAAATGACAAACTTGGTATAACTTTGATACTTTAGAGTTAAATCATACACTTACGTACAAACAGCACGGGGTACCCGATTTACCGCAGGTAGACTGCCTACCTGATAATGTACCTACTGCTGTGATTCAGAACTTATAATTTTATGAATGTTGGCAGAAAACTCAACAGTAAGTACCTATTAAAATAAATTATTTTGAATAATAATTCACCAGTGCTTGCGTCTATTAATTTAAATAATTGAAGTCTATAATATTTCCTATTTTTATAAAATTAAATCCACAAATTTGCCATAAAAAAAACTCAAGCTGCATCATCGAATTCTATAATGTTTAATTCAATCATGAACAGACTTTTGCTTATTTTAACACCATTAGTCATTACATTATTATTTTTCTAATGATTGTCAACCGTGACGGTCCTTCGTTAAAACTCATATAGGTACCTATTAAACAAATCTTATTTAGGTACATTAAAAACAAAAATGTATCCACCATTGATCATTAACATTAAATTACTTTGTGGTGAAATAGTGTGGATAAAACTGATGCTTTATTTGTAAGTGTGGATTAGGCCTTAACGGGGATACCGCTATACCAGTATACCACAATAAAATAAACGTGCCATATGTAATACACTAATACTTCATGCATTACAAAGGACCAATGATGCCGTTTTTGAGCAAAGGGGGTGAAGAAATTTGCAGACAACTACCTGTTGAATAAAGAAATTTCAATGTTTAATGTCTAAATGTCTTGTCTTCGACTCAATATTTTAGTATTAAGCTATACGTTTTGTTATAAATAATTTGAGGACTTATCGTGTACCTATTGCATGCTCACACAATTTGAATTCTAGTTATAAGGATTTATTAAAATTCTGTTTTTTGGAATTTCTGAGTACCTACCTATAGGCTATATTATATCATGTAGTCAAAGACTATAGTTATTGATACAACTATACTAGTATATTACTACTGTGTATTTTCTGAACTGAAAAACTGTATTGAGACTATAACTATAATATAAATATAGTTATTTTTTTAATGATAATGTATAGGTATAATTATGTCTATATAAGAAATAAAATAAATATGTCAGTATTTTTTTTCAGAGTTATTATACTTTATATCCTACTATAAGGACATAGGTAAGTGACCTTTGACGTAGAGGGTGACCTGGTGCGTACTAAGGGGTTTTTCCCTCCTTTTTTTTTAAACAATTGTTGGTATTTTCAAATTCATCATTATTATATCTATATGAATTTGAAAAAAAATGTTGTCCCTTATTTTAGCGGATGTCGTTAGGTAAACAACTAAAATAAAATCATACACAAAACTATCCATAGATAATAAATCGTTATTTACACATGACTTGTTACTTGTCCTAAAATTCATCCGTGCATTGGCATAGGCTATACTGCGCTATATGTACGGCGTATGCATAATACGTCCATCGAGGAATACGTGCTCGAGGAAAATAGCATCGCAGTGACACAGTGGTGTCTGATTTGACGAACAAATCGAAATGACAGCCCAAGGGAGGCTCGGCCCTCGAGGACATCATATTATAGTCATGTAATTAGGCCGATCTTTACGTCCTTCTCCTCGTATTCGCCTTTCCTTTTTCAGATGCTTCGATGCAGGCTGTACTTACTGCGTGGACGATAACTATTCACCAGACTGTCAAACAGTAAATCTACTCAATACCGCACTAATATAACTTAGACGGATGGTCGATATCGTCGATTTTCTGATTGATAGGTTCACTCTCAACTTTTTTTGTTTAATGACACTTATATAGCAAATTATGAAGACGTATTAAATATTAAAGTTTTTATTTTAACAAAGCGAAAAATTATAAATCTACAGTAAGTGAAAAAAAACCTAAAATTGTTCATACCTATATTTATAGCTCAAAAAGAATCAAAATATTTTTAATTAATAGAAATTGATTATAAAAATTAAAAACACTCGTTGAAAAATTAAAGTATCGGTTATTAGTTTTTGAGTAAAAACAAAAAAAAATCAATTTTGTCAAAAACTGGTTTTGCATAAAAATACTTCAAACAGTTTGTTGTTTATTCGACGCTTTTGAAAACTATAGTGTATTTTTTACATTTGAACTCAAAGTAAGAAGATTCACTTTTTTACAAGAAAAAATGCTGAAGCAGAAAATCGAAGCATTTTTATTTTTTATTGCCCCAAAAAGTGACGACAGACACAAACAAAATCAAATGCACATATACCTATTGCCTATTGGCTATGTATATTACCTAACTACCTAACTGTAAAATCAATACATTCATTGCCTGCTCAGAATCTAAAATTTTTAGCATGTTTTACTAAGTGCAACCAAAATGCCATGCAGTTATTATGTATATACCTAACGATAATATTATTAATTAAATAAAAAAAATATTAAAACGAATTTTATAAAAATATTTAGTTTAAAATAAAATATAAACTAACTCATGTACACTAGGTTTAAGTATATAGTTCAGTCAAAATCGTATTATGAATATAAACCACTCAGTTAACTGTTATCAAGTACCTAATTTGTAATCCTCGTATTAACTCCAGAGTTAAAAAACGATGATCGGTCTACCGTGAACTTTCCCCGTATCATCGACTCATTGATCATTATCGTCAAATAAAAATTGAACACGCCGTGGTTCCATGCAGAAAAGCTTAATTGTATCTTCAACAATGTCAGATTGTTGACTTTTTAAAATATCACTATGAATGTACATAAGTGCTAAGCCATTCAAGCGGAGTTGTGTCATACTACTGCGAAGCCAAGTTTTCAATTTTTTAAGTGAGCTATAATATAAAGCAAAAACAAAAATATCTATGAAGAAGCACTATAAAAGCAGATTAATAAATTATACATACCTAAATGATCTTTCAACACTACAAGTAGTTGATGGAAGGGTTATTGCTATTAAAATACAATTTTTTATTGATGGGAAAAATGTTGTTTCATCTAAAAGTTCAAGAAAATCTGTATTATCTTTAATTTCTTTTTCACTCCAATTGCTGTACCAAATAAGACCTTCTTCTAATATATTATCTACCAAATCTCCATAAAATGACTTAATATTTTTCAATTTAGTGATAAGTTCTTCTTTTTTTATACTTTTCATATATTTTGGATGGATTGAGAAAACTTCAAATTTTTCAAAATCTTCAGCAAATCTGTCATTTAATGAAGTAATTAATGAATCCAAGTATGGAATGAAAATTGATTTTCTGTAGTAATCTACCGGATCAGACGAAGGGGTATTATTTCTCAGTGTTTGTTTTGACGCTATTCTTGGTGTTTTTAATTCAATGCCAAGTTCAATTAAGTATTTATTTACATCATCCATTGAGCTCAGAAAATGGATTAATGCAAATAAATACAATAAAAATTAGGTATTATCTAAATTAGCGGGGGGGGGCATGGCCCTCCCCGCCCCCCCCTGCAGGCGGCCTTGTTAATAGGTACCTATTATAGGTAATGTATGAATAATTGACAAAATTATGAATATTGAAGAATTAAGCCTTGTGTGGATTTTTTATGGGGGGGAGATGATATTGTGTATTGAACATTTTAGCAGCTTCATAATTTTATAAACCACCCCCCCTCGAATCACTTCTGCATTAACTACCTACTGTTATAACTTATAATATCTATACATATGATATATATCTTGTGGTTATAACAAATTAAAATCAAAATCAACTCTGCAGTGCAGATATTTTAACAATCATTAATTCGTGAAAGTTATTTTGGTTTTAATTGTAGATTTGTAGGTACCTATGTATACATAATATTGCAATACCTACCTAATATAGATTTTAAATGATATAACTATTACCTAACTAGACAATAATGTCATTATAATTTGATACGGTAAGTGATTCTGTTTTAGTATTTCTCTCTACAATAACTGTACGCCTGACGTCTGTACCCAAAACGATTTTATAATCATATTTTATCGTATTAGCTTTCTAAAATCACAGAGTACACTTATACAGTGGCGTATTTACGGGGGGGAATATGGGGAATAGATCCCCCCTTGATCTTTTTTTTTATAAAGTTAATTTTTCTCATTGTCTGTATTTCTTAATATGATATTACTTTTAAGTATGTCTGTTTTCTAAATGTTCTAGCCGTGGTAATTTTGCCGCTCTGATATATAGGTAAGTACTATATACGTCAGTAGTCGTTCGCGACATATATTATGTGGTACCTATATCTATTATATATATATCGGACAACAAAAACATATACCTCTATGGTAGTATGGTGTAAGTACTATATGTTTTACTTTTCTGCGAATTATTTTTCATGCAAGAGTGTTTATAATAAACGCGATAAACAGTTGGTAAATAAAACAAAATTTACATGAAAACTGTAGATTTACCATAGGGCGTGGGTTTATTTTTAGTGGCTGATGTGTAGTTATTGACTGAAAAAATTGTATTCACCTCTGGTTTACATGCTTTAGATATTTGTTATAAAGAGTTTATCCAAATAATCATGAACTCTTGAAAATATTTTGTACTTTCCCTGTATCAACTGCTACACCTAAACGAAGTTTTTATTAGGTAAGAAGTCTTACCTATTATAAATAGTATGACAGAAGTAAATATTTTATCAATTTTCCTATCTAATATTGAATAATAATTATAAATTAAGTACCTAGTAATTATTATATACTTTGTTTATTAGAACCGATTGGGGCTAACCTTACCTAACCTAACCTAACCGACTAGGGCCCGTTTTACAATCATAGTTTAAACCTCTGTTACACGTCTTAACCCACTAATTTTACAGGCATAATTCCGCGATTTAACCTATTGTAATAAGGATTAAGGGCCCTTATTCCTTAATGTGTTGGCTTTATTGGCATGTCACAGGTCAATACAATAATAAGGCCAGATGAGGTTATTGATGAACTGAGCATCCAAAAAATGAGAAAACTGGATTTTGTATTATAACTATTTTTTTTGTTTATCGTATTAAACACGGGATTGGCGCTAGTGTGAATTTATAACAAATGCTATTATAAGTATTAGGTACTATATAGTTGATGTTTCTTATTTCGTCTTGATCCACTTACTTCAATAGGTAACAAGTTAGGGGATTTCAAAAATGTATATATTGTGTGCGTATTTATAGGTGTATTATTAATTATTATATATTTCACCCCCCCCCCCCCCCCTAGCAAAATTCCTAAATACGCCACTGCACTTATAAGTACACATGAATATATATTAATATAAGTATGATTTTAAGCCCGGGTAAATATCAATAATTCTTGTTATTGCCGGTAATAAGGAATAGCAAACGAGTTTTTACACTTCCAAGAATATTTTTATAATCAACATTTGCATATTCATAAAACTCTTTCAAATGTTCAACTCGAACTGTATAGATATGAAAAAATTGAAAAATGTTGTTAACTATGATTTCTACATCGACAGGTAACACATCAGCCCTTGATTGCATTGAGTTGTGCAAAATATGAGCAGCGCAACCTACCCCAAAAATATTCGTTTTTAAATTTTTATTTAAAATTGAAAAAACATTATTTGAACCTTTTCTTAAAATACCTCCAAAGTTAGTATTGCAATTATCACTAGAAAATGCAATAATTTTATCTGTCAACTTATGCTTTTTCAAACTTTCAATTATATAAGTTGATAAAATATTTGCTGTTTCTCCTTTTAAATTTGTTACTTCAAAAATGTTGATGTGTATTCCCGAATTTATTTTGAAATAACGTTTTAAAATGGGTACAATTTTTAGGTTCATATGGTTAGAAGTATCTATCATAATTGTAGCAAAATGTATATTTTATATTTCCTTACAAATTTGTTGCATGGGGAAAGGAGGTACCTAACACATTTAAAACAATCGATTCAGCCTTAGTTCTAGCACAAGTAAATTTTTTATTATAAATTTGTTTTAAAAGAGATGATATGCAGTCCATTGATCAAAATGAGTGATTGTGTACCAGTGTACCACGGTATGAAATGCGAATATCCCTTTTTGTGCTGTGGTAAGTCTACTTTCGTCCATCGGATCATTAAAAAAAAAAAAAGAATTAGTATCTAGATAAGACGTAAATACTAAATTCATATTCATTTCAAAATATTAGCTAAGTCTACATAAATAAAAAATGGGGCAGTGATGGGAACCGTTCTGCAGTCTGCTGTACAACAGCTGGTGTCTAGTGGGTCACTGTAATGGATGTGTTAAATTTGAATTCAATGATACCTAAACACCTAATATACATCATTGTATACGAAAAACGAGTCTGAGTGAAGACGGTGTTGGTGTGTCAGCATAGGATATTTTATTTTATCTTATAGATAATATTGCTTTTATTAATATAATATATAGAGGTTTGGTTGAATTCATTTTAAATTCTATTTTTATAAAAAATCAGTGATTTGTTGGTAACATTATGATCTAGGTACTTGCGTATGACTGTATGAGGAACCTTTTACCTATTAATTTTCATGCCCCTCCACCCCCAAAATTGAAAAATCCTGCTTACCCGTGTCACTGCCCAACAGCCCTATATATGCAATACGGTCATAAGGATGTCACTGGCACGCGAACTGCGAAGACTGTTGTATAGTGTTGTCGATTACGAACATTGCTCTTATATAACGTAGGCAGTAGGCACCAATCTATATAATTGTACCTTCGACTTCAGCTGCTTACGATGCCTACGTAATCACCGCGGTATCGTCGAGTGCGTTCAAAAAATGATTCAGAGCTACATATTTTGTAACGGTTGACGTGCGGAAGGCAGAGCCGTTCAACCTTAGCCGCACTAGCCCGCAGAGGACGTACCTACATAGCTACATATTCGGGATCGTCAGGCAATTTACCAAAGTGGTTACGTATAGCCGTATAGGTACTTTCGGCGGTATCCGCGGTAACGATTCACAGACTATCGGCACCGAAGTAGGGGGGGGGGGTCGCGACACGTGTGGACGTATGGTGCGCTGAGTGCTGACCCGGAAAAACAGCAGCGCCGCCGCCGCCATTCGCCAATCGCGACCAGCCCGGAGCAACGTCCGTTGATAACGATAACCCGTTCGCCCGAGTACCCGACAGTCAACACTAGTTCGTCATGGATGTGTTTTGTGGTGCGCGCCGTTAACATCTGTCGTCTGTGATTACACCGTCTTCTCTTGAACATTTCCATAGCAGACGCTAGACAGTAGACGTCCGACCGACCGCGATATTTTGGGCCAGCGCTAGAGTGTCGCCCGGTCGATATTGTCACGTCGATAATCCGGTTTCTGTCCACGTCGTCAAAATATGAATTCCTTCGTGTTGAACAACAACAAGTGAGTTTCGTTTGCGTTGCATACGGTCTATAATAATATGATATAACATTATGCTGTGATGACTATGATCAATCACCTATTAATCATAATAATATTATTATGGTGTAGTAACCGTGGGCCGGTTGGTCTGTGACCGGAGACATAATAACGTTCGGTTTTGGCCCAAATTCAAAGGTCATCCCCGGGTAGCAGCTGGTGGGGTTTTTTATACTATTATGTTGTCTACGGTCAGAGCACTACAATCGACCATGAGAGTGCAACTGTGACCGGGCAATGCACCGTACACGACGATGACAACTTGCTACTCGTACTGTTATAAATTATATTTACCCGATAGATGAAGACTGGGGCATTTTCCCCTTCATTTGCCCTCTGACTTTTTAAAATCAGATTTTTATCGTCTGAAATAGTTATGGACACTGTGAGTACATTAGTGTAGTTACTAAACATTGACGATTTTGAGCTATTCAAGTTTTTAATATCATTATATTTATATTATATTATATACCTAGTTTTAACGCATTAAATATTTCCAATACGACATAATATACACTAGTGCCTTGTAAATAATGCTATTTTTACTATAAGAAAACATGTGCAACTCAAAATCGTCAATTTTTGAGCTGTTACACTATGTACCTAGGTACTTACAGTGCAAATTATTAGGTAAGTACCTATATTAGGTTTAAGTATTGAAGCTTAATCTTCTTTTTTAAATGCCTGCTGGAATCTGTAGGTATATATTGTATACCATATGGCACAACTTTTTACGGGTTTTCAATGCATATAATCAAGATAACTAATATACCTATAACTCGTGACAGTGTGGTCGTGTTAACAAACGCTGTAATCGATATATATTGATAAAATTTGTTAGTTACACTTTTGCACAGTGTGGACTTACCACTACACACGTATACCTAATTTATGTCCTACACGTCATAATACCGTATGATATAGGTACCTACTTAGCATTATATCACATTAACTTCCCTTCTTGGCTCCAATAATTATTATATTTTTCTTTATGATTTGGAGTAGCTAGTTGGTAAGTATCTGCATACAGATAAGTTAATAGGTGTAGTTAAGAAACATATGCTAGGTATGTTTCTTATTTCAGAATATGTAATTTATATATTATTTATTTATTTATATAGGCATACTTTATGGGTGTGACCAAATTTAAATACACATTAAAAACATGATAAAATACTAAAAATAGTTATTAATAATTATTATTAATCTAACAAAGATTAAAAAGATGTGTCATAATTTACTAGTTGTATGCGTCCATTGATTGGAGAATTCAGCTCATCATATTGGTGGTGCAGAAAGAAATGGCAATATTATGCCAAAAATATTTGTGTTTACCTCCTTGTTCCTTAAATGATTTCCCTGTTGTATAGTAGTTTGCAGTTAATGTAATTATTTTATTTAAGAAAATTATAGGGAAAATAATGTTGTTTATAACTAATAGTTAAACCTACAGTAAGAGGATGTCATATTTGCATTTGTTAACTCTGTCTTACTAACACTGAGTACAAACAACATATTTAAAAGCAAGTTATAAGCATTTTCAAAATTTACAAAACTATTCTTATATTAAAAAAAAAAAAAGTAAAATGGATTCTTATCAAATTTGCTATTTTATGAGTCAGTAAAATGAAGACACCACATTTGGGTCCGATGTGCTCTAAAATATTTACCTAAGTTATATTAATTGGTTGTTGGAACTTATTCATTGCCTATCTATATTATAATAGTAGGTACCTAATGTATTTTTCGTGTTATAATTATATTAATACAAATTGAACAAAAAGTTTATACACATTTTTTTAACTTCAAAGTTACTTAAGAGTTAACAGATAGAAACAATGTTTATCTTATGTATTGTGATCTGGTAAGCTTCCTGGAAGTGATCCAATACAGTTTCCGCCCTTCAAAATATTTGCCTCAATCAACTTTCTATTTATATAGTACCTACAATTAAAAAATAGTTGTTTATGTACTAATCATTACCATGCGTTGATCTTAAACTATATTGTTTTTAGCTTGGTTTTAACTGGGTTTTATTTTTATTAAAAAATATGTTTGGAATTAAGTATTATTAATTTTGTTTAGTGTATGTTTTGAATTTTGTTATTTATATTATGTTTTATCACTATATTCTACCAATAAAGTCTGCTCTCACCTATGATTTTCAGTCTTGACATACTGTTATAACGCAATATGTACATAGAGTTAGTCAGTTGAGAATCATATAAATTAAACCTTCAGTTCACTTTCACTTTTCCTCAAACTAGCAACTGCTGAAACTGTACAACCTGTTTTTTTTGTTCTCTGAATCTATGTTGCTAGATATAAGTGTTAGAGAAATTTATTTAAAAAAACTACTTATTTAACTTCCTATTAAACACATCCTAACTATTATACAATAAACAAAAATTGTAGAAAATGTTTGTACAACATTAATCTAATTTTAATTACACAAAACACTAAAATTCTATGATTTAATAACATTTTTAATGTTTTTTAATAAATCGGAACCTGGAATGTCTGTTTCACTGTTTGTTGTATTAGGTAGGTATTCATAGGTATTTTTTATTTTTTATCAATGCATTGATCTTAAGAAGATATAAGTTATTTATTCAATGTTTATAAAAATCATATGATTAGGTCAAGGTAGTTAGTAGTTACTTTCTCTCTAGAAGAAGAATTGTGTAATTATTTGAAAAGAGAATTCGTTGATGCAACTATACACTTAAACTCACTATGCATGAAAGTTAACTATATGATTATTGTAATTTCATAGAAATGATGCTAGTGAAATTTTTACTATGTAACTCTTGTGGTTCCAATGTTTGCATAAAATATGAATGGACCAAGTATTAAATTTTTGTTTTTGTTCCTTATACTTGGGTTATTGATTTTATCGCTTATATACATATGTCTGTTGTCTGTATATTATAATTCTACTGATTTTTAATATTTTCTATAATAATGAAAGACATTTTTGTGAGCTTATTGCAATGTTGCCAGTTTTTAAAAATATTATATTCATTTTTTTGGTAGATTTGATGATAACAGTACCTACCTACATAATATTATAAGTACTACCTAGTATGTATCTTATTTTTATTGTCTTAAAAAATAGTTCAAGGTTTGAAATAGATAAAAGGACATGCTGATTACTAATTGCATTACTCCATTCATGGAAATATTATTTTTTTTTTTTTTAAATGCAGTATGGGCATACTGGTTAAAAAAAATACTACTACATTGAAGTTTAAATTTAAACATTTAAGCAGGTATTTCAATTGTCATAATTAATTGTTGGCACACGTGTCGTATGCTATCTACTAAGAAAATGATATCTACAAAAACCTACGTATGCGTGTCGTATGCTATCTACCAAATCAATCATATTATATAAAAATCTACAAATCTTTCGCATAAACTTAATCCACTATTATTTTTTCCATTGTTATTTGTTGTCGATGTAAGTAAAAATGGATTTTCTTTACGAATGGATTGCCATGTTTGACAACCCTTTTTTTTACATCGTAAATATTTTGTTCTAATAATATCTCCGTTTACATCACGTTTCCTGCTTTTTTTTAAAGTTTCCTTCATTTCACCATTACATTGTTCTCCAATAGAATTTAATTTTGTATAAAGTTTTGTATTAGGTAATAAATTACGATCTTTTAAAAATTGTATACAAGTTTCGTCATTAAAAATAATTTTTCTATATAATTCACCCAAAGTACTCATTTTATAAAACCATAAATTTACAATTAATAAAAAACACACAACTACAACGTTTGATCTCGGCGATCAACGAACATACATACTAAATTCTAAAATACAAAATAACTGAAATTCCTAAAGGAATTATAAATATATATAATATTATATAGAAATATACGTCAATATAAATTACGGTAGATAACGTAGATACGGTAGATAGCATACGACACCGTCAATTTGTTGGTAGATAGCATACGACACGTGTGCCTTAATTGTTTTTATACAATTATTGTGACTGTTGTTTTAAAAAAAATATACCATGTGTAATGTGTCATAATAATATACTGATATACCTAAGGTAGGTACAATACTATATTGTACAATATGCATCAGAATACATAACTCATAAGTATACAAAAATAGAGATCTTCTTTGATCACACAGATATTGTATACATTTTAAAACATATTATAAAAAACATTATGACGAGAAATAGATAGGTATTGATCATAACTTTGTGATACACATATTGGTAAAAAGAGTGGGAGTGTTCCGTCGTGTTTCATTATCTGTAGATCATTTGCTAAGATAATATAACATTATTATAGGTACCTACAAATTTAAATTAAAGAGTTAAAGTTGACAAAAAAACGAGGAAGTCCTCTTATGCACGAGTCAAAACTAACATTAGTTATTCTTATTACAAATTAAATATTACTTGGTTTTAACACAAGACCACAAGTCAGAACTATTTATAGTTGATAAATATGTTCTATTTAACATGTAGATAGATTGTAGGTAGGTACATACCTCTAAGTATATATTTTAATTTTATTTAATATTTACAATCGATAATTTCTAATTAAATAATAAACATTTAACTAACATACCAATCGTACAACCCCAAAAAATAATAATGTTAAGAAAAATACATTAAAAAACAAATTTTCAAATTTTCAATGAAAAAATATACATCTACGCAGACTGAATGCAATTTAATTTATTGTGACATTTATTTTGTCATAATAAAAATAATAATAAATCATCGTGTTCAAAAATCAATTTTCTATGGAGGTCGATATTAAAGTGGTATTAGTTATTACTATGTCGAGCTTTTGTTGAAATAATCATTGAAAATTATCAAATTATTAGTAGCCTTGGTATTATAATATTATTCTTACAACTTTGAAAGTAACAATAAATCTTCGGAATCATCATGATCCTCAGTTTAAATGTCATATGTAGCGATTTATCCTATATTTTTCTTAGTTGTTTTATTATTATTTTTACCCTTACTCTAATACTTTTGCATAGACGAAAATAAAGGTGAGGCTTTATTGGTAAGTCTCCTTAAACATTTCAATAGCCCCTAAACATTTCCTATTTTTTTAGGATTATTCATATTTATTACGGCTTCAGCTCCCCCCCCCCCAATCTCAAACGCTATTTGCTCCTTTGTACTTAAGTAACAATTAGGGACTGAGACACCATTGGGCATAAAACACCTTTTTTGCAACACAATTGAGCATAAATTGTTGACGTATCAAAGGAAACTGAAATACAAAAGAAAACCAACGCGATTGAGCATAAAAAACTTTGCATTTTCAATTTTGAACTGTATTATACAACAATATTTATTTAAATTATTATAATAATTCAAAATATAATATGGCAAAAAAATATTGTGTTTTCATAGTCAATATGTAACATACCTAGTTACATTATATTATAGTATATAGATCTGTTTGATAATAATAATAATATTATGAGCAAAATCAACATGAAATGTGTTAATTTGAAATTTTTTTCTCATAATTTTAAACATATAGTATTTAAAAATTGCCCTATTTTAATATAAGTAGACCTAGTTTTATTTTGTAAAAAAAAAGTAAACAAGTGGTATGTAGTATACATTTTTATATCCATGTATTGTGTACAATTGAATAAAATATTTTGGAGTATAATTAAATGCGCTATCGCCAAAATACTCAGTACAATTATTTGTCATAAATTGTATATTTTGTTCCGTAGTTAAACATACAAAATTATCATCAGTCGGCATGTAAATTAATTGATGACCCTTCTATTTAAAACATTCTTCATTTTGTAAGTCACTTCATTGATAAATTGCTTCATCCAAAGAAGTTGGTAATTTAGGATAGGTCTGCTTCTGTTTATCATACATTGCTTTTGATACATTTCTTACATTTTGATTGTTTAAATTTGATGTTGAAGATGAATTTAAAAGTTTGGTGTGAATAATTTTAAGTGGCCCTGTAGAAATTGATTCTTCAGCTTTTCTCTTGCACAAAAAAACTTGTGTTTCTATTTTCTCAATAGAATTTTGATCTTGTTTATGTTGTCCAGCAGTTTTAATCACTTTACGTTTATCTAAACCTGAGAACATTATTGCTGAACATTTATTATTCGTACACCTTCATCTCAAAAGATTAATCTTTTTTCCGCTCTCCAATTAATTTATATTTGTATAAATTTACTAAGGCCCATTATTTGCCTCTTTCTGATAAAATAATTGTTATATCATTTATATCCATATTAAAAAAAAGCTGCTCTGCTGTACAGTAGGTTTCAAGTTGGTCACTGTATAATGGATGGTATTAATTTTGAATTCAATGATACAATATCATTGTATAAGAAAAACAATTCTGAGTGGAGACGGTAAGTCAGTCTAGGTATAAGACATATTATATACTTATCTATGGTATTAAAAAAAATTTACCTATAATAGGTATGTACCTATAATAAATTCCAAATTAATCATATCACAATATCCATTAGGTACCTACTTATAACGCGTTATACATCAACAACAAACCCTGATGCTATCATAGATATATAATAGTGTACTTTAGAAGTTTCAAGTACCAACGAATAATATTATATACAATCACAACAAAATAACTAAAATAGTTATTCTAGTTTTTTTTATGCAATTTCATCCAAATTTGAACTTCAAATGACTATAAAAATAAACTGTGCTTATGTATTTTTTAGATTTTTTGGTAACAGAATTAACTACTTACGTGAAATCTTGTTTTAAATTTTCAATCCTTAGATATAAAGTTGAACATTTTATAAATTTTTATCTACAAAATAATCATTCAATTTTAAATTTGATAAATTTTGTCAAAATTCGATCTTTAAATGCTTATAAAAAAAAATTGTGCCTATGTATTTTAATATTTTTCAACTGGCATTGTAACAATATATCAGGAGCCTTGTATTACACTTTTAGCCGATTTACACTTTTTGGCCCAACAGATAAAACTTTATTGATATTTATAGAAAAAAAAAGTAAAAAAATTAAAAACTGTAAATGTCCGTAAAAAGCTCAAAAAGAGTCAAAATATTTTCAAAATTGTTTGGTGTATAGGAAATGCGAATATAAACATTCAGTGAAATTTTTATGTGTCTACAGTTATTCGTTTTTGAAATTGAATTACAAAAAAATAAGGAAATCGCTACATGAGAAATCGAGTGAACATCTAATGTTGTAAAAAAGTGAATTTCAAACGCTCATACAAATTTAATTTGACTGTCCGGTAGAGATTTTTTTTTTGATAAAGGTAGATAATCTTATAAGGAATCTTGTATCACATTTTAAAATCTTAGATTTAAAAAGAAAAATTTTTACGAATTCTTAACTCTAAATAATTTGCTAATTTTCGTAATTTTACTTTATTTTGTCAATTTTTGAACTTTAAATGTTTATAAAAAAAAACTGTGGCTAAAGATTTTTAATATTTTTCATCTGCCTTTGAAACAATATACTAAGAACCTTCTATTAAATTTTCAAGCTTTTTAACCAACAAATAAAATTGTATTAATATTTTTAGAAAAAAATATGGAAAATTAAAATGTCCCTAAACAGTTCAAAATAAATCAAAATATTTCGAAAAGGTTATATGTATCTACGGTCATTTGTTTTAAAATTACCCCAAAAACCAAATTCAATTTTGTGAAAAATCGATTTTGCGTAAAAATTCCCGGTTTTCCTTAATTTTTCTTTTTGCTTTTGAAAATTACTGGGAATTTTAAATTGTGACCTCCCCAATGCACCAACGATTTTCACTTTTCAATCGAACAAGATACTGAAGTTGAAAATCGAAGCATTATTTCGGCTACTTATCGTTGTACACAGACACAAAAAAAAATTTGTTTTTTTCTAAATAAATACTTTACTTTGTATATAAAGCTTAAAAATTTGTCTAAACTCTAAGATTACGCACTCGATCAATTGATATTAGTATAATTAATTTTTAATAAAATCGACTGTTTGGTGATTACTGTTCTATTGGTACGCTATAAAAGTATAAAACATACTTTTATCAATTTCGTTTTCGTTAAAAATATCTGTGGTATTTTTTTATACGATATAATATTAATATATAATGTACTTATTGGTATTTAAGTTTTATTTATATTATCTTTAAATGTTCGTTTAAATTTGCGTGCTAATTTTGAAACCTGCACTCTGCTGTAACTAATTTATTAATTAACGTTACGTATTACATTACATTGTTTTTAGAAGCTATATTATATAACAAAACCTATGATATACATGTACTTATATTTCATTAATATTCATATAAACATTTCATATTTATGTTTACCTATTAATTATTTTAAAATATTAGGTACTTTGTAAATATTTTGGCGTTTTTAAGTTCACGCTATACAAAAAAATTAAATATTCTATAAAGATAATTGTTGAATTAAAATAAAATAGTTATGCTTACTAATATTTTTTCGGTATTTCTTCATTTAAAATACTTTAATACTATACTTATCTAATAAATATTTTTTTTATAAATTATCAAATTTTAATTATTTGAATATTCTTACAACTTATACATCGCTGTTGCTGTTGCTTTGCTTCTTTGGGTCTGTTGTTAACACGCAATACATTATTGTAAGTGCAATACTAAAATGTATTTTATAGTATTAAAATAGTTATAATTATTTTAATAGAAAGTTATTATATAATGAATTTCTCGGTAATACATATTTTCTCAATTATGAGATCGAAATGTTTGGAAAAAGAGTATTAAACATGCAAGCATGCAATTTTGGGTTGATAGGGATGGTTTTTTTTAAATTTTTAATGTAAATCAAATATCTTAGTTAAAGTCGAAATTTTTATGATTTTACTAAAATCATTTGATTTGATTTTAGATTCGTTAAATCACACTATTATTTATATTTGATTTACTAATATATTGGCACTTTAAATCAATTTAGAATGTTATATTACCAGACAATGCATTTTAGAATAAAAATAAAAGAATTATAACTAATAGAAAGTCGGTGTCAGCATCGTTATAATGTTGATGGGTGACGGAGAATGTCTTTTTGTGAGATGATTGTGTTGAGTAATGTGTAATGACACAACGTTATAAAATTAAATGTATATAATAGGTATGTAGTACATAGTATTTTTGTATGTGTTTACACCATTAATAATGTAAATTATATATTAAAAAAACAGAACCTATTAAAAACATTGCAGTTACGTAACACAACATAAGTGACACGCGTGTAGTTTGTTTTGCATTATACGTTTTTTAAGGCTTCAACATTTTATATCCATATTTTAATTATTTATATTTGGTATTCGACACGTCGTGTACGCTGTACCTCCACGTATCTTACATCAGCGATTCTCAACCCGGGAGTCATGTGTAGTCATACAGTACCTACATTACTTTATAATATATTAAGGGGCCTGCTCGCGATTTTTCCAATTTTCCGCAATTCTATAAAATTTGAAAATTAAATTTTATATTTTAGTTGCCACCTCCAATTATAAGACTTTTCCACTAATCTACTCCCCAATACCTATTTAGGGGGGGTTGATAGGGTGTATTATATCGGTCAAAACACAGGTTACAGGAAAAACTCTCACACCTCGTAGATTGGTCCGATTTCCGTAATTTTTTTTTTGTTAGATAGAGGAATATTTTTTACAGGGCGCATTGGACTTCGATTTTTGATTACGTCGCTAAAAACAAAAAATAATACAAAAACTAAAAAGTTGTAAAAATTGATTAAATTCAAACTTGTAACATAAGATTTAGAAAAATAATATTGAAAAATCCAAGTCCAATGCGCCCTGTAAGAAGTCTTCCTCTATCTAACAAAAAAAAAAATACGGAAATCGGACCAATCTACGAGGCGTGAGAGTTTTTCCTGTAAGGCATGTTTTTGAGCAAAAAAACAGGTCGCGTGCAGGCCCCTTAAATAAATATACACATTATACGTACTATATTATAGCGTTTAATGAATCCGATATTTCAAATAGATCATAAATCATGTTTTAAAAATCATAATAATTGCTATAAATAATGGGTTATTATTTTATCGTATTCAACTTATATCTATATCATTGCGTAAAAAATAATTCAATAACATAAAATGATTAAGAGATGTGTAGTTTTTAATAATAAATTGCATATTTTGTTACATATAATTTATTTGATTTAAATAGTGCTCCGTTATACAAATATTAAATATTTTAATTTTCATATATTAATAAGTGTATTAATAATCTTGATGATCATGAATATTATACATAAGTATATTGTATATACATTTCAAACCAATTAAATTGTATATTGGTGAGGAGTTGGTGTAATGCATTTGCCTGCGAAATTTGTTTAAGCAACATGTTATTAACTATTATAATTTATATAAATTTGTTTCGTCAATCGACAAAATAATGCTTATAAGTTATAAGTATACTGAAATCCCTAGGTGATTATCGAAGGCTGTAACATAACGGTCGTTATTACAAAATAAACATGTACAAGTGTGATGTTAATTATTACAATAAATATCTATACATATAACTCACAATTTACGGAGTGTATGGCATTATTATTTAATAGTACGACCTATAATTCTAATCGGATGTTGGAATTGTACGAAATATTTATAGCAATAGGGTGGTAGTCACACTGTGTGATACTGCGTATGCACGTCTAGTCTTATTAGTTAGTAATATTAATTTCGCCATGAATACCTAGATGTCTGTAATAATTATTATGTTGATTTATTAATATGACTTATGAGTATACTTACTTAATAAATTACAAAATACTTACATATTATTATAATTCTTGAAAATAAGAACAAAATATATTATTCTTAGTATTCATACACGGGTCATATAATTTAATATGACGCATGCGGATTTGATGATAATGAAATACTTTATACCTATTTCAAACACTACGAAATGTTTATTATAAATTTGAGTAAATGTATTTGTTATTAAATCGATTTTAGATATTAAGCAAGTCCTTTGGTTGTCAAAGGTTAAATGAAATATAAAAAAAATATATACATAACTATATTTTCAGTAAGTTATTTATTAAACGTATTTCTATATCACGTTTAAAAACACTGCCATAAAATGTTATGTACGAGATGTTATGTAGACCTATTATACGACTAGGTTCAAAATTATATGATGCATTGATGCCTGTGGATGTCCTTGTCCTCTCTTAGTTTTGAATGAAAAATGTTCAAACAAACCATTTTAACATTCTGTGTTTTATTGTGACAAACTTATAATAGTGGCGTATATAGAAGTTATTTTTACTATGGGCCAATTGCATTTATTAAGGGACCTAGGGGCTAGGGGTTTGAATTATGACATATACATATACATTAGGTATATGACATGGTTTTATAATTGAACCTGCAATTTCATTATGGGTATTTGGTATAGTTCCCCCTCCCTGTATGCCTCTAATCTTGGTAGGCTGGTAAATTTGGATTCTATACTGCAGTCTATAATTTTCATTTAATGTTATTGTTTCTATATATTGTGCATTATGTGTTGAGTGTAGTGTATAATACTTGTTAATCTATTCCATATAATTTAAATCGTATTTAACGTTAATCAAAATGGGAAAGATAAATATATTATTATATTCGGTTTATTAAATTAATAGCGTTTACTATTACAGTATCACACATTCTATATTATTGTGACCTACGATGAGATAATAAAAAAAAAACTCATTAATTATTCCTTTCAATAGAGTTATTTAAATATGCTTGAATAGAAACACATAATACATAATACATGCAAAAAATCTATCGTAAGGTCTTTATTATACACAATTATGTATGCCTGTATACTAATTATACACACAAATATACGAAACAAAATATGGTAAAATCGGTGGCAGTGATTAGTGGTTAATTGTTTTTAAAGTAATGCAAACATTTATTACCATCTAAAACTCCAGTTTGTACCAGTTACAATATTATATTCTAAATTCTAATGTTTATGGATTATAAACATGTCTTATATTATTATTATCTTATACAGTAAGTTATACTTTTTGTTTGTCAGATCACATGTCAACAATAGTAGGTAATATTGCAGCTTGTGGAATTGGCATACTGATTAACTAATAACTATACGCGAATAAATATACAAATTTATCTATATAAGCTATGTAAGTATTTATATACGTATAACGTATACATATACAAATACGAATACTGAATAGGTGGTTCTACAATAAATCTAGTCTTTTAAATAGAAAATTTAAATCATTTTGACCCATCCACCACATAGACGTATATTAATACGATTGCTAGGTTAATAATCATTTTAAAATTTAAAAAAATTGGTAAAACAATTTTAAAGTTGTTCAAGCCATAGAGATTTTGTTTATTTTTTTTATCACAAAATAAAATTACCAAAACACATACAAATACAACTTTTAATACAATATGAAAATTACCTCAGAAGCTCATTCCACCTCATTCCTCCTTCCGCCCCATTTCAATATATACTATATATATTATATAATATAATCGGGTCGAAATACGAGTATTTAGTGATGTTGTCAACTTGCCAGAAAGGAAAACTATTTGGCTATACCTACCTACATACTAATAACAATTTTTTCTCCTCTTATTTGGTATCACATAATCACATTGTCTGTATAGGTACTTCAAGAGTTATGTTATACATATTATGCAAAGGTTAAAATACGTATGATAAATACTTTTATTTGAATGAATTGAATACAAATAAATTAGGAACAATAGTAAACCTAATGTTGTTTTCGTATTCAATTGTTGAACATTCATTATGTGAATTTTTGTGTTGGATATATTTAAGTTAAGTTATTCAATATTCTTATTAAATAAATTAGCAGCCAATTAATATAATACTGACTATATGAACTAAATACTTATGAAATATTTATCAGTCAGCTGTAAAATCATTTGATTTAAGGTACTTATATTGTATTTACTTTTAGACTCGACTTTAGTGACTCCATAGTTTATGTTTAAATGTTATACAATTTATCCGGATTATTTATCAGTTTATTTTAAGTATAATATTAGTACCTACACCAAAAAAAATAATAATAATATTCTATTAGAACATGAAATAAGTAGGTATAGAAATAAAATTAAACACGTCGATGCCACAAGTTGATGAACACTGTTATTGATTGAGTTATAAAATGTTGATGACACATTAATATGTTATAATAATATTATTTAGTAAAATAAATTATTTTAAAGTAATCGAATAGACCATAAAAACTATAAAATAAAAGTCCTGTATCGATTTAAAATAGCAGACAGCAGTGTCACTGAGGGGGTGTGCCAACTATATATAGCATTTTGGTAGTATTTCGACTTTAGGTGTGGGGGGTACCTGCTTGCGCGTAACGTTGTTTTAAAAACCAAATTATCGATTTACATTCTACTCCACGTAGTGCTTAAAAACGAATTAAAAGCTTATTATAGTACATCGTGCTCATTTTATTGATACTATAATACTGTAGTCTGTATAGTTGTATACATCTAATAGAATAACGCAGAAAAATTATCCTTGTGGCGTTTAAATTCACGACGAACAGACCAACTGCACACGGTCATAACAATACGTCATAACAATTATTATTACACACACACACACGATAGTATTATTTTGATTTTACTATTTTGCTTGGCTATCGGAAATAGGTAGTGTGCGTATGCAAGCTCGTAATTTTACCGCGTACATATACATAGAGTCGTCACTAGAAGTGGGGAATGACGGCGGTGTCTTTCAAGGCAAACAAAGGTTATTTCCTAGTCCCTACTATTAAAACATTCAGTCGCCAACTGTTATTATATACGTTATATATTATTATATATATACGCGAGCGCCGCGCTACTACGGCGCGCAGGCTAATACGTAGTCAAGTCCAACATTAGTAATATTATGCAGCTAGGTAGTGGTTGCGATGAACTGCAGGCAAACGGTCCTCGTACGTTCCCGATCGGATTATGCGTGATATTTAAAATAGGTTTTTTATTCTTTTCGAATTCAATCCGTACGGAAACCGGACGCTGATATCCGTACAACTATTATTTATATATATACGTATATATATAAATATATAGACGTACTATCGAACACCGAGCGCAAAAGTTTTCATCCTGTTGCCGCTGAAGCGATAATTATTCATCATGACCATAATCGATGAATCCATCGTCGTTCCCATGGACGAGCTGTCCACCGTTAAACAAGACGGCCGTTTAATTATCGATCCCGTGTCTGTTGACAGGAAATCTGGCGCGGTCAAAGTGACGATCACGCCATGCCAGCCCAAGACCCTGAGTCACCTGCCCAAGAGGCCGCCTGTGGACATCGCCTTCTCCGACCTCATGTACACCGTGACCGAAGGCACCAAAAACAGTGAGTGTATATTTAAACATTATATTTTCATACATTATATTCATATATTTTATATCCTACGCAGATATATATTTTTTTATTTTTTTTTATTCTTCAAGAGATAATGGTCCCCACTGAACTTGTTCGTATTATATATATTGAAATTTTATGTTGCAAATTTTAAAAAAACATGTATGTATTTATACCGTAAAATCGACTAGTCGAGTTGACGAATAGTAATTATGTTACCTAGTTATATTATTGTGTATTATTTTATTTGTGTCGACAAGGCCATTTCAGACGATATTGTCATGTTCGATACTTAACCATTTTGGCCTTTCTACCATCGGTATCATCGCGGTATAATTTAGGTATACGGTTTGTTTACATATTAACTAATATGAATAGATGGGGTTTAAAAGTTGATGGGTATGTTTGTACGCGTCCTTTCAGAAATGTTGTCAATTTTTGGTTTTTATGAACACGTTTATTATTTACATATAATTACAACTCATTACCCCTATGCCCTCCTCCTCACTCATTCACGCTACTTTATAAAACGTATTATCCTGATTATACGGTTCATATAATAATGAAATGCAGTTTAAATTTGGGAATAAGGTTAATTTGGCCAATTTAACTGTATAATATTTGATAATGACGGTGCGAATACATAATATGTCTAAATATTTAACGTAAGTAGGTTATAAGCAGATCTGTGATAGATATAAGGTCACACCGGGAATCTAAAACATGATATTTATGACACAACGTACAATTAATTTATGAACGTCTGAAGTCCATCTTGATCACGCGTATTATTATGTCGGACACATATTATATTATTACAGTAGGTAAATTATTACTGTTGCGAAGGCCGACGAATCAGCGTTTTCTTATTGTTTTCTTATTAGGTAGTTGTTATTGTTTTTGAGTCCAAGTCCGTTATAATATTAGTTACATGTATAGCTAATAAATGGTTGGAAATAATATCTCTCTTATACCAGTGGCGTATATTATGCTGGGCAGATTTCTTTTGTAATTATTTTTCCCCTGCTGGTTTTAAAATTTTAAAAATAATACTACATTAGCTATAGTGTACCCTGCTGCAGCAAAATCTTTTCATAATAATTTATAATAAATTATTACCAAATACTCAGCGACGATTAATAAGAGGGAAAGGCCAGAAGGTCGAGTACTCCCCCTACCTGCAGTCCAAAGGTATAGTCCGTGAAAATCATTGGATCTCCTAAACAGTGTTTTCCAAACTGTGCAATGTACAACAAAACTTAATAAAAACATTGGGATTTTAATTGTTTCCATTATACTTCAGGATAGGTATCAAAAAGCTACTATATCAGTATTATACCTAGGTACCTAATTATTTTATTTATGGTTGTATGCTTGGTGTTCTTCGTTACTATGCAAATTCGATACATGTTAGTTTCTTTACGTTTTGAATTAAATTATTAAATGAGGTTATACCTAATACCTATACATGACATTAAAACTCGAAGGTTACATATTTTAATTTGTATAATGTATTAAATCAAAGTATTAGGTGGTAATTCAAATTCTTCCATTTATAAAACAAATTGTAACAAGATATTTTCAGGAACAGTAACAGTTTTGCTACCACCAAATTTAAATTAACATTGCGTTTCACTATCCTATTATTAATTAATATTGAATATATAGTAACCACAAAAATCTGTTTATGATAGAGATATATACGAATTTATAATAATTCCTGTACACATTTTATAGAGAAGAGGCAATGTCTCCATAATTATCAATCCCCTGCAAACGAAATTACATTATCATAATTTGTTTGAAAACAATTAGGTACAATCTATAAGGAGGTAGGTATATAGAATAATAATACAAATATTAATTGCCTTTTTATATCTTATATTTAATGGATACATAGCTTAAATATGAATTTAATAACATATATATATATATATATTATATACTATTAACTTAAACCTACCTACAACTTATACTCACCTATAATAATATAACCGTTATTATATCATTCACCCGAATGCAGTAGAAGAAAATGTTTGCTTCAAATGTGGATTTAAAAATTTTATAAATTTATATTGCATATTCGATTAGTTAATATAACTAATAAGTACCTAATATTCATGATATTCACCTTATTTCCTTTTCAAATTTAATATCCGTCTTAAACGAAAAAAAGATGAATGTTCAGTTATAATTAAATAGGCAATATCACAACTTTGAACTTTAAGTTTAATCATATCTTATTCGGGCGATGTCCGTCTTTATTGATCCATAATACGTGTTTAAATATTGAACGCGATTTCACCTGGTGAATTTTAATCAATAGTGATATTCAGCAAATAAATATATTATGCAACACATTAATAATAATAATAAAATGTATTTATTAAAAATATTGGAATTTAACCCATTAGATATTGAACTGTTGATATACCTACATTATATATATAGGTATACATTTTTCTATTGTTTATTAGGTAATTAATAATTATACATTTTTCCTGTCGGCCGGCATTATCTATTCCATTTAGGAATTGTCTTATCATTTAATTTCGTTATAGTTAGACTTTTATTTTAGTTTTTTATTTAAGTCTATATGCATAATTCATAACGTATTATATTCTTCAATACTTCTCATTCCTCGCATTTATCCATAACCACCGGATGTGTCTCGATCACTATTTATCCATGACCAAAACTCGTTTGTGTATTTCAATAACAAATACATGACTCTCACTTATTAGTTATTATGTTCTAAAGGCAATTTCCTCATTGTGCTGTCTCTAAAAATATAAAATAAAACATTGAATCCTTGTAATTATTGTATGAATAATATTAAATTCGATGATATTTATAATTATAGAAATGCTAAAAAAGTATTACTTAAACTAAAATTCTTGGGTGTGCTGTAAGCTTTGTATTTATTGGTTATTATTTAGAATTAATTATTTTTATTTTTGAACACTAACCACCTTAATATTTTATAAAGCACCTACGATTACCCATATAGGTTGTAAATTTGAACTTAAGATTTAAGTTTGTATTTGAAACAGCTGCTATTACTTGATAGTTTTTAGCAACCTTGAGCAAATCAAAAATAAACTGCAAAGAAACCATGAACTCTGAAAAATATTTTGATCATTTATGGGCAAACGGCTGGGATCCGTTCTGAATAGGTATTGTTTTTTGTATGCGGTGATAATAATTTTTGTTACATACCACTGATCATTTAAAAATTTATGAAATTAGTGGTGTTTTTGTATGTTGTTTATTCAACGCCTAAGTAGGAGTAATTTAAATTTTTTTTTTTTTTATTTTTTTTTACTTGTGACTTTTAAAAAATGAAATTAGCATTGTTTTTATAGCACATTAAAATAACGAGGATTATCAAGTATTACATTACATGTGTGTAGATAATTCCTAGCGAAATTTTAATGACTAGTAATGTGTACATTATAAGTTATAACCATTGACTTAAACATAGACCATTAGTTTTTTACTAACCGAAGGAATCTTTGTCAGGCTTTAAATGCAAGGTCACGATTTGTGGAGTGTCCTCGAACAGACCGGTTGTTCTCACTCGTATAATATTATAGCATAAAACTTTTCAGACATAAGGAGAACCCCTAATCATATTATCTCTGGAAAGCCTGTATATTTCATATTGTTATTGTAATTTAATATTATTTATTTATTCCATATATTTTTGTACTTCTGGAATCTCCAATCAGAAAACATGCCATGTGATTATTTAACTTTATAACATTACTATTACTTTATTACTAAATTATTACTTTATTACTAAAAGTAGTTCTGCACAAAATATATCCATTATTTTTGAAGGTCCTACATAGCGGATGAAATACGTTCATGATATTTAATTCATATTATTTTATGCATTTCTACTAGCGAATACCTTCTATAAATATTATATAACCTCTTTTAGAATAATTATAAGCTGTTTACAACGTTATCCGATTTCAAATCATAATGTCAGGCACAATTATCATCGATATTTATTTGTAACCTATATCATTCAAGAGAATGTATAACATTTTTTGAACTTGAGTCTTATGTTAAAAAATTGTAGCGACTTGTGTGTTTATTTTTTACTGCTATTCTCTCTGTAGGTAACTAATTATATAATATGGATTTTAAAATTGAGCTCATTATATGTTGCCTTTAACCGCTGTTTAATAAAATGTGTTTCACAATATCATATTTGTATGCATAACTCACAATATTGATGTTAAAATATATGGAAATAGAGTACCTATAAACAATTGCGGAAATGATGAGAAACTTGTCATGGTTGATGACCTTACTTAACATTCGCGACTCGCGTACGTAAAACGTAGGTAGTTGGTAAATTTTTTTTTGACATTTTTACACTACATAATATACATATAATTAACACTTGCCTAGGTATTAAATTTTGTTGATTTTGATTAAAACAACTCTTAAATTCTTGCGTATGACTGTTGGATCATTTTGAGTTTCCCGGCGTGCTAGTCTTATTTGAAATACTGGCACGATAATGCGAAACAAAAAATATTTATAGTTACTCAGTCTGTTGTTTCTGTAATACAACTGCAATATATGTTGAGGCCGTCGAAGATATGGAGAAGATCGAGGATCAGCGGCATAACAATGAAAATATTTCATAAGGAAAAATCCTTAAAACTCAATAGTTTTCCGAAATATATTTTTTTAACGGATTTTATAACGAAATTGTTTATTAAAAGGAGATTGTTTTTTTCATTGACTAATGTATGCATGGTCAATGTATGTTTCACATACGGACATTAGATCCAAAATGTTGAATTTTTATGTGTATCTATGGGTATATTATAAGTATATTATAGGTATATATATATATTATATATATAGGGAAAATGAATTAAACAAAATCACTTTTTAGTGTGACGTTTTTAACGGTTTCTGATGTATATCTTGATTAGATATACACACAAATCCAATATTTCAGCTTTTAGTCGCTTTAAGATTGAAGAAAAAAAATATTTCAGATAATTTAAAGTTCAAATGTTGACAAAATGTATCACATTTAAAATTTAATAACAATTTTGTAGTTAAAAATTTAAAAAATGTTCAACTTTTATAGCTTAGGATTAAAAATTTAAAACATGATTCCACGTAAATAGGTTATATATAAATTAATTTATTCACCTTAATATCATCAAATATACTTCGTAATATCATAGGCTGACTGTCTGTTTTCGCTCAGAATCATTTTTCTTATACAATGATATTATATCATTGAATTCAAATTTAACACCATCCATTACAGTGACCCACTTGTAACCTACTGTACAGCAGCGCGACTTTTTTCTATATGATATTTTGATCGCTGAGATGCTGCCGTTCGCCTTAAATTAAAATACTTTGTTTATTTTGTGTTTATAATTTATTATATTTTCTTTCTTTCAGCTTCCAAAAATATTTTAAAATCCGTAAGCGGCCGTTTGAGATCAGGCGAGTTGACTGCCATCATGGGGCCATCCGGTGCCGGGAAATCCACACTGCTGAATATTCTCACCGGATACAAGTAAAAACAGTTTATTTAATGTTACTATTATAACCGATCATTATTAAGTCGTTGTCTCGTATTATATTTTATATTGCTTTGAATTTTACTATCGGAGGAGTAGCAGAAGATTAGAAAATCCTTTTATAGTGTTTTAAATGTGATTTTTTTCACCCAATGTTAAATGCTTTTGTTTGCAATATAGAAACTGATTATAATTATTTAGTCCATATCAACTGGACAAGGTGTCTGTATGGTATGTTCACTGCAGTGTTATAAAGTTCATTATGATAGTTAAGTGTATTGGTTATTGTTACATATTCCTTTGTTGTTGATTCATATTTTATCACGCGAGATATACATTTATTTTCCGTACTATGGCATTTGTTGGTTCTGTTCAATGTTGACCCATACACCCATTTATCACTGTATGTAGGTAATACAAAACATGTGCAATAGAATTTTGTAATCATAATATATATTAAATAATAATTATATATGTGTTAATACCGTATGTTCCGCTTTACTTTTCAGATGTTCTGGAGTTAAAGGTTCCATCACGATTAACGGACACGAAAGAAATTTGAGTCAATTCAGAAAACTATCATGTTATATTATGCAGGACAATCAGCTCCATGCCAATTTATCTGTAGAAGAAGCTATGCAAGTGGCTACTTCGCTAAAGTTAGGGTCAGACATATCGAAGGACAGCAAATATCAAGTGGTTAGTCGCAGTACACGTACTGTTTAATGTTTATTTTTCAATTATTGCCGTCCCCTACAACCAACAAAAACAAATATGAGCTCGGAAATAAATATCGAAATTTTTCGTTAATCTAACTTTGTTTTCAGATTCAAGAAATATTAGAAACATTAGGTTTACAAGAACACCGAAGGACAATGACAAGCAATTTGTCAGGTGGACAAAAAAAACGTTTGTCCATTGCTCTTGAACTTGTGAACAATCCTCCCATTATGTTTTTCGATGAGCCAACTAGGTTAGACACATTACTAGCACCACGATAAACGTCCAAACACGTCCAAATATTAATACATGTTAATTTATACAATTTCAGTGGCTTAGACAGTAGTTCTTGTTTCCAATGTATTTCCCTGCTGAAATCGCTGAGTCGTGGCGGCCGTACAATCATCTGTACGATTCATCAACCCAGTGCTCGGCTGTTCGAGATGTTTGACCATCTGTACACCCTTGCCGAAGGACAGTGTGTCTACCAGGGATCCACGAAACAACTCGTCCCTTTCCTCGGCACCCTCGGACTCGAATGTCCCAGTTATCATAATCCCGCTTCTTACCGTGAGTCAAACTTAATAGGTTCTCGAATAAATAAACTCGACGTGTGCTAATCGAATTCCTTGTGCAGTTATCGAGGTGTCATGTGGCGAGTATGGTGACAATGTACGCAAATTGGTGACGGCCATTAACAATGGAAAATATGATATTCAAGTTGGTAAACCATTCCCTCAACCAGAAAATTTGAATAATGTCAACCAGAAGGAAATAATGAAAAGTAAATATTTCTATTCATTGTTTCATCAATTAAACTAATCGACATTTTTTAATTTTAATTTTTTTTTTGGTTTCAGGTAGCAACTTGTCTTCAAACTTCATTGAAATAGATAAATTATCAAAATCTGTGGATTCTGATAGTTTATTGCAGTATTCAGGAAATCAATTTTCTAAACCTGGTAAGTGCTCATTTAATGTTGTATAAATTCTTCATGAACTACATTGCATCATAATAATATGTACATTACATTACTTTTTGTTACATTGTAGATGACGCTATTAATACAGAATTAAGTTCTATTAAAACTGGAAATCTAAATAATGCAGATGAAGCAACTGATACCTTATTAAAGAACGGTTTACCAAGTAGTCAACAGCGATATGCTACATCTGAGTTTGCTCAATTTTGGATTGTTCTCAGGCGGACATTACTGTTTAGCAGAAGAGATTGGGTACGGGTTTATAAAATTAGTCAAATAAATAAATAAAAATATTTATAAATGGATTAAAAATACTATACTATAACAACTGGTTAATCTTATTTCAGACTCTTATGTACTTACGTTTGTTTGCACACATTTTGGTCGGATTTTTAATTGGTTCTTTGTATTATGATATTGGTAACGATGGCGCCAAAGTACTTAGTAATCTTGGATTTTTATTTTTCAACATGTTGTTCCTTATGTACACATCAATGACAATCACCATTTTATCATGTAAGTTCAGCAATTAAATTGTTTGATAAAAAAATTACATATTAATCAAGATATTTAATCCATTTTTACAGTCCCTCTAGAGTTGCCCGTTTTGATAAAAGAAAATTTTAATAGATGGTATTCTCTTAGATCATATTATTTGGCAATTACATTATCAGATATTCCGTTTCAGGTAATTTTTTTTATATTAGTATAATAAATCAATATCCGATAAATTTTACAATTTGCCATAGTAATAAAAATTATTATTAAATATTTTGCCATATTAAATTAGTCTCATTTTTGTTTTCTGTTTAGGCAATATTTTGTGTCATGTATGTGGGTATTGTGTATTACATGACTTCACAACCACTTGAAATGTTCAGATTTGGTATGTTCTTATCAGCCTGTCTTCTCATATCATTTGTAGCTCAAAGTGTTGGACTCGTAGTTGGAGCTGCGATGAATGTACAAGTAAGTAAACTAAAGTTGATAGTATTAAATAATAATTACATTACAATTATTCTAAAATCACTATTTTTTTTTAGAATGGAGTGTTCTTAGCACCAGTCATGTCTGTACCTTTCTTGCTGTTCTCTGGTTTCTTTGTGAGCTTTGATGCTATACCTATTTATTTGAGATGGATCACATACTTAAGTTATATCCGTTATGGTTTTGAAGGCACAGCATTGGCTACTTATGGTTACAATCGAACAATTCTCCAATGTCACCAGGTATATAAGCAATATTTTATATGATGTCATAAACATGGTTTAAAATCTTTTAAATTTTAGATTTATTGCCACTTCAAAAAACCGAGTACTACACTAAGGGAATTAGATATGACGGATGCAAGCTTTTCTTTGGATATTGTTGCCTTGATTATAATATTCTTTGTGCTACGTATATCTGCATTCATATTTCTCCGATGGAAGCTCAAGTCTTCACGTTAATTTATGTAAATTATTTAAAGGCTATTCTATTATGATCAACTATACGTTAATAGTTAATTAAGATATACAATTTATCTGTGAATGTATATATAGTATATATACAAATCTATTATTATATTTTCTATATTATTATTGCTCGGTTATGGTTTATACAGATTTTATAATAATTAAATGTAATTTTGTGATATAAACATTTTTAAGCAATAAATGTATTTTGACGAAAAAAAGAAAACTACAAGGCATTTTTTGTAATAGATTTAACATATCGTTTTGTTAAGTAACTGTGGTTAATAGTTTTCATTTGTTTATTTATTTTTTTTATTTTTTTTATGTGTGTTTAATCTTTAGAACTATGACCAAATTTTATCAGATTATTTAATAACTTATTATTATTGTTTGTATTTTGTTTTTATATATGTATATATACATTATATACAATGTTAAATCAATTGTATTATGAAATATACTTTGATCTGATTCCTTTTATTTTATTTGAGTACTTAATTTATATATTTGATAATTATTGAATAATATAAAAATTAAATAGTTTTGCTTTTGGATACACAATTAAAATATACAATTGTAGTTACAAAGCTAATGATTCTATTGTGTGTCGTGTTTATTATAATATACAAGTAATTAATGATATTTATATCCTTATAATTAATATCTTATATTATTCCTGAATCTTAATGTTTTATTTAATTTTTTCATTATTAGACTTATACTTATACTTATACTTATACTTATAGGTACACAATTATCAAAATTAAAATGTTAGTTAAAATCCACTGCAGGCTGCAGCATTAACAATCATTTATAAACTTGTTGAATAACATGTAATGTTTTATTTATTATTGGTGTGTGGAAAGTTTCTATGTCTTGAGGGCCTGTTTTGCCCGAGATCGGCATCGAAAGTGGTATGAGCAGACTAGAGCAGTCGTACCCAACCTTTTTCAACTTGCGGGCCACATCCAAAATTCATATTTATACTGCGGGCCGAATATACTTTCATATAGTTTTACTTTAAGTATACTTTTCAATATACTTTAATGGTATTTTAGTTAATTGAATATTTCCACACTAGTCGCTACTCGCTAGTTAACAATTTGTTTGCGTCATTAGTAAATAGAAACTATACAATTGTAAGATATTTTATAATTCTAAAAAGCTCAATAAAATGAAATTTTTTTTAAATCGTAATTCTTCTTAGCGCCCCCCCCCCCCGCTCTCATTGATGTTAATAATGTTAACCCCCCTGAAATTTCCGCATATGCACCTACCTATACAAATGTCTAATTTTATAAACTTTTCACTGTTGGAATACTTCCGCTGGCAGGATCCATCCCGCGGGCTGCACTCGCCTGTTGTAGAGGTAGAATCAGTGCATTTTTTATTGAGGTGACTTATTTATTTATTTATTTATTCATACCGATATGTATCAACCCTCCCCCATTTCATAGCACAAGAATTATACTTCACAATAAATGGAATTTAATAGAAAGCACGGCAGCATGCGTAAACAAACTTAAACGAACACAACTACACAATCGACGATTCGAACATGACTGAAGTCTGAAATAGTGAAATATATTATATTAAATATTAATATTACAATAATATAACGGTTTAATTATGGCTGTAAAAAATAACAATTTATTGATTATGTGTTTTGATGTTGAAATGTAATTATAATTGCCATTATAATACCAGTCTACCGCATCTATTTTAAGTCAACATGAGCGATGAAAATCGAGCCTCACGATGATCACTGCGCATGCGCAATTCAACTTATTAACAGTCGTGTGTGCTTATTTATGTACACGTCAAGTACGAACTCAGAGGCGACGTTAGAGAATGCTTATCTGACGTTATCGGAACATTGCCCCCGACTGAAATACCAGCGTTTGTTTACGTAATACAGTGAAACCTCTCTATAACAGAATCGCTTGGGACCAACAAATTTTTCCGTTAAAAAGAGTTTTTCTTTAAGAGGAGACTAAAATATACGGTACATAGTTGTTATTTCCATTCTAGGGTGATTTCCATCTTATAGGGAGTCCGTTATAAAGAGTTTTTCTATAATTATTTCGTGCATTTCTTATTGGTTTATCTATCGCTATTTTTGGCAATAAGCACGAAATGATACACAATAGGTATTATAATAATTAATAATTCATATTGTTAAACTTAGTAAAGAAGAATTTTTTCTCAAATAAAATCATAAATACGCTAAATATTAGAAGTATACTTTTTGAGAAACACTTAAATACGTATGCAATAGTACTACACATAAATCAAATAAGTTATATTTATATAAACCAAATGTACCTACCTACATGTGGATCACGGTTATCTACTCAAATTGGTCCAGTGCCTTTGGGCATAGATACGCCAGCCGCCAAGTTACAAACGGTACTTACATAGTAAGTATGATCTATAACTAATGGTGCAAATAGCAATTACACGTGTAATACAGAACATTATAATATGCTAGCACTCATTAATTATATTTTTTACCGTGTATGTGATTTTTGAAGAAAATAATTATAAAAAAAAACGTTGCAAATTACAACTTATATAAATTTGAGTTAGGCGTATAGATAGGTAATAATTATTATACATATAATCATACATAGGCAATACATTCAATGAGCAATGAGGTAAAAATATGAAGGCGGTAGTTGATATTTTTAAACACGTTTTCTGTTAGTGGTTTTGTTTGTTGGGTATACGTCGTGCAACTCAGTGCAAGTATAATGATGATCGTTTTGCACATTCAGCAAATTCTCAGAAAAAAAACACTTGCTACCTAAAATGTACAAGCTGATATTGAAATGGCACATGTATCTGAATTGGTTCCGAACTATTTTAAAAGGATTTTCATTTCTCCTTCCCATTTTATACAGAATTATAAGTGTCTACAAATTATGCAGGTATAGTTAACAATTGTGTTTTTTATTTCAAAATGAGTAAGTATAGGTAAGTCGTAATGTTTTTTTATTTTTTTAACTAAAAATATAAAATAATTAAATAAATAATAATTAACGATAAACATCATACTATTATTATAAACGTGAAAGTTTGTAAGTATGTTTGTTACTCTTTCACGTAAAACGTGACCAAGGATTTTTAATATTTTTTACATGTCTACGTGTCTACATAAAGTATATAGTATATACTATTTTAATTATATTATAGATATATTACAATTATTAGTTAGATATAAGATCTCTATGCCCCACATGAATCTGTTCAGTGGGCCCATTGTCTTTTTGAAAGAATAAATAAAAATACAAATATATGTACAGACTATAGGTACATAATTTATTTCAATTAAAATATATTAGTATTTATAAGTACCTAGGTACCTAAAATATTATCAAAGACTGGATAATAACTGGATAATTATGACTATTAGATTTAGATACCTACCTATTTAGAATACCTAATTTAAATATTATTATCTTCATAATATGTAGGTTAGTTTTCATACTATAATAAATTACTAAACGATTAAAAATCTTTAAGGTACATTGATATTATAATCATTTAAGATATAATAATTAATAACGATTTAAAATATGGTTTTTTTTTTAAATTTAGTTTAAACACGGACACAAGGTATGTAGTTAGGTACATCTATATCAGTTTATGAGGAAACTGTATCGAAATAAAAATAAAATATTGTCGTGAATCAAACATTAACAATATGCTGATGCTAAATATCATAAGTAGCTTTATATGTGTTAATTTCATCATAACTGTGTTATCATAACTCGCGTTATTAACTTATTATTATTTTATTGCTTAATATTAAAATTATAATGCACGTAATATCTCTTTTAGATCTTTGTTGTTCAGTCGGTACTCGGTGCAGTTAATTTTTCCTGTAGTTAGATTGTTTGTCCTTCGATATAACACTTATACGCCTATCGTCTATTATAGTTCTATCACTTGACAAGTGTTGATGTAACCTACCTATCTGCACAATATTTACTAAAATTATAACTATTAATTGACTTAAATTGTACTTCAACAATAATTATCGTTGGTCAATTTTATTATTGGTCATGGGTGTTGTATTATAATCCCGTAATAATATTGATAGTTATATATTTATTTCAAGCTTTAACCAATTATTTTTTTTTTATTTTGAATGACAAAAAAAAAATTATTTTTTTAAAACGTTATTTATTTCTTATATAAACAATAAGACGAAAACTTATAATAATATTAGATGACTGGATAAGTGATGAGTCTGACCTTAAAAATTGAGTACAAACGATCAGCGTCCTTATACATATTATATCATTGTAGGCAACAAGGCGGATTTCTCCCGTAGGTAGGTACATCAATAATGCCTCCGCATCAAAATTATATGATTACAACTATCGTAGTTTTTAAAATATGAACTCATAACTCGCGTATATGACACTCGAACCTTCGAGACAAGTAGTCCTTTTATTTTGCCTAAAAACAATAAAATGATGGTTTTAAAAAAATGCACATGAAATGCATAATAATATGTTAGATACGCCTAAAGGATAAAATAATATCGTTTTTGTTCATATTTTTTTTTTGAAATCTTTTTGAATTCATCGACCTTCGAGTAGATTGCCATCCAGTAGATAGTTATTAAAATACCCATAACATCCCGAGGGTACATCTGCGATATCATTGGTCGTTCCCAATTCCCATACCTATATATATATATATATACATAGAAAAGCAAATGCCGTCGGCACGTCAAGTCGTATTTTTCATTAATCAAAAATGAAAATAATATTTGGTTTTACACTTTATTGAGCATTCATTTATAATGCGCACCTTTATTCATGCTAGTGAATACAATTAAAATTTTCATATCTGCTATATTCTGCTATATCAGCGGTCATCAACCTTTTTATATCCATTATCCACGTACCGTCTACTGCACAGTTTGAACATTTTATGTACCACTTGACCTGCAAATAACGTTTCTTATCAAAAACGTAAACGTTATTTTACATAATATTGTATAGAATTTTATTTTATTAGGAATGATTACATAATGATCATAATATAAGGCATAAGCACAAAAATAAAATGAAATAAATGTACAATTATTATTTATTTTATTATTATAATATCAAATAAACCATATAATATTTAATGTGAATAATGATAAATTCCACTTTTTTTTTGTAAAGCGAGGTTTTTCAGCGTACCACAGGTTGATAAACGATGCAGTGCTGTTGATTAGTATTATGGTTAAAACAGTTGAGTTAATGTTTTAATAATTAAATTCAAGTGAGGATATTATTTTTACTCGTTAAAATATAAAAAATCATAAAAAAACCACCATTGTACCTAATAATATGTAAAATGTATAATATAATACAATATTAAAATTATCTACCTGTATATTATATTGAATATTTAGGCACGTGGATTATAGACATAGCCACATAGGTACCTAATAATAATGATGCACAAAACCATAAAACGTGTATATACATTTTACTGTTAATTCATGTCTAATGATATAATCACTTATAAAATATAATAAATATACGAATACGATAGTACCTGTATGGTAAGTGGTAAGTAAATAAATAGTAGAGGTATACTAGTGACAAAACAAAAACATTTTCGTCGTTGTAATTGCGGAATCTCGGATTAAATTTTCAAGCCTTAGCTATAAAAATTGAATATTTTATACATTTTTAACTAAAATGTAATTTCACGTACCTACGTGAATTTGACAAATTTTGTAAAAATGTTGATTGAATTTATACTTACCAAAAAATCTCAATAGGCACGATTTTTTGGTGGATGGCTGAATCTCTAATATATAAAATTTATAAAATGTTTGGGGGCTTAGCCCCTATGCCTAAAGCCCCCCTATTTGCACCAATGGTGCCTATGTAATATGTATCTTTAATATATTTGAATTTAAACGTATGAGACCTTGTATTAATATTTCAAGTTTTTGGACCGAGTGAAAAATTGTTAATTGAATCGGTCATTTGGAAAAGGCCATATCTCCATAAAATGAACATTTACAGGAAACGTAAAAATCTGTTTTTAGAGATCAAAATTAAATTTAGATACAAATTGAATAACAGTTGAATAATTTAATTCCCTTATAAAAAACCAACTATGATATAATAATGATTATTTATACCTACTGAATTATTTTATGAGAGAATGAACGTGTTTGAGATATGACATTTTTCAATGGTTTGTAAATTTTCATTGATTATAACCTTGTGACTCTGATAAACTGTTTATTGTATAAATTTATCGCAGGAAATATGCCTTATTATTAGTTAAACACATCTATCACATAAAACTAGTTTTCAGTAATCGATCCACTCAGAATCTAAAATCTAAAATATAGCTGATAAATTTAAAAATAACATATTAAATCATTATTATTAATTTCGTATAACGAAATATTACGCGAACTATAACTGAAATAGAAAACCAGAATATAGGTACATTGCTGATCACAAAGATTTCTGTAAAAGTACATACGATTTATCAATAGACCGTATAGATACTGAGTATAATATATAAGTTCTATGGATGTAGGTATCATAGTAAATAATATATTTTATAATAATCTCTATGGCAATCGTCAATCGTCGACCTTTGTTGGTGACGATTAACAATTCTCATAATTTCAGTGAACAAAAAAATAATAAGCGATCGATATAATCGGACGGTTTTTTAAGCTGTATATATTATAATGTAAGTTTAAGCACAAACTCGCACATTTCGTTATGATCAGGTTATTTTCATAAAATATTTCGATACTTTCAAGTTTCAGTTCGGAGTGAGATGAAGATGAATGAAGATAGCTGTTTCTTCGGTGACGGCGGCACTCTAGGTTTCAGCGGAGATGTCGATGTTTACGCGTAAGTTTTTTTTTTCATATTATTGCTATTTTAGTATTTTACATTTACTTTAAGACTTAAATTAAATATTTATTGCCACGGACAATCTGTTAACTGGGTGACGTAGAAACATTGATAAGTTTAATCCTAAAAAACGCAATGTATAAAATACGCAAGACCGAACAGTCTAAAGGCCGTCTTCGTTTCACCACTCCAAGTTTAATACACCGCCTTGAAGTCAGCCCTTACACTTTTTCAAAAAAAGTTTTGCATAGTGCCTTTATTTTGCAAGTAATTAGTTTAATACTTACCTTTTTGCATATACTATAAGCCGGGTGTCACATTAGGTTTGCGCGAAGTATTTAAAACAATATAATGTTATCAATCTTTATATTTTATATACATAAATACAGTATAATAAACCTCATGTATTTTATTAGCATACTTACACCTTTTTTTAGTGTAGCTTATACCCTAGATGGTTAGACATAGGTATTAAATGTTTTGCAATTATATATTTTACTATAATTATTATTTTTCATTTTAATTTAATATAACAATACACTTTAAATTAAAATAATTTTTTCGAGAAATATATGTAATAGCTCATATAATTAAGAATTTATAGTTAATAGAAATGCGAATGTTTATACTTCATAGACATTTTTTTATTGAAATCTTGTAAATAATATTTGATTAAACAATCGGATACCCATCACTAGCATTCATTTTTTATATTACGTGTAAAATCACCGGCATAAGGTGCAGGCTGCATTTTAAAAATAAAATTATAAAAATATTTTTTGAAAGGAACAAGATTATCTACTGCTAATATTTAAGTCTTAATTATTATTAACAAATAAATACAAACAATAGATATTTTAATAGCTTTTTACTATGGTTAACAATCAGTGTAAATATATTATGTTTCTGATCGACTTATATGCAAGTAGGTACCTTATATATAATAATTATTCATATCAAAAAAATCCTAACATTTTAATGCAAGGATTCTCATAAATTGAGCTTACAGCAGCCTTAAAACACCAAAAATACATTGTACATCATTTATGCACTACACATACCAAATAAAAATTTTACAATATTTTAGTTACCTATTGTGGTGTAGGTACTAATACAAACAATAAAATATTTTATTATTTGAAAACACAATTTCGTGTACCTATTATTATTTACTAAATACCTACAACTAAACATATGATTACATTCTGAGTGCCTATAATATAATATCATATATAGAAACTGAATCTTTCTTACGAATAATAATTATCGTTTACACTGACCACAAGAAAAAATAATTAAAAAAATCAAAAAATGAAAGAACACATCATTGTAAAATTAATACAGTAATCGATCCGCTCAGAATCTAATATATAGCTGATAAATTTAAAAGTATCATATTAAATCATTATTATTAATTTCGTATTCAGCAGTATTCGGAGAAAATGATAGACTTGGAATTATACAACCTAGTTGGTATTATAGTCAGTACTGTAAACTTGATGCATTTACTGAGTATACCTTTATGTTAACTCTAAAATCCAGAAATTACATTTTTATTTAATGATTCATATAAAATACAATAGGCTTTTATAAAAATATGCTTGTACTTCTGCAGATATCTATTCACCATCTTAATCAATAATTAAGTTTATAAACGAAAATAGTAATTTAAATAATATTTATATCATATTATTATAATTCAAATTCAAAATTATAAACTATTTTGATTTATTGTTATATCAAATTTCAATGAACAAATTGTTTCTTAACACTGAACTCACTGATATAAAAAGTTGTATTACATTATATCCGTGGATTCATCATATTGACGTTACTTAGCATAATATAATATTTATCATATTTTATATTCTATGGCAAATCTCAGTGTCGTTGCAGACGACACAGTCGATTAAAAATTCTAAAATTTCAATAAGCGTTCCGTATAATTTTATTTTTCATAAGTCACAATATTTTAAGTTCTGTATTCTGGAGCGTTTCCTCATCGGCATCATAGTTCACGGATTTCTCCGAAAGAGTATAGATAATTTAAGTAAGTTTGTTTTCATATTATTTTGGAGTTTAAATTTAGGTACTTTAATTTTTTCTAAAATATATGGTAAAAAATAAATCATATTTCGCTATAAAAAAATAATAAAATGTAAAATAATATTTTAAATTTGCGTGGAATAACTTATTATTACGATTATAATCACATTGACTACAGATTATTAGGCATTAGTACAACAGTAAGTTAAAGTAATTTTTGCCCAAAAAATTACAATTGAAAGTGTCATCGTGTATTTAAATTTTAATAATATATATTCTAAAAGTTTCACAAGTCTACGAATTCCTACTATTTTTAAATTACAACAAAATAACTAAAATCGTTATTCTTTGTTTTAATAAGTAATTTCGTCCAAATTTGAACTCATAATGTCTGTAAAAATTAACTGCGTTTTTAATAGATTATTTAGATTTTTTGGTTACAGTATGAACAATTTATGAGAATTATCAATCCTTAGCAATAAAAGTTGAACATTTTATAAATTTGCAACTACTAAATAGTAAATTGTTAATTATCAATTTGATAAATTTTTTTAAAAATTGAGCTTTAATTACTTATAAAAAAAATCGTGCCTATAGATCTTTATTGTTTCTCAACTGCTATTACCTATAACTGCTTATGAGGAAACTTTTATTGCATTTACATATTATAGCAGGGGTGGTCAAACCGCGGCTCGCGTCATAGACTTTTGCGACTCTCATCTTATCGTAACATTAAAAAAAAAAAATTTTTAATATGAATTTATGTATTTGAAAAAGTATAATATTTTAATAAATTACAGTTAAATTTTTCTTAATTGACTATTTTCTTATTTGTTGCGTGTTTATTTTGCTTGTAAGCTTTTTAAAATCAGGACTATAAGTTGTTAACGCAGTCATTATCCATGTGTGTCTGTATGATATTTTGATATTTATGGTATTTATGAAGATAAAATTTAATTTGAGATTATTGTACAATTATTGTTATCTTATTCTTCACATTTTATTAAATACCATACCTTAACTTATCTTATTTACAATAATAATAATACAATACCTGATATATAAATATATATATAAAAATTATATAATAATATGACCTTTTTTTTTTTTTACATTTTGGCTCTTCCATATTTACTAATATATTTGGTGGCTCGCAAGTCATTTCTCGCTGGCCACCCCTGTATTATAGGCAAACAAAGAAATTTTTGTATGAATATCTGACTACAAAATATTTTGTAAATTGTCGAGATTATAATACATTTTTAAGAAATTTGAACTTTAAATGCCTATAAAAAAACCGTGCCCCTATATATTTCTAATATTTTTTAACTGCTATTATATCTACTTACGAGGAACTTTGTATTAATTTTAAGCTTTTTGACCGAACGAATCACACTTTATTGACATTTATTGAATACAGAACTAAAAACATTTCATAATTAAATGTCTATAAAACACTGAAAACTAGTCGAAATATTTTGAACATTTTATAATGTATGGAAAATGAAAGTTTAAACATTTAATGGATATTTTAAATACCGACGGTTATTAGTTGTTGAATAATAACAAAATAAGAAAATCGTTATACGAGAATCATTTACAAATCATAATGTAAAATCAAAACATTCATTGCTCCCGTAGTCCGCTCTGAAATACAAACTAACACATAATAATTAGGTAGGTATAATACAAATTAAACATTATACATATGAAAATTAATAATATCTATAACTCTAGGGTCATAACTCATAAGCATATCGGATTGTGGTTGAACATTTTACTGCAGGCTGCGTTTTATTTCAGAGATGGTATTCGTCAGTCAAGATTTGCCAACTGTGTATAAAATATCATATACACAGAATGAAATGTGTGAACGTAGCAGTGTTTGGAAGACCAAGTTTGTTAGCAGATTTTGACTCGGACACGGGGTATGTATTTTCTTATTTTTCAGTAGGTTTATTTTTATTATTGTTAATTGATCAGGGGATGTATTGTCAGCAACTTTTCAATCATTTGTATTGTAACTATACTGGTATAACACTATTCTGGCTATTATTATTTACCCCAACCCATTAAATTATATGCTAAATAAGATTTCATTTGAACTATAAATAAATCAAAACAAATTTTGGCCGTATCCATTATTTTATACTGTGTATCAAAAAATATGCAAATTAATTTAATTCACAGCCCTGGTAATAACTAATGATTTATCTGTAGGCGAAACTGTGGTGCAGTAATACTGATCTCCCAAAAATACGTAAAAATAGTTCAAACAAATCAATAAGCCAACTTTATTAAATATTAATTTATGAAAAACTATATTACAAATTTCGAAAGCATTATTATTATAAATTAATCGAAACTATGAACTATATGGACCGTATCTTAGTGTGTCCCATGTCTCGCTGTACATGTAGATATTTCTGTATTTTTAGCTCCTTAATTTCTGTTAAATGTATTAAGTACTGTACACAGGTTGGCATTAACTTGTTAAAAAGCTAAAGTTAAGTTAAAAGTAAATTTTTTTTAATTTATTAACTTTACTAGTTAATTATTAGATTCTGAGTGGAACGATGAATGTATGATTTTACAATGATGTGTGTTTATTTTTAATTTTTTTATTTTATTTGTGCCTATGTACACGATAAGTAGTCGAAATAATGCTTCGATTATCAACTTCAGTATCTTGTTCGATTGGACAGTGAATCTAGTTGGTGCAATCGGGAGGTCAAATTTTAAAATTCCCAATAGTTTTCACAACTACCGGGATTAAACACTTAAAAATTAAGGAATAACGGGAATTTTTATGTAAAATCTATTTTCCAAAAAATCGAATTTGGTTTTTAGTGTAACACTAAAACAAATGAACGTTTATACATGAAATTTTCACTGGTTGTTAATATTTGCATTTTCTATACAAGTTAACATTTTTAAAATATTATGATTTGTTTTGAACTTTTTAGGGACATTTTAATTTTCCATTTTTTTTTAGTTTTTATTCTAAAAATATCAATAATATGTTATTTGTTGGTTTCGAAAGGTTGAAAATTTAATAGAAGGCTCCTAGTATATTGTTTCAAAGGCAGATGAAAAATATTTAAAATCATGAGTCACAATTTTTTTTTTAAAAGCATTTAAAGTTCAAAAATTTACAAAATATGGAATAATCACGAAAATTAGCAAATTATTTTGAGTTAAGAATTCGTAAAAATTTTTCTTTTTATATATAAGATTTTAAAATGTGATACAAGATTCCTTATAAGATTATCTACCTTTATCAAAAAAAAAATCTCTACCGGACAGTCAAATTAAATTTTTATGAGCGTTTGAAATTCAAATTTTTACAACATTAGATGTTCACTCGATTTCTCATGTAGCGATTTCCTTATTTTGTTGTAATTAAAAAAGAATGACTGTAGATACTTGAAAATTTCACCGAATGTTTATATTAGCATTTCCTATACACCATACAATTTTGAAAATATTTTGACTCTTTTTGAGCTGTTTACGGACATTTATACAGCTTTCAATTTTGTTTTTAGTTTTTTTTTTCTATAAATATCAATGAACTTTTATCTGTTGGGCCAAAAAGTGTAAAAATTTAAAACAAGGCTCCTGATATATTATTACAATAGCAATTGAAAAATATTAAAAATACATAGGCACAATTTTTTTTATAAGCATTTTAAGATCGAATTTTGACAAAATTTATCAAAATTAATCGAAAATTATCAATCATTGTAATTAATAAATTATAAAATGTTCAGTTTTTATAGCTAAGGATTGCAAATTTAAAACAAAGGTTCTCATAAATAGTTCATACTGTAACCAAAAAAATCTAAAAAATATATGAACACAGTTATTTTTTAAAGACATTTTAAATTCAAATTTGGACGAAATTACATAATAAAAAACCTAGAATAACTATTTTAGTTATTTTGTTGTGATTGAATAATATTATTCGTGGGTACTTGAAGGACATACCGTCTCCGCTCAGAATCGTTTTTCTTATACAATGATATAATATCATTGAATTCAAATGTAATACCATCCATTATACAGTGACCCACTTGTAACCTACTGTACAGCAGAGCGACACCCACTTGCCCACTTTTTTTTATTTTTAACTTATTAACTTATTCAGTAAATATTTTTGATTCTGAGTGGAGCGATGAATGTATTGATATGACAATGATATGTGTTTTTATTTTTATTCTTTTTTTTTAAAAAATAAAAATTTTCCAGTAGTTTTCCAAAGCGCTTTGAAAATCAAAAGAAAAATTAAAAGAAACGGGAATTTTTACTCAAAATCTGTTTTCGAGAAAATCGATTTTTGTTTTTGGTGCAACTCTTAAAAAAATTACCGTAGGTACATGAAATATCGATTGAATGTTTGTATTAGCATTTTCTATACACCATAACATTTTTCAAATATTTTGACTTGCTTTGAGCTGTTTACGGACATCTTCAGTTTTAATTTTTTTAATTTTTTTTTTCTATAAATATCAATACCATTTTATTTGTTGGTTAAAAAAAGCTTAAAAATTTAATATAAGGCTCCTAGTATATTTTTTCAAAGGCAGATGAAAAAAATTAAAAATCCAGTCACGTTTTTTTTTTTATAAGTATTTAAAGTTCAAATATTTGACAAAATACATAAAAATGACGAAAGTTATTTTAAATTATTTTGAGTTAGAAATTCATGAACATTTTTTTTTTTTAAATCTAAGATTTGAAAATGTAATACAAGATTCTCCATAAGTTTACCTACCTTTATTAAAAAAAAAATTTCTAGAAGAAAGTCAAATTAAGGTTTTATGAGCGTTTGAAATTTATAGTTTTACCACATTTGATATTCACTCGAAGAACTCGATTTCTCATGTAGCGATTTTCTTATTTTGTTGTAATTAAAAAAGGATGACTGTAGATACTTGAAAATTTCACCGAATTTTTATATTAGCATTTTCTATACACTATACGATTTTGAAAATAATTTGACACTTCTTGAGCTGTTTACGGACATTGTGAGTTTTCAATTTTTTTAGTTTTTTTTCTATAAATATCAATAAAATTTTATTTATTGGGTAAAAAAGCTTGAAAATTTAATACAAGGCTCCTGATATATTGTCACAATAGCATTTGAAAAATATTAAAAATACATAGGCACAATTTTTTTGTATATAAGCATTTAAAGTTCAAATGTTAACAAAATGTATCACATTTAAAATTTAATAACAATTTTGTAGTTAAAAATTTAAAAAATGTTCAACTTTTATAGCTTAGGATTGAAAATTTAAAACATGATTCCACGTAAATAGGTTATATATAAATTAATTTATTCACCTTAATATCATCAAATATACTTCGTAATATCATAGGCTGACTGTCCGTTTTAAAATTTAATAATTATTTTGTAGTTAATAATGTATAAAAAGTTTAACTTTTATAGCTAGAGATTGAAAACTTAAAACAAGGTTCTAGGTAAATAGGTTGATATAAATTACTTTATTCACAATAATATCATCAAATATACTTAGTAATATCGTAGGCTGACTGACCGTTTTCACTTAGGATCGTTAGCAAAGCGACACCCACTTCCCCACCTTTTTATTGTTGTAACTTAACTTTTTATAGTTAATTATCATTGTCTTGCAGTTAAGTTAATCTTCTTTTCGTGTCATGCGTAATCAACCAGACAAAACTGATTCGTTGACTCTTTTTTGATTTTTTAATTTATTTTCTAATTATATATTATAATAATCTAAGTTTTTACACAGTGTTAAACGTCTTGGTAAATGTTTGCGTATAACAGAATACTAGAACAGATTATGACAAAAAAATTTTAATTTTTCAACTACTTTTAGGTGTAACTTACTGCTACTAATTATCATAGAAGGTTAAGTACCGCGGCTATTTCACATATTATAAGTACATTCGGGTTTTAATTTAACTATTAACTACATTCTAGTTTCAATGAACCTTTCAAAAATGTTATTCCACTACCGATTCTGCTCATATGAACTTAAAATACTTACCAAAATAACTACTTGTCCTATATCAGGCATACGAAACTCCGTGCGTTGGCCGAACCAGGCGATTGCGGCATTGAACACGGTCTTCAGGAGGGCGTGGCATACGTGAAAACCCCGCGTCCCATATCCCGCCATAGTGCCGACCCCGCGTCCCGTATCCCGCCATAGTCGTGGAACCAATTCTTGATATACGGGTCTAACATCATGTTGGTGCGGGAACCAATTCCATGTTTTTCGTAGGTTCAGACTTCAGATCATAGGGAACCAATACCCCAATCAGCTGATCGAGTTTCGATTCTATAATGTTCTGTGCCTATATTTAATTTATATAGATAGAAATACTCCAACAAATTATGAAATAATGTGTTAAATTGATCTCCCATATAAAATAACTTTAACAATTAATTTCTTGATTGTGTGACCCTATAGTTAGTGTATAAAAAATTCCATACTTGAAATTAATGTACAATAGACGTACCTACATTGTAATAAATGTTCAAATGCATAATATAATATAACATGTGTTTAAATGTAGGCACACCACACACCACATATTTATTGGCTGCACAATATTCTGTTACTTAACACAGTATCTCTTTAAAATTATCCCGTCTACAAAATATAAATCATTAGTACATCGGAAGACTTAACTGAGTATTTAATAATTTATCGCGAAGAGAAGTGCCCGCGGGTCGCCTGCTCACTATGGTCGAGAGACGTCGGTGCAAGTATCAACCACCAATATTATATGAGAAATCCAAAACGAATGTTTTAAGTAACGGTAAATCGTATTCTGTGGCTTAGTGTGGATATCAGGATATCATAACTGTGGTAACGTCTTGAGTGTACGTATTGGCCGCTGTTAATAGCTCCCGGATGGGTGACCATTCGACATTTTTAGCAACAAATTCTTGCCACACATACAAAAGTGTTTCAACCAACCGTTACTCCCCCTACAAACAAACCTACAAACAAAAAAACAGCTAATGGGCACAGTTGCTGGGCTTTAACACGGTCTTAAAGACTGCCAGCTAGAGTTGTACCAGTATAATTAAAAACTTAAATACGGCCAACCTTAATTAATGATTTTTTTACCACAACAAATTATAAAAAGTAACAATATATTATTTTATTGGGGTTTTATGAGATTTTCAATACTTATAAGTTTTTGTAAATAGAAAATGTATAAAATCAATCGTTTTAATTTAAAATATGGTATTGTGTTTTAATTTCCTATTGTCAAAGAATTCTCAAGGCTTCCATCCCACTAGGTAAATCTAATTTTTTCCGCACATACTTACAAAGACCAAAACAGATATCTGACTATGTTTTTATTTTTGTATTTAGACTTTATAGTTTGTAATTTAAAATTGACTGTAGACCCAGCTTAAACACATTATTATTTTATGTCCTTCATACATTACAATCACATACTAGAGTCCTTGCAGGACCTCTTGTAATTTAATTTTTTTGCATCCTTAATAAATTGCATTAATTTTTATACATTTTCGGTGATACACCTCTGATCGTCATAACTGCTCGTTTATTTTAATGTAAACAATACCTAGTTTTTGGATTGTAGTTAAATTAATGTACTGAAGTATTTAGCTTAAAGCGTATTCTTTTGTTTAGTATTATTTCACCAAGGTTCCTCATAATTTTTTTTTTAAAATTAATTTAACTCTAGTAGATTTTTTTGTACAAATGTTTTTAAACATTAACAGGCTATACCTGGGAGTACACTGAGTAGCTGTGTACCTACTTACTATATTATACCTAATTTAAAATCTGGAGGTTATAGACTGCAGTCACTAGTTCGTAGCATATATTTTATAACATTTTTTAAGAGTACCTAACAAGGGGTCAGTTTGCACGAAATTTTGATTATTATTATTTATTTTCTGTATTAAAAAAAAAATATATTTGAGTTAGAACTTTGAAACTTTTATTGGTTACTCTAGGGTACCTAAGAAACATATAATTTCAGTCAAATTTATTTATTTTTTATTATTAAAAAAATTAAAATTTTTTTTTTCTTGGTGCAAAGTTACCCAGGGGTTGGGTTTTCTTTGCACCACTACTAAAAATTGCTTGTCTTATATGAAATATCGTCTCTGGTGCAATGTTATCAATCATTAATTATTTAAAAAACAAACATAAACAATTTGTTAGTATTTAAACGATGGATACTCCGTTTATTGCATAAAAAATAACATTTTATATCAAATTCAAATTGATATCAACAACTTTTTAATTAATTATAAAAACAATTCAAAATAAACAATTTAACTTAATATAAAAAAAAAAAATTAACACTTTTTAATCTTAATAATAATCCTCCCTGTTTGCATAATGAAATAGGTATTATTTTATAACAAATTTAAAATTAACATCAACATTTTTTTTAACTTGGTAGTTATAAATCTAAATCAAAATAAACAATTTATCTTATTGGAAAAAAATTAACACTTTCTTTGATATTAATAGGTAGGTACATAGGAAACATAATTACTATTCAGTCATATGTAGGTAATTTCAGTAGGTTATATTTTGCCCCAGACATCATCTGCGTACTCGAAACCAGTGTAACGTGGTCGGGGATGACCCGTTAAATATAAGATATTCAGGGAAGAAATTAATTCTTTTGAATATATTTTTACCGTAGCTCGGGAGTACGAATGGTATTAGGATCTTAATATTACAAATAAATAACGATTGATCTAAATTATTATTAATATAAACAAATTATTAATATAAACAATATAAATCATGTTGCATTTAAACAACATCCCTTTTTTTTTTAATTTAAGAAAATATATCATTAAGGTTAGTTTTATTTAAATTGATTGAAATTGTACCTGATTTTGAAGATTTACCACTGTTTTGGTGTGAATACGTGATAAATGATATTTACATTATATATGTATACATCATACACTGCATGTCTGCATTAATTATACATATAATATGCATATGATATATTATATCTTTATGTTTAGTTATTAAAATTAGTTCTGCTTTACTCGGGCTTATCAATGTGATAACACTCATGATAATAATAATATATTAATTGTATTTTTGAGTGGCGAGAGCACTATATCAATTTTTTTCGTGATTCATCCGTTTTTGACGATCGTATATGTATATAATGAAAATCAAATCTACGTAAAATTTTGCAAGTGTCAATGACGTGGTAGTGTCATGGTAAAATTTCAACCAGTTTTTTACTACCATTTTTATTTTTTATGTGAACCCTTTCTCTACATTTGTATATATACGCCTAACGCATGTTTTCACACTCTCTTTTTTTTACATAATATACCTATGCCTTATAATAAATTTACAATATAAATCCACATCATACTCATGTACGATATTAGTGTTCCGAAATTATTCTTCACCCGTTCCGTCGTTTGGATGTCATCGGTCCCGCAAGGCCTCAACCAGTACTGAAACAGGGAGGTCTGTTATCGCGGACCGCGGTCGTGAACGGTCTTGATTGAACCACCATAATATGTCTTGGATTCGAGGTTTATGGTTCGGTTATAGTCGCCTAAATTTGTAAACTTTCTCACTCTTTTTTTTTGCTTACACTTTTTTTTGTGGTTGTTATGGTAAAATAAAAAAATTAATTTATCCTTATACTAAAAAATAAAAGTACATAAATGATTATTTAATAATATTACTCTTATTGCACTATTCTATCTCGACACCTTATTCTTAAATTTATTAATTAATTACTATGCATGAAGGTAAAGTGATATCGTAAGATTTTTTACGCACTGAAAGTCGTTAGAATGCTATACGGGTAACAAAATTTGATAATGTACTAGAAAAAATTAAAACTGTTGTAATTGTGCTTGCTGTACATAACTTAATAATTGAGATATGATATTCTTATTGTATTTCCTTTTAGTATCTATTTTATTTTGCTGATTTTTGATTTACTGAGCTACTATTTTATTAGTACCTACTTCGTAGACTATTTCGAATATTGAAATTCAACATTTGCTTGTGTTTACCTTATTAATTTTACGTGTCTCATTTAAAAAATGTATATACATGGTATTCTTAATATATATTTACCAAGTAAAATTCAAATTCACATTTTTATGTGTTGTAATAAAAACATTTTGTATGTTTTCATTAGGCAAGCATATTCGATAATAATTTTATTTCTTTTCCCACATTTATTATACGTTATATTTATTATATTCATTTTATACTATAATTACAATTATTCTAATGCAGTATTTAACGTTCTTTATATTTTTTTAACTGACTAACATGTTTGTATTCGTTTACTAACTGTCCATTTTTAATTATTTCTACTACATAAGTTACATCCGATATTTGTTTCATTATTTTAAACGGGCCGTTGTACCTGTAAGCAAATTTAGATTTTCTATTTTCGTCTTTAACCAGTACTTTTTCGTTTAATTTAAATTTTACCTGTACCTTATTTGAGTCATAATGTTTTTTATTTTTTAAATATCTGTCTGCTAATAATTTTGGGAGTTCGTCTCGAATATTTTTTAATTTTTCTAATTCCAGTAAAATTTCGGGGGATGTTTCTGTACTTATAAAGTTGTGATCAAATATGGATTTTGGATTATATCCGTGTAATAGGTAAAACGGTGTGTTTTTCGTTGTATCATTAGTTGCTGTATTATACGCAAATCGTACATATTTTAAGTATAGACTCCATTTTTTTGGTTGTTCCTGTACAAAGTGGCTAATCATATCTATCAAAGTCCCGTTGAACTTTTCTGTCTGGCCTTGGCTCCGGGGACGGTATGCAATTGAATATGTGTTATTTATATTTAGCGCTTTTAGTAAGTCTTTCACCAATTTATTTGTAAAATGTAAGCCTCGGTCAGAGTGTATTTCGCCTATTGCTCCGAATTGTAAAATTATATCTATTAAATATGCTACTGTCGACCTTGCGTCAGCGTTTTTGTATGATTTTGCTATAGCGTATTTTGTAGTTGCGCAAGTTCCTACCAAAATATATGAGTTGCCATTGCTTGGTGGATTAATTGGCCCAATATAATCTATTGTAAATCGTTGAAATGGTATACCAATAATTTTTGGTGATGTTAGCATTTGACCATGGGTCGCTTTTTTATCCGATTTCCTTTTTTGCGTACGTCTTTATATATAGTGGGCCAAAAATATCGTTGAATAATTTTATTGTATGTCTTGTCTATGCCTAAGTGTCCTGATAAGGGGTGATCATGGAAATCGTTTAAAATTTCATTTTCACGGTTGTCTGGTAATGCTATTAAATTTATTGATTGCCCCTTAGCTAAATGTTTATACATGAGTATTTGTTTTCATTTATAAAATAATTTTTTGATTTTCTTATCCATATATGGGCTGAAAGTTCTGGGTTCTGTTCCAGGTGTATATTAATAGTTTTTACTGTGCAAATTGTCAGTTCATTATCCTTTTGTATTTCTTGTTCTATAGTGGGTGGTTCAAACACTGGATTTCGGGACATAGCATCGCATACTTGATTTAAGAGTCCTTTTCTATATTTAATTGTTATGTCGTAGTCTATAATTTTACTTTTTAGTCTCTGAATTCTTGTTGATAGTGATTTAATATTGTCTAAATATTTTAACGGAGCATGGTCTGTCCATATCTCTATTTGTGTGCCGTATACATATGGTCTAAAGGTTTCGAGCGCATATACTATTGCTAATAATTCTAGTTCAATTGCACTATATTTCTCCTCAGTGGCAGTGACACGTCGAGAAATGTATGATACGGGATGTAATAATTCGTCACCTTCGTCCTTTTGTAATAAAACACTTGCAATTCCTATTTTACTCGCATCGGTCCATACGACTATTGGTAGGTTTGGGCTAAAATGTTTTAACAACGGTGGGTTCGTTAACTTTTCTTTAAGTATTTTAAACGTTTCTGTGTGTTTATTTAGCCATTTTACCGGAGATTTTTTTGATTCGAAGTGGCCTCTAGTTAAATCGGTTATAGGCGCTACAATTTCAGCGTATCTTGGTATGAACTTTCTAAAAAAATTACATAAACCTAAAAAACTTCTTGTTTGTTTTATATTTTCTGGAATAGGAAATTTATTTATCGCTGCCAATCCCTCCTCATTTGGCTTGACTCCATATTGATTAACGATTTGCCCTAGTATTTTCAACTCAAAATATCCAAATTTACATTTTTTTAGTTTCAATTTAAACTCTGTTTTTCTAATTCGTTCTAATAGTTTTTCTAAAATTATAAGTAGCTCTTCAAATGTTTTTGCATAATTTACGATATCGTCTACATAATTAATGGTGCCCAAATAAAGTAGTCCAGAGAGAGCAGTAGCCACAGCTTTAGAAAACTGTCTTGGAGAGTTTTTATATCCAAATGGAAATCTTGTTTGTCTGTTTTACCCAGTAGAATGTTCAGAAATCCCTGCTGCATATCCATTATGTTGAAATATTTCGACCCTTCTAGACAATCGAATATTGTTTGTATATTCGTGATTGGGAAATTCTGATGAGGTACTTGTTTGTTTATTTGTCTATAGTCGATTACTAATCTTTTTGTCTTATCCGCCTTATTAACTAAAAATGCTGGGCTAGCATATGCTGAATTAGATGGTATAATTAAACCTGCTTTTAAAAGTTCGTTGACTTGTCTTTGTAACTCATTTTGTTCGCATAATGCCAATCTATATGGTGGTAAATTGACTGGGTCATCAGTTAATGTGGGTATTGGTATATCTCCAATATCAATGGATCCTAGGTCCATGTCATGTTGCGCGAAACAATCCGCGAATCTTATCAATATATTTTTTAGTTTTACTTGTTGATTTGTTTCCAACTCAGGGTTAATATCAAATTCAAATTTTTTACCATCTATTAAATTTGTTATGTTACATATTGTTTTATTGTTTTCGTTATTTTTTACGAGTGTGTTTTGTAATATTGTCTGAGGTAATATTGTGTCAGCAAAATGTTCATTCATGTTTTCAAATTCTTGTTCTACATAATGTGTTAACTCATCAAATCCGTTTTGTGTAATATCCACTCTGTCGTATTTTATATTTATTGTTGATGAATCACTTTTTTCCGGAGTTGTTGCTATTGACTTGCATTCTATTTTGTGTTCGGGCTCTAATTCATAAATTCTTATTGTAATATCTGTATTTTGAAACGTGAATTTAATCATTTTTGAAATTAAGTCCCATTCTTTTTTATCTAACCCCGAACAAACCTTGGGTAATCCCAAATTATGTATTGACTGATTTATGCAAAACTGTTTTAAATTTTGTAGTGTGTTAAAAATGTCTTCATAGGTGGGTTTATCCTTATATGCGCATTTTGTTATTAAATATAAAATCCATTGTTTATTTTTCTTTAAAAATGCTATTTCTTTAAGTTTTTTATTCTGTGCTTTTAATACGTCTACATCGTCGAATCTTTCTTTAAATTGTTGTGCAATCCCTGCCTTCATTTTGAAGTCTTTACTGACACAATGTGCAATGGCATCATTTATTTGTTCAGTGAATATATTACCTATAATGTCATGGTATCTACATTTGGTTCTATACGTTTCTGAATTTTGTAATAGAAATTGTTGAAAATTATTTTTTTGCTTATTTTGTGTAATATTGTTTGTGTCTTGTAAGGTATTTCTTGGTTTGTCTTCCTGCTCTATTTTTAATTTTACTTCAGTTCCTTTATAATTAAACGTTACTAAATTATTTTTTAAATCTAAAATTGTGTTAATTTTTTTCGTTATGTCCAATCCTATTATTACTGGTGTACATAGATTGTCAACTATTATTATTTTATGATTTATTACTATGGTTCCTATTTTTATCTGAGCCACAGTTGTTCCTAGAATGTTTAGTTTAAAATTGTTCGCCGTCTCAAGGTATAGTTCGCTTTCGGAAGTTAATTTATTACATTTAATAGTATTTTTGTTTATAACAGTTACACTCGCCCCTGTATCTAATAATAACGTAGTAGTTTGGTCATTTATTTTTCCTTGTATTTCTATTTTGACTTTTTCTTTATTATTATCATAATAAGTATAAATAGTATTATTTGCATTTGTTTGCATTTGCAATTTTTTTCTTACTGGTAATATATTGGTGTTCCTGTGCAGACCCAGTTATCTGCGGAACTATTAGTTTTTTTTGTACAAAGGTATTACAGTTTCTCTTTATGTGTCCCGGAATTCCACACAGAAAACATATCGGTGGCTCTTGTTGATTTAAATAATTATAATTAGTATGGGGAATTGTTGCCTGATTACTTTGTGTAGGGCGTAGTGTGTTGGCTAATTGGTTATTATTTGTATTAATATAATTATAATTTTGATAAAAGTTTGGTCTAGGAAACTGGGTGTTTGTCATCAGGTTATTATGTGTGAGATAGTTGTAATTCGGATAAAAGTTTGGTCTTGGATTATTTTGATAATATTCATTTTGATTATTGAATATAGGTGGTTGGTAGTGTTGATTTCTATTATAAAAGCTGAAGCCATTGTTATAGCTAGTTTGCTCTTCGTTCTGATAATTGTTGATACTATTGGGAATGTTATTTTGGGTTTGTCCAACTTTAATTTGACTTATATGATTTTTTAGAACCTCCATTTCTCTAGTCAATTTCTCTACTTCTCCATTTACCTTGTCATCCGTTCTCAATAGATTTGTTACTTCTAGTTTCTCTAGAGTTTTTTTAATGCTTGTGATCGATGTATTATCTGCTAACCTTATTAACTGAAAGGTTTCTTTGGGTACTCCTTTTACAATGTGTTCACATATTTCTTCTTCGGTCATATTCTTGTTTATTTTATAACATATGCCTACTATTTTTATTATGAATTCTTTATATGTTTCTCCTTTTGCTAGTTTCTGATTTTCCAGTTTTGCCCTTAGTAAGTATTTATTTTCTACTAATGTAAATTCTGTTATTAATTCACTTTTGACTTCGTTCCATGTTATATTTTCGTTTTTTCATTTTAGTTGTTCAAAAAAATCTTCTGCTGAGTCTTTAAGATATAGTTGTAGAATAATTACTTTGTGTTTGTCGTTCCTTTCGTTCACGACAGCTACTAGTTCAAATGTTTTTATGAATTTATCTATATCCTCGTTTTCTTTTCCTGAGAAAATGTCGGGTTTATGGTTAAACGCCATTTTTAAACTGTGTTTATTGTTGTCCATTAAATACATTTATTTATCGCAACATCGCTTATGTTCACTTACAATAAAATAATTCTCTTCTAATTTCTCTATTATGTACTAATATGTAATTTACACCTATTCTTAAAAATTAAAATCTCGTAACTATCCAAACAAAATTCAACTACCTAATTTTTATTTTTACTATATAATTTCTCTGATAACATAACCCCTATATGTAATTTACTCCTATTCTTAAAACACAAAATCTCGTAAATATCCAAAAAAAATTAAATTAAAATTAAAATTATAAGGTACCTATACATAAATTTTCTAATCCCGTAATTCTTTCAATTCTTTTACTCTTATTCTTAATACTTAATATATATCATGTATATCATTAATCTTAAATAATAAAAAAAAATCCCAATTATTCTTAACACGGCTACACTTTAATTTTATTATTTTCCTACTCTTCAATTAACCAAACTTAATAACTAATAACAAAATAAAAATCTAAACCAATCGTAAATATCTGTAACTTCAACTACTTAAGAGCTTCGGCGCCTCCACCAATATGTAACGTGGTCGGGGATGACCCGTTAAATATAAGATATTCAGGGAAGAAATTAATTCTTTTGAATATATTTTTACCGTAGCTCGGGAGTACGAATGGTATTAGGATCTTAATATTACAAATAAATAACGATTGATCTAAATTATTATTAATATAAACAAATTATTTATTATAACTTACAATTTACGAACAAAGTTACCAAAAATGTAGGATTGTACGGAGTTCAGGTGCACGTGATGGACTCGCGGAGAACTGCCATTCTCTTACATAGGGATATTGGCCGGAGCCTTACAATCATAAAATATATATGTGTCACCTAAACCGGAGGGGCTTAATATATTATTATAGTCAGCGCATAATATGCCTACTGTGCATATTATGATGCTTATAAAATAAACGTAATGATGTAACATACGTTACACCAGTATTACCAACCAAAAATATAACGCCAGATAATAACAAAATAAATATTATAATTGGTGCAATCTTGACCACAAAGGTGCAAACTGACCCCGTGTTACATTTAAAGAACTTAGTTTTATCTAATTTTTTTTTTTTTACTCCTTATAATGCGTTTGCCTGCAGACTCCCACGTTCCACTTCCTTTTTCTAGGAATTTTAAGATCTTGAAAATCTAGGAATTCCCAGATCTTGAAAATCTAGGAATTCCCAGATTCAGGAAAATCTAGGAATTTCTAGATCTTGAAAATCTAGGAATTTCTAGATCTTGAAAATCTAGGAATTTCAAAATCTTGAAAATCTAGGAATTCCCGGATTCAGGAAAAATCTTGGAATTTCAAGATCTTGAAAATCCAGGAATTCCTGAATCTTGAAAATATAGGAATTCCCAGATTCAGGAAAAATCTAGGAATTTCAACATCTTGAAAATCTAGGAATTATAAGATCTTGAAAATCTAGGAATTCCAAGATCTTGAAAATCTAGGAATTTCAAAATCTTGAAAATATAGGAATTCCCAGATTCAGGAACAATCTAGGAATTCCCAGATCTTGAAAATCCAGGAATTTCAAAATCTTGAAAATATAGGAATTCCCAGATTCAGGAACAATCTAGGAATTCCCAGATCTTGAAAATCCGGGAATTCCTGAATCTTGAAAATATAGGAATTCCCAGATTCAGGAAAAATCTTGGAATTTCAAGATCTTGAAAATCCAGGAATTTCAAGATCTTGGAATTCCTAGATTTTAATTTAAAATCAACATTTTAATTTCAACATCTTGAAAATATAGGAATTCCCAGATTCAGGAAAAATCTAGGAATTCCAAGATCTTGAAAATCTAGGAATTTCAAAATCTTGAAAATCTAGGAATTCCCAGATCTTGAAAATCTAGGAATTTTAAGATCTTGAAAATCCAGGAATTCCTGGATCTTGAAATTATAGGAATTCCCAGATTCAGGAAAATTCTAGGAAATCCAAGATCTTGATAATCTAGGAATTTCAAAATCTTGAAAATCTAGGAATTCCCATATTCAGGAAAAATCTTGGAATTTCAAGATCTTGAAAATCTAGGCAATTTCAAAATCTTGAAAATCTAGGCAATTCCCAGATTCAGGAAAAATCTTGGAATTTCAAGATCTTGAAAATCCAGGAATTCCTGGATCTTGAAATTATAGGAATTCCCAGATTCAGGAAAAATCTAGGAATTTCAAGATCTTGAAAATCCAGGAATTCCTGGATCTTGAAATTATAGGAATTCCCAGATTCAGGAAAAATCTAGGAATTCCAAGATCTTGAAAATCTAGGAATTTCCAAATCTTGAAAATCTAGGAATTCCCAGATTCAGGAAAAATCTAGGCAATGCCCAGATCTTGAAAATTTAGGAATTTCAAAATCTTGAAAATCTAGGAATTTCAAGATCTTGAAAATCCAGGAATCCCTGGATCTTGAAAATCTAGGAATTCCAAGATCTTGAATATTTAATATTTATTTCTTTTCTTAGATTTTCAAGATCTGGGAATTCCTATATTTTCAAGATCCAGGAATTCCTATCTTTTCAAGATCTTTAAATTCCTAGATTTTTCCTGAATCTGGGAATTCCTATCTTTTCAATATCTTGAAATTCTTAGATTTTCAAGATCTTGAAATTCCTAGATTTTCCTGAATCTGGGAATTGCCTGGAAATCTGGGAATTAATAGATTTTCAAGATTTTGAAATTCCTAGATTTTCAAGATCTTGGAATTCCTAGATTTTTCCTGAATCTGGGAATTCCTTTATTTTCAAGATCTTGAAATTCCTAGATTTTCAAGATCTTGGAATTCCTAGATTTTTCCTGTATCTGGGAATTCCTTTCTTTTCAATATCTTGAAATTCTTAGATTTTCAAGATCTTGAAATTCCTAGATTTTCCTGAATCTGGGAATTGCCTAGATTTTTCCTGAATCTGGGAATTCCTATATTTTCAAGATTTTGAAATTCCTAGATTTTCAAGATCTTGAAATTACTAGATTTTTCTGAATCTGGGAATTGCCTGGAAATCCGGAAATTCGTAGATTTTCAAGATCTTAAAATTCCTAGAAAAAGGAAGTGGAACGTGGGTTTCTGCAGGCAAAGGCATGTTAAAAAGATAATAAAAAATTTTAAAAAAATCAGATTGCGTCTGGTTATCAATGTTTAAAAAATCTATATGAAAATATAAAAAAAAGGTTAAATATGGGGAACGTGAGAGCCTGTAGGCAAACGCATTATAAGGAGTAAAAAAAAAATTAGATAACACTAAGTTCATTAAATGTAACACGGGGTCAGTTTGCACCTTTGTGGTCAAGATTGCACCAATTATAATAATTATTTTGTTATTATCTGGCGTTATATTTTTGGTTGGTAATACTGGTTTCGAGTACGCAGATGATGTCTGGGGCAAAATATAACCTACTGAAATTACCTACATATGACTGAATAGTAATTATGTTTCCTATGTACCTACCTATGAATATCAAAGAAAGTGTTAATTTTTTTCCAATAAGATAAATTGTTTATTTTGATTTAGATTTATAACTACCAAGTTAAAAAAAAATGTTGATGTTAATTTTAAATTTGTTATAAAATAATACCTATTTCATTATGCAAACAGGGAGGATTATTATTAAGATTAAAAAGTGTTAATTTTTTTTTTTTATATTAAGTTAAATTGTTTATTTTGAATTGTTTTTATAATTAATTAAAAAGTTGTTGATATCAATTTGAATTTGATATAAAATGTTATTTTTTATGCAATAAACGGAGTATCCATCGTTTAAATACTAACAAATTGTTTATGTTTGTTTTTTAAATAATTAATGATTGATAACATTGCACCAGAGACGATATTTCATATAAGACAAGCAATTTTTAGTAGTGGTGCAAAGAAAACCCAACCCCTGGGTAACTTTGCACCAAGAAAAAAAAAATTTTAATTTTTTTAATAATAAAAAATAAATAAATTTGACTGAAATTATATGTTTCTTAGGTACCCTAGAGTAACCAATAAAAGTTTCAAAGTTCTAACTCAAATATATTTTTTTTTTAATACAGAAAATAAATAATAATAATCAAAATTTCGTGCAAACTGACCCCTTGTTAGGTACTCTTAAAAAATGTTATAAAATATATGCTACGAACTAGTGACTGTAGTCTATAACCTCCAGATTTTAAATTAGGTATATAGTAAGTAGGTACACAGCTACTCAGTGTACTCCCAGGTATAGCCTGTTAATGTTTAAAAACATTTGTACAAAAAAATCTACTAGAGTTAAATTAATTTAAAAAAAAAAATTATGAGGAACCTGGGTGAAATAATACTAAACAAAAGAATACGCTTTAAGCTAAATACTTCAGTACATTAATTTAACTACAATCCAAAAACTAGGTATTGTTTACATTAAAATAAACGAGCAGTTATGACGATCAGAGGTGTATCACCGAAAATGTATAAAAATTAATGCAATTTATTAAGGATGCAAAAAAATTAAATTAAAAGAGGTCCTGCAAGGACTCTAGTATGTGATTGTAATGTATGAAGGACATAAAATAATAATGTGTTTAAGCTGGGTCTACAGTCAATTTTAAATTACAAACTATAAAGTCTAAATATAAAAATAAAAACATAGTCAGATATCTGTTTTGGTCTTTGTAAGTATGTGCGGAAAAAATTAGATTTACCTAGTGGGATGGAAACCTTGAGAATTCTTTGACAATAGGAAATTAAAACACAATACCATATTTTAAATGAAAACGATTGATTTTATACATTTTCTACGTACACTCAAGACGTTACCACAGTTATGATATTCTGATATCCACACTAAGCCACAGAATACGATTTACCGTTACTTAAAACATTCGTTTTGGATTTCTCATATAATATTGGTGGTTGATACTTGCACCGACGTCTCTCGACCATAGTGAGCAGGCGACCCGCGGGCACTTCTCTTCGCGATAAATTATTAAATACTCAGTTAAGTCTTCCGATGTACTAATGATTTATATTTTGTAGACGGGATAATTTTAAAGAGATACTGTGTTAAGTAACAGAATATTGTGCAGCCAATAAATATGTGGTGTGTGGTGTGCCTACATTTAAACACATGTTATATTATATTATGCATTTGAACATTTATTACAATGTAGGTACGTCTATTGTACATTAATTTCAAGTATGGAATTTTTTATACACTAACTATAGGGTCACACAATCAAGAAATTAATTGTTAAAGTTATTTTATATGGGAGATCAATTTAACACATTATTTCATAATTTGTTGGAGTATTTCTATCTATATAAATTAAATATAGGCATAGAACATTATAGAATCGAAACTCGATCAGCTGATTGGGGTATTGGTTCCCTATGATCTGAAGTCTGAACCTACGAAAAACATGGAATTGGTTCCCGCACCAACATGATGTTAGACCCGTATATCAAGAATTGGTTCCACGACTATGGCGGGATACGGGACGCGGGGTCGGCACTATGGCGGGATATGGGACGCGGGGTTTTCACGTATGCCACGCCCTCCTGAAGACCGTGTTCAATGCCGCAATCGCCTGGTTCGGCCAACGCACGGAGTTTCGTATGCCTGATATAGGACAAGTAGTTATTTTGGTAAGTATTTTAAGTTCATATGAGCAGAATCGGTAGTGGAATAACATTTTTGAAAGGTTCATTGAAACTAGAATGTAGTTAATAGTTAAATTAAAACCCGAATGTACTTATAATATGTGAAATAGCCGCGGTACTTAACCTTCTATGATAATTAGTAGCAGTAAGTTACACCTAAAAGTAGTTGAAAAATTAAAATTTTTTTGTCATAATCTGTTCTAGTATTCTGTTATACGCAAACATTTACCAAGACGTTTAACACTGTGTAAAAACTTAGATTATTATAATATATAATTAGAAAATAAATTAAAAAATCAAAAAAGAGTCAACGAATCAGTTTTGTCTGGTTGATTACGCATGACACGAAAAGAAGATTAACTTAACTGCAAGACAATGATAATTAACTATAAAAAGTTAAGTTACAACAATAAAAAGGTGGGGAAGTGGGTGTCGCTTTGCTAACGATCCTAAGTGAAAACGGTCAGTCAGCCTACGATATTACTAAGTATATTTGATGATATTATTGTGAATAAAGTAATTTATATCAACCTATTTACCTAGAACCTTGTTTTAAGTTTTCAATCTCTAGCTATAAAAGTTAAACTTTTTATACATTATTAACTACAAAATAATTATTAAATTTTAAAACGGACAGTCAGCCTATGATATTACGAAGTATATTTGATGATATTAAGGTGAATAAATTAATTTATATATAACCTATTTACGTGGAATCATGTTTTAAATTTTCAATCCTAAGCTATAAAAGTTGAACATTTTTTAAATTTTTAACTACAAAATTGTTATTAAATTTTAAATGTGATACATTTTGTTAACATTTGAACTTTAAATGCTTATATACAAAAAAATTGTGCCTATGTATTTTTAATATTTTTCAAATGCTATTGTGACAATATATCAGGAGCCTTGTATTAAATTTTCAAGCTTTTTTACCCAATAAATAAAATTTTATTGATATTTATAGAAAAAAAACTAAAAAAATTGAAAACTCACAATGTCCGTAAACAGCTCAAGAAGTGTCAAATTATTTTCAAAATCGTATAGTGTATAGAAAATGCTAATATAAAAATTCGGTGAAATTTTCAAGTATCTACAGTCATCCTTTTTTAATTACAACAAAATAAGAAAATCGCTACATGAGAAATCGAGTTCTTCGAGTGAATATCAAATGTGGTAAAACTATAAATTTCAAACGCTCATAAAACCTTAATTTGACTTTCTTCTAGAAATTTTTTTTTTAATAAAGGTAGGTAAACTTATGGAGAATCTTGTATTACATTTTCAAATCTTAGATTTAAAAAAAAAAAATGTTCATGAATTTCTAACTCAAAATAATTTAAAATAACTTTCGTCATTTTTATGTATTTTGTCAAATATTTGAACTTTAAATACTTATAAAAAAAAAAACGTGACTGGATTTTTAATTTTTTTCATCTGCCTTTGAAAAAATATACTAGGAGCCTTATATTAAATTTTTAAGCTTTTTTTAACCAACAAATAAAATGGTATTGATATTTATAGAAAAAAAAAATTAAAAAAATTAAAACTGAAGATGTCCGTAAACAGCTCAAAGCAAGTCAAAATATTTGAAAAATGTTATGGTGTATAGAAAATGCTAATACAAACATTCAATCGATATTTCATGTACCTACGGTAATTTTTTTAAGAGTTGCACCAAAAACAAAAATCGATTTTCTCGAAAACAGATTTTGAGTAAAAATTCCCGTTTCTTTTAATTTTTCTTTTGATTTTCAAAGCGCTTTGGAAAACTACTGGAAAATTTTTATTTTTTAAAAAAAAAGAATAAAAATAAAAACACATATCATTGTCATATCAATACATTCATCGCTCCACTCAGAATCAAAAATATTTACTGAATAAGTTAATAAGTTAAAAATAAAAAAAAGTGGGCAAGTGGGTGTCGCTCTGCTGTACAGTAGGTTACAAGTGGGTCACTGTATAATGGATGGTATTACATTTGAATTCAATGATATTATATCATTGTATAAGAAAAACGATTCTGAGCGGAGACGGTATGTCCTTCAAGTACCCACGAATAATATTATTCAATCACAACAAAATAACTATAATAGTTATTCTAGGTTTTTTTAATATGTAATTTCGTCCAAATTTAAATTTAAAATGTCTATAAAAAATAACTGTGTTCATATATTTTTTAGATTTTTTGGTTACAGTATGAACTATTTATGAGAACCTTTGTTTTAAATTTGCAATCCTTAGCTATAAAAACTGAACATTTTATAATTTATTAATTACAATGATTGATAATTTTCGATTAATTTTGATAAATTTTGTCAAAATTCGATCTTAAAATGCTTATAAAAAAAATTGTGCCTATGTATTTTTAATATTTTTCAATTGCTATTGTAATAATATATCAGGAGCCTTGTTTTAAATTTTTACACTTTTTGGCCCAACAGATAAAAGTTCATTGATATTTATAGAAAAAAAAAACTAAAAACAAAATTGAAAGCTGTATAAATGTCCGTAAACAGCTCAAAAAGAGTCAAAATATTTTCAAAATTGTATGGTGTATAGGAAATGCTAATATAAACATTCGGTGAAATTTTCAAGTATCTACAGTCATTCTTTTTTAATTACAACAAAATAAGGAAATCGCTACATGAGAAATCGAGTGAACATCTAATGTTGTAAAAATTTGAATTTCAAACGCTCATAAAAATTAAATTTGACTGTCCGGTAGAGATTTTTTTTTTTGATAAATGTAGATAATCTTATAAGGAATCTTGTATTACATTTTCAAATCTAATATTTAAAAAGAAAAATTTTTACGAATTCTTAACTCAAAATAATTTGCTAATTTTCGTGATTATTCCATATTTTGTCAATTTTTGGACTTTAAATGCTTTTAAAAAAAAAATTGTGACTCATGATTTTTAATATTTTTCATCTGCCTTTGAAACAATATACTAGGAGCCTTCTATTAAATGTTCAACCTTTCGAAACCAACAAATAACATATTATTGATATTTTTAGAATAAAAACTAAAAAAAAATGGAAAATTAAAATGTCCCTAAAAAGTTCAAAACAAATCATAATATTTTAAAAATTTTAACTTGTATAGAAAATGCAAATATTAACAACCAGTGAAAATTTCATGTATAAACGTTCATTTGTTTTAGTGTTACACCAAAAACCAAATTCGATTTTTTGGAAAACAGATTTTACATAAAAATTCCCGTTATTCCTTAATTTTTATGTGTTTAATCCCGGTAGTTGTGAAAACTATTGGGAATTTTAAAATTTGACCTCCCGATTGCACCAACTAGATTCACTGTCCAATCGAACAAAATACTGAAGTTGATAATCGAAGCATTATTTCGACTACTTATCGTGTACATAGGCACAAATAAAATAAAAAAATTAAAAAAAAAACACACATCATTGTAAAATCAATACATTCATTGTTCCACTCAGAATCTAATAATTAACTAGTAAAGTTAATAAATTAAAAAAAATTTACTTTTAACTTAACTTTAGCTTTTTAACAAGTTAATGCCAACCTGTGTACAGTACTTAATACATTTAACAGAAATTATGGAGCTAAAAATACAGAAATATCTATATGTACAGCGAGACATGGGACACACTAAGATACGGTCCATATAGTTCACAGTTTCGATTAATTTATAATAATAATGCTTTGGAAATTTGTAATATAGTTTTTCATAAATTAATATTTAATAAAGTTGGCTTATTGATTTGTTTGAACTATTTGTATGTATTTTTGGGAGATCAGTATTACTGCACCACAGTTTCGCCTACAGATAAATCATTAGTTATTACCAGGGCTGTGAATTAAATTAATTTGCATATTTTTTTGATACACAGTATAAAATAATGGATACGGCCAAAATTTGTTTTGATTTATTTATAGTTCAAATGAAATCTTATTTAGCATATAATTTAATGGGTTGGGGTAAATAATAATAGCAAGAATAGTGTTATACCAGTATATAGTTACAATACAAATGATTGAAAAGTTGCTGACAATACATCCCCTGATCAATTAACAATAATAAAAATAAACCTACTGAAAAATAAGAAAATACATACCCCGTGTCCGAGTCAAAATCTGCTAACAAACTTGGTCTTCCAAACACTGCTACGTTCACACATTTCATTCTGTGTATATGATATTTTATACACAGTTGGCAAATCTTGACTGACGAATACCATCTCTGAAATAAAACGCAGCCTGCAGTAAAATGTTCAACCACAATCCGATATGCTTATGAGTTATGACCCTAGAGTTATAGATATTATTAATTTTCATATGTATAATGTTTAATTTGTATTATACCTACCTAATTATTATGTGTTAGTTTGTATTTCAGAGCGGACTACGGGAGCAATGAATGTTTTGATTTTACATTATGATTTGTAAATGATTCTCGTATAACGATTTTCTTATTTTGTTATTATTCAACAACTATTAACCGTCGGTATTTAAAATATCCATTAAATGTTTAAACTTTCATTTTCCATACATTATAAAATGTTCAAAATATTTCGACTAGTTTTCAGTGTTTTATAGACATTTGAATTATGAAATGTTTTTAGTTCTGTATTCATAAAATGTCAATAAAGTGTGATTCGTTCGGTCAAAAAGCTTAAAATTAATACAAAGTTCCTCGTAAGTAGATATAATAGCAGTTAAAAAATATTAGAAATATATAGGCACGGTTTTTTTTTTATAGGCATTTAAAGTTCAAATTTCTTAAAAATGTATTATAATCTCGACAATTTACAAAATATTTTGTGGTCAGATATTCGTACAAAAATTTCTTTGTTTACCTATAATACAGGGGTGGCCAGCGAGAAATGACTTGCGAGCCACCAAATACGTATATATTAGTAAATATGGAAGAGCCAAAATGTAAAAAAAAAAAAAGGTCATATTATTATATAATTTTTATATATATATTTATATATCAGGTATTGTATTATTATTATTAGGGCTCGGGACTTCTAGGAGTTTGCATGTTTTTAAATAATCATCAAAAACATAGCTAACTAATATAGAAATTTGTTTCATAGCAATACAAGTTTATATTTAAAATTTATAGTTGCATATTTTGCATATTTGACCATTTTTCATTTATAAGTGCATATTTGACCATTTTTCATTTTATAAGTGCATATTTGACAATTATTTATATGAAGGAGTATAAGTATAAAAACGTCGATCAACTCGTATCCAATGTAAAAAAATCATTTCTTAAGGCACCGTCACGTATTCAAATATTAAAATCTGTTGCACCTGATATTCCATTACCTCCGCAGCCTATTTTGACCAGGTGGGGTACATGGATAGATGCGGCTTCATACTATTGCAATAATTTTAAAATAATTGGACGCGTAATTGATATGCTTACTGAAAACGATGCAGAATCTATCAAGAAATGTAAACAAATTTTAAAATCCAATAATTTGGAAGCAAATTTAGTTTTTATTTTGTCAAATTATGGATTTATATCTTCATCTATCACTCGACTTGAAACCCAAGGCGTGGCACTAACTGAATTCATTAAAATAATTAAAATTGCAAAAGAACATTTACATTCTGCAAAAATTCAAGGATCTGCACAAGCTAAAGCAATTGATGAAAAAATAAAAAAAATTTTGGAAAAAAAAGTTGGATTTGATCAACTACTAAAAATATCAAACATTTTAAATGGACAAGATGAATCAATGGACGGTTTGCCTGCAGATATTAGTAGTAGTGAAAATATTTTGGCTGATAACAGGTGGTCATTTAAATTTCCCAACTTAAGAAAGTATCTTATAGTCCAATGTAATGCTCAAGGTAATTAGTGCTATATTAAAAATATAAAAATGTATTCAATTTAAATTATTTTTAAAAAAATTAAAAATTTTTTGTTTTAGATAAAAACTCAACATAAGATGAAAATAAAACTGAAAAAAAGAATACAATTATCTCAGATCATCATATTCATATCTATCATAATATCTAAAAAATAGTACTATTATTTATTAATTATTACTAATTTAATTTTTTTATTTAATTATTTATAATGCATTACAAATATATATATATTTTTTTAAATGCATATTTTAATAGCATATTTAGTGAGTCTTTAGGGCATAAATGCATGCATATTTTAAGGTTTTTTAGGGCATGAAGTCCCTAGCCCTAATTATTATTGTAAATAAGATAAGTTAAGAAGGTATGGTATTTAATAAAATGTGAACAATAAGATAACAATAATTGTACAATAATCTCAAATTAAATTTTATCTTCATAAATACCATAAATATCAAAATATCATACAGACACACATGGATAATGACTGCGTTAACAACATATAGTCCTGATTTTAAAAAGCTTACAAGCAAAATAAACGCGCAACAAATAAGAAAATAGTCAATTAAGAAAAATTTAACTGTAATTTAATAATTTAATTTAATAAAATATTATACTTTTTCAAATACATAAATTCATATTAAAAATTTTTTTTTTTTAAATGTTACGATAAGATGTGAGTCGCAAAAGTCTATGACGCGAGCCGCGGTTTGACCACCCCTGCTATAATATGTAAATGCAATAAAAGTTTCCTCATAAGCAGTTATAGGTAATAGCAGTTGAGAAACAATAAAGATCTATAGGCACGATTTTTTTTATAAGTAATTAAAGCTCAATTTTTAAAAAAATTTATCAAATTGATAATTAACAATTTACTATTTAGTAGTTGAAAATTTATAAAATGTTCAACTTTTATTGCTAAGGATTGAAAATTTAAAACGAGAATTCTCATAAATAGTTCATACTGTAACCAAAAAATCTAAATAATCTATTAAAAACACAGTTAATTTTTACAGACATTATGAGTTCAAATTTGGACGAAATTACTTATTAAAACAAAGAATAACGATTTTAGTTATTTTGTTGTAATTTAAAAATAGTAGGAATTCGTAGACTTGTGAAACTTTTAGAATATATATTATTAAAATTTAAATACACGATGACACTTTCAATTGTAATATTTTGGGCAAAAATTACTTTAACTTACTGTTGTACTAATGCCTAATAATCTGTAGTCAATGTGATTATAATCGTAATAATAAGTTATTCCACGCAAATTTAAAATATTATTTTACATTTTATTATTTTTTTATAGCGAAATATGATTTATTTTTTACCATATATTTTAGAAAAAATTAAAGTACCTAAATTTAAACTCCAAAATAATATGAAAACAAACTTACTTTAATTATCTATACTCTTTCGGAGGAATCCGTGAACTATGATGCCGATGAGGAAATGCTCCAGAATACTTAAAATATTGTGACTTATGAAAAATAAAATTATACGGAACGCTTATTGAAATTTTAGAATTTTTAATCGACTGTGTCGTCTGCAACGACACTGAGATTTGCCATAGAATATAAAATATGATAAATATTATATTATACTAGGTAACGTCAATATGATGAATCCACGGATATAATGTAATACAACTTTTTATATCAGTGAGTTCAGTGTTAAGAAACAATTTGTTCATTGAAATTTGATATAACAATAAATCAAAATAGTTTATAATTTTGAATTTGATTTATAATAATATGATATAAATATTATTTAAATTACTATTTTCGTTTATTAACTTAATTATTGATTAAGATGGTGAATAGATATCTGCAGAAGTACAAGCATATTTTTATAAAAGCTTATTGTATTTTATATGAATCATTAAATAAAAATGTAATTTCTGGATTTTAGAGTTAACATAAAGGTATACTCAGTAAATGCATCAAGTTTACAGTACCGACTATAATACCAACTAGGTTGTAAAATTCCAAGTCTATCATTTTCTCCGAATACTGCTGAATACAAAATTAATAATAATGATTTAATATGATACTTTTAAATTTATCAGCTATATTTTAGATTCTGAGCGGACCGATTACTGTATTAATTTTACAATGATGTGTTCTTTAATTTTTTGATTTTTTAAATTATTTTTTCTTGTGGTCAGTGTAAACGATAATTATTATTCGTAAGAAAGATTCAGTTTTTATATATGATATTATATTATAGGCACTCAGAATGTAATCATATGTTTAGTTGTAGGTATTTAGTAAATAATAATAGGTACACGAAATTGTGTTTTCAAATAATAAAATATTTTATTGTTTGTATTAGTACCTACACCACAATAGGTAACTAAAATATTGTAAAATTTTTATTTGGTATGTGTAGTGCATAAATGATGTACAATGTATTTTTGGTGTTTTAAGGCTGCTGTAAGCTCAATTTATGAGAATCCTTGCATTAAAATGTTAGGATTTTTTTGTTAGGATTATTATATAAGGTACTTGCATATAAGTCGATCAGAAACATAATATATTTACACTGATTGTTAATCATAGTAAAAAGTTATTAAAATATCTATTGTTTGTATTTATTTGTTAATAATAATTAAGACTTAAATATTAGCAGTAGGTAATCTTGTTCCTTTCAAAAAATATTTTTATAATTTTATTTTTAAAATGCAGCCTGCACCTTATGCCGTTGATTTTACATCTAATATAAAAAATTAATGCTAGTGATGGGTACCCGATTGTTTAATCAAATTATTTACAAGATTTCAATAAAAAAATATCTATGAAGTATAAACATTCGCATTTCTATTAACTATAAATTCTTAATTATATGAGCTATTACATATATTTCTCAAAAAATTATTTTAATTTAAAGTGTTTTATTGTTATATTATATTAAAATGAAAAATAATAATTATAGTTAAATATATAATTGCAAAACATTTAATACCTATGTCTAACCATCTAGGGTATAAACTACACTAAAAAAAGGTGTAAGTATGCTAATAAAATACATGAGGTTTATACTGTATTTATGTATATAAAATATAAAGATTGATAACATTATATTGTTTTAAATACTTCGCGCAAACCTAATGTGACACCCGGCTTATAGTATATGCAAAAAGGTAAGTATTAAACTAATTACTTGCAAAATAAAGGCACTATGCAAAACTATGGTGAAACGAAGAAGGCCTTTAGACTTTTCGGTCTTGCGTATTTTTTACATTGCGTTTTTTTAGGATTAAACTTATAAATGTTTCTACGTCACCCAGTTAACAGATTGTCCGTGGCAATAAATATTTAATTTAAGTCTTAAAGTAAACGTAAAATACTAAAATAGCAATAATATGAAAAAAAAAACTTACGCGTAAACATCGACTTCTCCGCTGAAACCTAGCTAGAGTGCCGCCGTCACCGAAGAAACAGCTATCTTCATCCATCTTCATCTCACTCCGAACTGAAACTTGAAAGTATCGAAATATTTTATGAAAATAACCTGATCATAACGAAATGTGCGAGTTTGTGCTTAAACTTACATTATAATATATACAGCTTAAAAAACCGTCCGATTATATCGATCGCTTATTATTTTTTTGTTCACTGAAATTATGAGAATTGTTAATCGTCACCAACGAATGTCGACGATTGACGATTGCCATAGAGATTATTATAAAATATATTATTTACTATGATACCTACATCCATAGAACTTATATATTATACTCAGTATCTATACGGTCTATTGATAAATCGAATGTACTTTAACAGAAATCTTTGTGATCAGCAATGTACCTATATTCTGGTTTTCTATTTCAGTTATAGTTCGCGTGCCAAATTTAACCAATTCGCCAAATTTAATAAAAGTGCATGGTCCGCATGTTTATAGACATTCTTTCATTCGAATGCATTAAACCGACAGTTCCTCTAGATTCTAGACTCAGTGTTTGAGATGTTATATTTTTTTGGCACCTAATTAAATTACAATCTGAATTATTATAAGTTACCTATGTAGGACGTAGGTACTTGTCCAAAACTCGACTACCGGGGTTTAAATTAAAAAATGTAATTTAGGTAACCTATTCAGGCGCGGATACAAGGGGGGGGCTATGGGGGCTGAAGCCCCCCCCTTAGACTAGGACTTCGGTACTTAAGATATTTCAAAAAATAAGAAAGACTTCGTACAAAATCCCGGGACAGGACGCGGATACATTTATTTTCTGATGTGTAGGTAAGCGACGACTTTCGAGAAAATCGCGGGTCGGACGGAGGCACGTCCTTGGAGGCCAATGACGATCGGTGCGTTCGGTGAAATGGAAGAGCAAAAAGGTAGAAGGGGCGCCACAGCTGACGACGGCTGGCGCGTTGATACCGCGGTGACGGTGAACAATAAAAATATCGGTATTTGATGTTGTGGGTCGCCAATGTGTTATCAATGTTATCATTACTTGTGATTACACACTTTTGAATAATGATAATTTAACAACATTTGAATAATTATTCGCGATTGAAAGCGGAACAGGCGCTACCTTGTGGAAGTCATCAGAACTATTACAACGGGGAAGATGTGTATAGTACAGTACTGGTCTACAGTACCACACACGAAATACGAATTAATAAATAATTTATTGTAATTTATTGTAATATTATATGAATATTATATTATTAGTTGTATGATGTATGATCATAATTATCACCTTAATAGTAGTCAAAAAATACTAATTAATAATACCCATAAGGCTTGTTCTATTCCACAGTGTTAACCACAGTTCCACAGGTAGGAAATTAATACAATTAATTACATTTATTTTGTTGTAATTAAAAAAAAAAAAAAAACACCAAAAACTGTATATACATAAAAATTTAACTGAATGTTTATATTTTCATTTTCTATACACTATATTTTTTTATTTTTAAAACTTTTTTATTAAGAGTTGTACAAAGGAAGTTAGCTACTCTAGTCACAATTAAATTATGGAGTACACAAATCGCCTGAGTTATTTTTGCAGTTTTTTCAGTTCTGTTTAGCATTTTATTTTCTAATACGTTAAACCTTTTTACCATAATTCCAAATGCACATGCGACTATTTTTCTCACACGGGATTGTCGATAGTTGTATATACCATAAACGTTTTTCGTTTGTTAAATTTCTACGAGGGAAATGTCTCATCAAAGTAGGTAAAAGTAGGTAAGCCTCATCGTCAACAAATACAAAAGGGAAATCTTCATTAATATTTTGATCAATTTTTTTTGGGTGCTGGGCGCTGGCAAATCTAATTTATTTTGAATTAATTGTCTACCAAATAAGGATTCTTTGAAAATCTCATTATCACTAGACCGACCATAATCTCCAACTTCTATTACAATAAACTTAGCGTGAGCGTCAACTACTGCTTGCAGTAGAAACTAGAAAGTAGACAAAGTAAACTAAGTAGAAACTAGAAAGTAGTAAGTAGACTAAACAGCACGGGCCTCGGCCACCGGGCGACCATGTTCCCCGTTAGCCTTATCTTTAGTATCGACTAGTGCGCTACCTATATTTCCTTTCAATCGCGAATTTCTAAACTTAAAATTTTACATCTTAAACTTAATAATTAATAGTTTATACTTAATACCATGAGTGAGAAAAAAAAAGGTGGAACATTGTTTAAGCCCCCCCCTTTTTTCATTTCTAGATCCGCGCCTGAACCTATTGGCTATTGATCTATTATAAAATTGAAGCTTAACCTACTAGTAATATCACTAGGTATATAAAATAATTAAATGTGATAATTTGAAGACAATTTTGTAAAACCCCTAAAATATTTTTTAAATTTAGTGTTAAAATCTAGTTTACCGTCCACGCAAATTTTTTAATTTTTTTTCTTAAACCCAAGTGTTGCAACCAGTTAAGAAGTATATGATGCAAAAATTAATTGCCGGAAATCATTAATTTTTATAGTATAGCCTTACAAAGTTCACGATTTTCGGTGTTTGACGCACCCGTACAACGCTTCAAGTTTACCGAGCTTAAGTGTAGCAAATTTCATTTTTAACCTTGGTAAATCAACGTTTTAAAAATTATGGTGCAAAATAATTCTGACACCCACATATGGTGGTTTTACATACAAATCGAGGGATATTTTTGTTTTTAATTGTCCGCGCGATATATGACTCCGCCTGGTATATATGAAAATACCAAAAATTTAAATTAGCTTCATAACTTTAAATAAGTCTAACCGCCAAATTCAGACTTCCCCGTTGTTTTTAATTGAAAAGTAATATTTTCCGGCAGTTAATTTTTACAATATCGTTCTTAGTTGGTTTAAATTGTAATATGCATAAGTTACCGAAAAAAAAATTAAAAATTGGCGTGGGTGCTAAACTAGATTTGTCTAGTCATTTCTGGATTTTAGAGTTAACATAAAGGTATACTCAGTAAATGCATCAAATTTACAGTACTGACTATAATACCAACTAGATTGTAAAATTCCAAGTCTATCATTTTCTCCGAATACTGCTGAATACGAAATTAATAATGACGATTTACTATGTTACTTTTAAATTTATCAGCTATATTTTAGATTTTAGATTCTGAGCGGATCGATTACTGTATTAATTTTACAATGATGTGTTCTTTAATATTTTGATTTTTTAAATTTATTTTTTCTTATGGTCTGTGTAAACGATAATTATTGGTAAAAAAGATTCAGTTTTTATATATGATATTATATTATAGGCACTCAGAATGTAATCATATGTTTATTTTTAGTTTAGTTGTAGGTATTTAGTAAATAATAATAGGTATACGAAATTGTGTTTTCAAATAATAAAATATTTTATTGTTTGTATTAGACTCCGAATACCCTGAGTATTAATAAGGAGAGATGGCTTCGTGGTGGTAAAGACTTTTATATAATAATCCTCGAGAGGCAAAATTAAAAAAAAATTTCTGTGGAAAAATTGGTAATATCACAACAAAAACACTTAGTTTAACTCCGTGACAAAACAGCTAAGTAAAAAAAAACCCAGATCTTTAAGCACTATAAAGATATGATGTAAATAAATGCTAAGTAAATTGAATTAAAGTACTCTTATTTTGTATCATTAATGTACATTTACTTGGTGAGAAATTATATAGGTACTTTATATGACACGGCACACGAAATAATGTAATACAAATACGATTTTTGGGTACTCGAGAGATGTACCGAAATGTCACTGCGTGCACTACAACATTTAGCTTTATGTTTACCTGTTGAATACAAATTTTAAAATTAACTACCTACTTAGGTACGTATATTATAAATATAATTGAATAGTCTTGACCGTACACAATGCACACATTATGTCCTGAGATATTGCTTAAGATATTAACTAGGCACTAGGTATTTACTATTTACCGATAATTGTCTAGTCATTTCAGCAGTATATTTTGTGATATTGAACAGTGGGCACGATAATGAGAAATTTCATGCTTCAGAAAAGGTATTGCGTTAGTGAAAAAAAATTCGAATTGAGTACCTACCATAAAATGTTAGTAGACTTTTCCAGCAACCGAGCCGTCAGAGTACAATGTACTCTGCTCAAAATTGTCTCAAGTCAATTATCCATTCAAAAAATTACGTTTAACATACACGTACACCGATTAGGTACCTTTAGTTTACTCTTCCATACTCTATTATATTAATTAGGAACCTCACTATTCGAGTAGGTATAGGTAATTGGTCATTGACCCCGTTGAATAAATTATTATTTTAATTTTTAACGATATTTATCGGAGTTCGCAATTATTAATTATTATATGCCCATGGTAGTTGGGTAAACATTACTATAAAAGTACACTATCAGGACGACTATACGGTTATAGATCTTATATTTACTGCCGACGTCGCTGTTTAAAATTACCTACCTATGTGGAGGGTTTTTCAAGGTATGTATAACAGACGGGCATATACTATTGCAAATTGTAAGGGAGACCTGACAAATGAAATGACTTTTGTTCTGGTCAATATTTTTTTCTCTATATAACATATATAGGTACGATCCAATGAGTCGAAAGATGGAAATTTGTATACCTACCTGTTGTTGTTAATAAGGAAAAACCGTGATGATAGATATAAATGCGTTTGTTCGTTAGTCATTTCTACTGATTCATCTGAGTATTGAGAATTTATTATTTATAAAGTCGTTGCAGTTAAATTGCGCAAATTGCGTGCAGCTTAATGCATGTACAATCGAAATGAGGTTTTAAATCATAATATTATATTTAAATATAAAAAATACTCTCTACTTCTCTGTATATAGTCTCTAGTAGACATTAGACATTTGAAAATAATAGTATAAGAGTACCGTCTGCGTATCACAATTCAAAAACGTTTTATTTGGGTTTCAGCACACAGTATAATATTATACACTAAACTATTTATACGGAAGAGATAGCAGCTAGGATTACCTACTCATATACCGGTTAGGTGCTATACTGACGTCACTGTTTGAAATTTGAATACCTATATAGAAGGGTTTTTTGCGATAGAGGTAACAATGCAAATTATATTCAATATTTCAATATAATATGACTCAATATAGGTTGAATGGTCGGAAGAATTTGTATCAGGGACTGGAACCTTTTGAATTTATCATTATCGGTTCCGGTTAATGGTTTTCTGGTTCTCCAAAAATAAAATAACTGTTCCGGTTCGGTTATAACAAAAATACTTTAAAAATAAAGGTTTCAAATAATTTCGGTACCGGCTCCGTATAATTTAGGTACTGAAAAGTGTAATAATACCTATCCGGAATGCGGGTTTAATTAATTGTATGAGAAATATTAGAAAACTCATATGGTCATAAGTCATAACTCATAAGCAATTTATACTTTATACACAAAACAGAAAACCCATTAAATTATATAAATACCATTTAAATAAAATAATTTTATTTTTGAACCTAAAAGAACCTATTTAATTTCAAAATTCAGGTTCGTTTCCAGTACTTTATTTATTAAAATAAAGGTTTCGGTTCTTAATATTTTAAAGGTTCCGGTACCAGAACCCGATCTTTTAGGTCCTGTTCCAGTCCCTGATTTGTATACATATATTACCTGTTGGCTGTTATACTGAGGCAATGCCGCGATGATAGATTCTTCTGTCCTTAGTAATTTCTACTAATTCATCGAGTATGACTACTGATCGTTTTAGACTTCTTTAATAAGAAAAAACAATATTATTTCCATAAATTATAACTTTTTTTAGATCACATATTCATTTGTACCTATATAGCTATAGTTTTTTAAATTTATAAAAAAATCATGTAAAAGCATTTAAAAATCTTAAAATAAAATTTCAAATTCAAATGGTGAATTTAAAAACTTCAAAAATCCTAAAATGCTCTAAAAAATGTAAAATAAAATCTTCTTGTTCTGATTTAAAAATACATGGAACGTGTAGGTATAACATATTATAACATAAAACAACGAGCGTCGCGTAACAAGATACGGAAAACAATGAAAAGTGCATCGAAATCCCAGTCTTGATTATAATTATATTATTGCAACATTATAGGTATTAAGTACCTACGATACAATTAATAAAGGAGTCGGAAGAAGGAAACTTGTATAATGTAGGTTTTAGTTATACTGCTTACCGAGGAAATACCTTGACGATTGACGCGTTTGTTAGTAGCTTAGTCATTTCTACTGATTCATCCGAGTTTTAAGAATTTATAATACACTCGTTGCTGTTAAATTACGTGCAGTGCTATGCACTTATACACAAATATAATATTTCTATATTATGTTAATACAATATCAAACACTCACTAATAGTATTATAAGTGTAACGTCAGAGTACTCTACAGTTCAACGACTTTTGAACGTTTTAGTCCCCTATCACGGCACACACTTAAGAGGACGCTATACCGGCATGCGTTGTCTGCGTCTTACAAATGTACAACATAGCAAAAAACTGTTTTGCGTGGGATAGAACCACTCCCTCGGTATTTATAGTGGAATTACCAAAATTCCTCAACGCATAGAGAACAACTTTATCTGTGTCGTAGCGTTTTTATTATTTGGATAACCTAAATAAAATTAAAGATATCAGTTGGAGAAAATTAGGATTTTTTTCATTTAATTATTAAAAATTATTGATAAATGCTATCAAAAAAAAAAATAAAAACTACGACACAGATACAGTTGTTTCCTATGCGTTGTGGAATTTTGGTAATTCTACTATAAATACCGAGGGAGTGGTTTTATCCAGCGCAAAACAGTTTTTTGCTATGTTGTACATTTGTAAGACGGGACAAGTGACAACACATGCGGGTATATCGTCTTCTTAACCATATTATTTTATGGAAGAGCTGGAAGAACCATGGTTATAAATAGTTATACAATATAGCTAAGAACAATATCGAGTGAGAAAAAGAGTCCTATTTCATGCGCGTAGTTAAAAATTTGATTTGATTTCTGGAGACCATATTTTCGTGGACCCTCGTTCTGAAATAAGTAATAACTGCAGTAAAGATATTATTATTTCCGTTCACACAAAAAAAAAAGGTTTGAAAACCGATTATTTACATTTTTATGCAATTTACCTAATATGTGTCGAGTATTAGGTACATTATAGTAATAGTGTTTGGACATTTGTAAATAATTGCAAAGACCAAACAATTATACACACCGATAAGCCAATATCTGTTGATTATGGTGATATAATATGAGCGTAGGTATAAACTTTTTTACTTATTGTATGACATATAGTTTTATGATAATATGCAATTTCCTACATAGGTAGGTATATACCTAACAGTTGGGACCAAAGTTTTTTTGATGAAGATCTACTAAGCATTTATTTTTAATTTGAGGATTAAGTTAATCGGATTAACCGGATTAACCTGTAAAATCGATTAAAACCTATAATCGATGATCGGTTGTGTCAAAGAATAACCGCGCAGGCCTAGGATTAACTTAAAAATATAAAAACTATTTTTGTATTTTTAAGTATCCATCACTAAAAATAATAATATACACACTTATGTAAATAATATAATATTATTGAATAAAGTGTAGAGTGTTCTAAAAATGAGTATTTTACATTAAATTATTAAATTTCTAAATAAATTAACATTATACCTACTGTTGACGTAGAAGCGTGCCATTGCATATCGTTGGCCAGTTAATTATAATAACCTGGGCAATAGTCGTTAACTGCTCTATACGAAGACGCTGCTCTAAATTATCATTATAATATGTAGGTAGTTCGAATAGGTGCGGTTTCAACTTTTGGCTTGATTGGGGGGCTGAATATATTAAAGGCAAGCATACCATTGCAATATAGCATATTAAGGTTGTATGTCTTAGGTTTGGGGGGGCTATGGCTAAGTTAGGGGGCTTAGCACCCCAAGCCCCCCAATTCGCGCCTATGGTAGTTTATTATATAAGTTTATTCAGGTTTTATAACATTCAAAAAAATTACATAAACAGGGTGATTCTAAATATTAAATAATAATAAGTTTTAACGAATATTGAGATCAACATTAATTAATAATTAATAATAATTAATAATTTCAATATTATTGTCTGAGATCGACTGTTTGGCTCCCCTGCTATATACCTACTAAATATTTAATATTATTCTTACTGTTAATTTATCCTTAACTGTCGGTTAATGAATGGGTTTTCATAAAAACAATTATTATTTATTAATACAATTAACTATACTTTACTCAAAATATAATTAGAAATTATAAAAATAATGAAATATCTATGGATGATTAATGATTATATAGAAGACGTATTATTACTCTGGTGATTTTGACAAAAAAAAAAATAAGAATATAGAAGTGATTTGATTTGATTGGTTTTACATTTTTATTTTAGAATTTTAGATGATTATATTTTGACTAGTCTTTATCATTATAATCATTACTATTTTTACGATTTTTATTAATTATATATAATTGAGTGGTAATTATTAACTTAATATAGTAATTATTAACTTAATATGGGAAGTATAAATGTACATTTATATTAAATACTTATAATGATTAATCTATGTTATGACTCATATTATTGTTATTATGAATAATATGACACATTTACAAATTTGTATATTAACAGTAAGTAATAAATGTATTCCATTTAAACCTATTATATTTTATATTTTGTTACATTATGTTTGTCCCTTCTGCCAACAAGGTCTGCCCCTATGGGTACGCCCGCTTAAATATATAAATAAATAAAATAATATTAAAAACTACTTTGTAGAAATTACACGGTTTTGATTGAAAAATACAAAAAAAAACTAACTATAAACTTTTAAACTTCATTAAGTAATAAAAATTGTTTACTTATAGGTAGGATGTGTTTATAAACTATAAATTTTTTTCTGGTGGAATTCACATGTACCTTATTTTACCTGTAGTTCATTTTGAGCGGAATTTACATACGGCCCTAACTGAGCTCAATACCTAATGGCCAATGCTATCACTAAAGCTGTGAATTTAATGCACTAAAAAACCGAAAAAAATGCATTAAAAATGTCAAAAAAATGCAATAAAATATGCACCTAAAATGCAAAATATGCACATAAAATACAAAAAAAAAGAATATAAAATTCATTTAAAATGGTTTTTAATTTAATTTTTATATTTATATTAATATTAGGTACAGGATATTATACATTAGTAAAAAAAAGTTTTTATTTATTAAAAAAAAAAATAATATAAATGTTGATTGAATTTTAATTTACATTTGCATTAAGTTAATGCTATTCACCTAAAACATTTTAAACATTTTTTTTTTGTATTTATTTTGTTAAAATAATAAAACTTACTTAAAGATATTTATTTCCGGGTACCTTATTCATCTTCAGTATTTACTGTTGCGTTGGACAACAAGTGCTCGTTTGATGTTCTAAAATAAAAATGACTGCCGATTGTCTGTCAACAAATTTTTAAACGCTGAAAAACTCCTTTCAACATCTTCAGACGTAATAGGAGCATATCGCATAAAAGCCATGTCTAAGTTGACTTCATCTGGGAGAGACGTTCTGGACAGTTAACTGGAGAATTTTTAGCCTGTGAAAAATAAAAAAAAATTTTTCAAACAACTCAATCGACGAAATTTGATTAAAAATACTAGTAAATGAACTAAAAATCAAAATAAGACCTAAAAATGCAAAAAAATTAAATAAAAAATTAAAAACGTCAAAAATGCAAAAAATATGCAAAATAAAAGTTTCATAGATTCGTAGTTACATAATTCAAATTAGGTACTAACAAAGCTATGTTTTACAATTACCAAAAAAAAATTCACTTTCCTATAAATTCACAGCCAACACCTATGTCAAAAATGTATTAACTATACTATATTATTATTATTATTAGTTTCAAATAAGAGAGACGTGAAATCGGTATACTAAAAGGTCACGCAAAGAGCGTACGGATTTCCATATTAGGTATGTATAGATAAAGGTATATAGAGACACTGTTTAAACGAGATATTTTTGGTAATTTACTTTGAACTTTGAACCTTTTGACGATTTTACAAATATTGTCGTACCACGTGGAATAATAATTATAGCTATCGTAAGCGGTTCTAGTACAAGAGGGTCACTACTTTTTGGACTACTTTTTTTTCGGGAGGTAATTCGTGTAACCTTTTTTAAAAAAAAATCATGGGAGGCAATTCGAGGGTCAGATGGGAGGAAAATTCAATTCGTGAGCGCCCGAAATAATATAACTACCTATACATGTTTTTCCTTTCTATAGAATTTCGGACTACATACCTACTGCAGACATGCATTTCCTACGTCTAATAATATTATTCCTGAAAAACAATAGACCCTTTGCCCACTCGACTACTGTACATTCAAATTGTAATTTATACGTTCGCTTTTATATGAATATTTAAATTTCAATACAATTTACAAATATACCTACAGCAGTCGGTAATTGGAATAAAAATCCCAAGGAAAAAAATCTCCAGAACAAAAATGAAAACAATGATACAAGTCTAAAGGTAAATTAAATTGTATTCAATATTAATTTTAAACATTAAATATAAATTGTTTTTTTCATTTAAAGAATGGGTATTTAACACTTGGTTTTAATATTTTAATAATTGTAGAACTTATGTACAATATTTAATATTAAATATTACAACAACAGCTGTAGGCACCTTATGCCCACTCGAACGTTGCACATTATAATTTATTGTATCTAATTCATACGTTCACTTCGATATATGAATATTTCAATATTATTTTAAAATATACTATACGATATACATACAGCAGTCATATACCAGTAAAATATGGCGGCGACCCCATTTTGTACATGTTAATATTTTTCTAAAATTTACAACAACACATTTGCAAATACATTTCAGAACTTTTTACTTAGGTAGTAAAATATTTGACAATAATTAAGGAATTATGAATATAATTTGAATTGATTCAAAATTCACATCAAACACAATATGGAAGATTATCCACTCCAAAGCCAATGGGAGGGAGATGTGACCCCCACATCATCCCCTTGTATACGCCACTGATTTAGCACAAAATTGTGAACAATGAAAACCTGCTTGATGCAGTGGTGTACCGATAGGGTGCCATGAAGGGCAATGAGCCACGATCCCATTAGCCTAGAGTCACTTCAATACATTTTCCAAATCCACAAAACAGATCATCATTATTACAAAATTTAAAATACAATGACACGATGATCTTTAAAAAAATTAAATCCTTGTAAAATTGAATTGTTTTAAAATATAATAAATTCACTAGGTATTTAGAAAGATGACCGACACGCGGTAGATTATTTTATCTGTTAGGACTTAAGCTGTGTCAGCTCTGATATTCTAATAATTGTGGAACGGTTAGGACTTAGGTTAGGTTATCGTTGTAGATGAACTAAATGATTCATGATTGAAAATCGGCATGCAGACACTGAGACACACACTAGACCTTTTGCTAAAAATATAGACAGTACCTAGATCTTTTTCAAAAAAATATTATTTTACAGTGTCCATATCTGGTTTAAAAATCGGACGTTCGAGGCTATGTTTTCAAATATTCGATTATACCTAGTTCAAAAAGCGTATTGTAGGTTGTGCTTTCGGGAAATTTGGATTACAGCAGGTTACTATGTGGTTGGAAGGCGTTAATACATTTTTTATACAGTTATAATCTATTGGCTGGGGTAGATCTAGAAATCGTTTTATGGATCCTTGCATATGTTCCTCTTACCCCTTCCCCTAAATTTGTAATGCTAATAACCCCTATAGGCTAATGATTATTTGCCGCGGTCCTCGAGCATTAGAAGTTTTAGTTACGCCACTGGCTTGTTGGTACGACAATGTGTTCGAAAATGATGTGTTCGAATGAAAAATGTTCGATAAAATATAAATTCGAATGAATTTTTGTTCGAATAAGTTTTAGTTCGAATAATTAAACTCATTGTTAAGAAAAAAAAAATATATATTAAATTATTTATTTCTTTATAAATCTCTTTTCTTATTAAATCTATAGGTATATCGTCAAGTAAAATAAACATTCAAAAAACATATAATTAGTGTATAAATTATTTATGTTAATTATTTAAATTATTATATTATATTATTTAAAAAAATGTTTGTATAAATGCATATATTATATTAAAGTTAAATATTTAAATTGTACGCAATGCCTCTAAAAAACTCAATGTTATTTTGATTACTATTTTTTAATCTTAAAACTAAATTTTTAATTCTATCTTGGTGTTGTTGTCGGGATACCTAATTTTTTTTTACAATTCTGCCTTGGATAAATTGTTCAATTAAGCTTTCGTTCTCGTTTTCCATTTTTTGAAGAAGTGTTATGAATTTATAAGCACCTGGATGTTTCGATATCAACCTAGTACAATATTATATTATAAAATATAAAATATATACATTCTATCAATTTTAAAATTACCTATTTAAATGACTATGCCAAGATTCAGTGATATTAGTAGTGCGTGGCAATTCATATTCAATTCGTTGAGCTACTGACCATAATTCTGGCGGATATAACGTTGGGGTCTTACTTGAGGATTTCGCCCACGGAGTCCCACTGACCACTGATCTACCAATAACATACGTTGTTTCGAAGAAATCTATTAATTTTTGTTCCCTTTCATCATTCGAAATTTCAGTTTTAAGCTGTTTCCAACTTTCATTGGCCTAAATAAATAAAATATATAATTATTAGGAAAATATGCGAAAATGTGTTGTTAATGATATTAACAATAATGCTGGGCATTAAAATTTGTGGTATTTTGAAACTGGAAGGAAAGCCAATGCTGGTAAATGTCTACGAAGTAAGTTGATGTTTTGGTCTTCCATGTACTTGGTCGTTAATCTTTCCTTTTGTATGTGACTATAAATATTTTGCGAAAAGTGAAAAAAAAAATTAGAATGCATTGCAAATGAAAAAAATATCATTGATAGCTAATAATATAATTTTTGTTTGTAAACTTGTGCGCAAATAAGTTGTAACCCGGTATATACGATATACCTAGGTACGGTCGTATACTCGTATTAAGTGGTGGTTCTACCGTGCGGCTGGATGAGCTCCACCAAAATGGCTCGTACCAAAATGTCTGATGTCCCTTGTTGACAAATTAAATAATGTACCTACCTACTGCTAATTATAAGTGTTTTAGTGTAGACGGTATTTGAGGAGGAAATAAACATTTTACTAAGAAAATATGGGTGGGGGGAGGGTTATTCACTGCAGTTAAGACCTAATTATAAGTCTTAAGAAACATTTATCCTTAGAACCGCTCCTGGTCGTATCTGACGTAACCTAACTAGAGGGGGGGGGGCTAGACGGTAGCTTAGCCCACTTTCTATCATATTTCTTATTGATTTAGATGTAAGCCCCTAATGGATTATGTTAAATTAATAGTTTTGTAGGCTGTAGCCTCCCCCTTCCCTCCCCCTACAGAAGTTTAACCCTAGTTTATCCAATGCGTATCTTCAGTAGGTATACTTACATTAAGTGCCACCCGAACCTTCACCGCGTAGAATCCTCTCTTGTACACAGAGATATCTATAATAATCAATACGTGAGGACGATGGATTTAAATGGTTTTTTGCGTAATATTGTTTTAACTCACAACTGAGTTGGAATGACACCATAACATAGTGACATACGGTGTAAAACAACAAAGTAATAAGTAGAAAAAAGAAAACGAATTAACCGCCGCCGCAGTCCTCTGTAGATGTCTATACATTATTTTTCATTACCCTAACAAACGCGTTACGTCATCATCATCGACCACTTGTAGCGCGTCGCCGACCGTAATAATTATAACAATAATACTATTATTATTATTTTAACAGCATACTGCGGAAACGGATTTTCGTTATATAGGTACGTCCTGCAGTGGGCTGTGGATAATAGTAATAATCATAATAATTATATTATAGCAGGTATTATGCTTGCGTATAGTGTATACCCGTAAACTGATCGTATCTCGAATCTAGCAAAAGAATAATAATAATAATCGCGCATAAAAATCGCACCGAAAACGAACTTTTCCCGTTCAATCGTGTAATAATCATATAGGTATATACAGCCGGATAATAATACGCATATCATTACTATTATTATAATTATATAGTACCTGCTGTACCTCGTATACATTATTATTTTAGTGATAATCATATAACAACACTCGACTTGCTACACAACATACCTACCTACCATATTATCTATATGGGTGTTACAACCGAGCCGGTTGCCGGGCTCGCATGGCGAAAAATAATAATGAAGTTTCACGTAATCACAACACTATGTGTATGATATTATACGCACACGATCGGCATATATCTTATGTTTTTTTTTTATAATTTACGGGTACGTTTTGGTTTCGCAATACAACCATATTATTCGGTTGCATACACCGCAGAACACGGCGACGTGAATGTCATTTGGAGGGAGGGAGTGGTCAGGTGGAGGCAATTTGCCATTTGGCCTCCGTCCGATTATTAAAGAGGGGCGAAATGGTTGGGCTGGCTGTTGCGGTGAAACAACATAACTATAATTTTTCTAATTTTGAGGAAATATATTATAGTATTGTGCAAGCCATGCTATACATAGAAAACTATTGTCACGACATTAATATTTATAGTTTCTTAGTTCAAAATAATTATACAGAGTGGCATGATCACCCCTTTTTTTCTCCAACAATGCAGTTATTCAAAACCTGATTTTTGGAATTTTTAAATTTACAATAAGAAATTTAAATTGAACAGTGGATAATTTTTCTGAAATTTTTGAAGTATCAGAATCAAAATTTGTACGAGTAGTTTTTGAGTTATTTAAGTTTGTGTTTTAATGATATAAGGTCCATGGTAATTGGTTTATAATAGATATGGGGGGCTATGGTGATTTGAAAATTTTATTCATTATCATTAATCTAACAATATAAATAATTTGTAAAAATTGCCCAAGTATAGTCAATACGATATCCAATTTTATATTTTTGTAAAACCATTTTTAAGGACTGTTATTTTTAGAACGTACAAACATTTTAATAACTAAGAAACTATACTCATTCGCATTTATAATTATATGCCTACATTAACATTTTCAAAAAAATTATCCACTAAATAATTTACAGTAAGATTGAAAAACAGAAGTTTGTATCACCACAAGACACTCCTTAAGTAGTAGAACAAAATTCGAAAATTTGAAAAAATATTACCAATATTTAAAAATTGCAAAAATCAGAATTTGAATAAATTCATTATTAAAAGAAAAAATTGTGGTGAGCATGCTTGATGAATCACCGTGTAAATAGATAAATTTGACCACAATTTCAAAAAAAAAAAAATATTTATAATTAAGAGTATTTTAAATTTTTGGATTTTTACAACCCTTCTAGAGAACTCTTAAGAGATCTCTTAAGAGACTCATCATCCTATCCTCCAAGGGAGGGACAAGCGATCACATCATAATTGTATACTATTTATAACGAAAATTGAATTTCAATAAATTATGTTTCATGGGGGTGTAAGTATTGTATAAACGGTTCACTCTTTTTATTTTGTCCAGTTTGACGGGGGGGGGGGTTAATAATGTATTTTCTATGTTATTTTATTACTCGTATAAGTTTACTTCACGTCATATACTAATACACCTGAATGACCATGGGAGAGGCAGGACCCTCTGCCTCCCCCCATTAAATCCACCACTGGTATAGACGAGTGGTAATGTGGTATAATTTAAGTTATAATATGATGGGCGAGATAGGTAATAATAATGATGTCCATCGTTGATTGAAAAATAAATCAATAGGTAAGAGCGATAATCAATAAAATTATTTTTTTCCCGTGCACTGCAGAGTTCCGTCTGCTCGGGGGTTCGGTAAAAGACAGACAGTGGTGCGTCAACGCCAGGCATCACAATAAACCTACGTCATAGGAATAACTACAAGTTAGCCACAACTACGTCGTAGGTATAACTACAAGTTATAGTCACAACTACTGGTGCTTATACCGGGCTATGTTATAATTATTGTACTACCTATTATATATTATTATTGTTCCTATATTATAAATTAATAATAGGTAACAATATTATGATCACTGATCGCAGTAATATTATATGACGTGTTGATAACAATTTTCCTCCAACCGTCGTTTCCTCTATAATTTGGGGCCCTCGCTCGCGTATTTATATTATACGCATGTATTCAAGCATATAGTCGGCCAAAAATTTCGACGCTGAGAGTTTATAATAATGATCGTCATCATCATCGAATCCGTGAACGATTATGTTATTATTATTATTATTATTATTATAAGTATCCTCGGGTCTCGACCGCACGCCTCGGATCGAACCTGCGTCATTCGTGCCCGAAATCAGCGTATAATATTATAATAATTATCACCTATTATTATTTCTTATTATTATTAGTTATTACTATACAATGTCTGCAGGTACTGACGCAAGAGTTGGGCGTCCGTGTAAAATATACACGAGAGTATTATATATATATATATTATGCACTCGGTTTTCCGGGTGAATTGTGCACTAATTCTTCACCGTAAAATTGAACATTATAATATCTTAAATTTCAAGGCCAAAAATGCGTACAGGGCGATTCACGTAGCAACGATCAGTTCTTTCGAATCACTGCCCGCTCTTCTAGGGTCTGATGAGTGATGGGCTTATACGAACAACCTAAATATAAGAACTTTATGATTCCAAATCGCGGGGGATGCCGTTTCCACGGCTTCCGAATTCGATTTAGAGATAATCTCGTCAGTTTTTGTGCACAAACGATCTGCTCGAACACTATTTGAAAACGCCAATAAGGGGGAGGGGGCATAGGCGCAATTAGGGGGGGCTTGGGGCTTAGCTCCCCCAGTTTTATCCATAGCCCCTCCCCCGTTTTTATACGATTTTACTTGAAGCTTATTAAAATTATTATAAAAATTTCAAGTATCTAGGATTATTCGTTTTTAAATTACGACAAAATATCAAAAATTGATAGATGAAAATTCTTTGATTTACTGATAAAAATTGAAAATTCAATGTTGTACACATTTTAGATTCAAACACTCATAAAAAATGTATGTTACTTTCCAGTAAACTTTTTTTTTGTTTAAGATAGTACCAATTGTGAGGAGTCTTCTATCAACATTTATAATGTTAGCTATGAAAGGAAAAACTTATATACATTTCTAATTGAAAATTTAAAAAAAAATTTGAAGAATTCTAAATATTTGATATACCTATAATCATTACAAACAATAATTTGTGTTTCTGCTAAAAACGAAGAAATAAAAAAAAAATATTAAGTAAAGCTAAAAAAACTATTTTTTTCATATGATTTTTCAATTTTTGCTCTTTTTGAACTGGGGGTGCTAAATTTAAGTTTGGGGGTGCTGAAGCGACCCCAAGCACCCCCCCCCCCCCTAGTTGCGCCTATGGGTATGGGACAAGAAAGATTTAGTTATTTATCTATTTTATGTATAGAAATAGACATTGCTAATTTAATCGACACTCAGCTCATTGTTGATAAATTTTCAAAAAAGGTTAGGCGTATTACTTTAATATAAAATAATGATACTGTTAATATGTTATGTGTTATGAGTTTGTACTTATGTAATTTATTATAATGATATCCTCAGGGGTAGAACATTTTTTGATTACACATGACACTTGTAAATATTTTTAGCCCCCTCAGATTTTGGACCCTAGTTGCGCCTATCGAGGGGGGAGTAGAGATTTATGCTTTTATAATCACAAATACATTACTCGATCCGCTCGGATTCTAAAATATACCCGTTCGATTTTATTCAATTTTCGGAATTTAGATTATAATGTGTAATCGACACAAGAAAGAGAAGGAAATCAATCAATGATGAGCGTATATATATATATAAAGAGTTTATATCGGCGTAACTAGGTTGGGGGCTCAGGGGGCTTAACCCCTCCCCGTACTTCTATTTAGCCCCCCTATGATTTTTACTTTTTAGCCCCTCCTTAGACTCGTAGTTAGAACCCAAATTATTTCGAAAAAAATATAATGTGTAAAATAATAAATTATTATATTATAAAATATGATAAGTATAATATAATATGTTGCATTGTGTACAGTAATGTACCAAGCAGTGGCGCCGAACCTATATAGTAAGGGTGGCGACCGCCACCCCTTTTAAATGGGTGGGTGGTGGGTCCTGTTATGCAGGTGGGCAAATATCTAACAGAAGAAATTTGACGGCTAGATACTGAGTGTTCGATAGTAAATTAGTACTTGGAATCAAAAGTGTAACGACTGTAACGTCTATACACCGTGTATTCCTGTGTATTAATGAAGTAGGTAGTATATAGACGTATTCACTATAGACGTATAGTGAACAGTTTAAATTGTGTTATCTATTATTTTTACAATATCAGTTAGTGGTTTTTAGTACTGTGAAGTGGCTATTTTAGCCAACTTTTTTCCTGTAAAAACCAATAATGATATAAAAATTATATTGATATAAAATTATAAAAAGGTGCTCTGCTGTACAGTAGGTTACAAGTAGGCCACTGTATGATGGATAGTATTAAATTTGAATTCAATGATATTATATCATTGTATAAGAAAAACGATTCTGAGCGGAGACGGTATTATGTCAGTCTAGGTATAAGACATATTATATACTTATCTATCGTATCAAAAAAAATTTACCTATAATAAATTCCAAATCAATCATATCATAATACCCATTAGGTACTTATAATGCATTATACGTCAACAACAAACCCTGATACTATCATAGTCCATACTCCATAGATATATAATAGTGTACTTTAAAAGTTTCAAGTACCCACGAATAATATTACACAATCACAACAATATAACTAAAATAGTTATTCTAGGTTTTTTTTTATGTAATTTTGGCCAAAGTTGAACTTAAAATGACTATAAAAATTAACTGTGCTTATGTATTTTTTAGATTTTTTGGTAACAGAATTTACTACTTACGTGGAATCTTGTTTTAAATTTTCAATCCTTAGATATCTTTAGATAATATCTCTTTTTTTTTTTTTTTCAGTTTGAACCGACGGCGTCGCGGGGACAGCTTTCGCATTCTTCCGCGACGCTGCCATTAAAAGATAATATCTCTTTTATATTATAAAAGTTGAACATTTTATACATTTTTAACTACAAAATAATTATTCAATTTTAAATTTGATAAATTTTATCAAAATTCGATCTTTAAATGCTTATAAAAAACAATTGTGACTATGTATTTTTAATATTTTTCAACTGATATTGTAACAATATATCAGGAGGCTAGGAGCCTTGCATTCAATTTTTACACTTTTTAGCCCAACAGATAAAACTTTATTGATATTTCTAGAATAAAAAACTAAAAAAATGGGAAACTGAAAATGTCCGTAAACAGCTCATAAAGTCAAAATATTTTCAAAATTGTATGGTGTATAGGAAATGCTAATATAAATATTCAGTGAAATTTTCATGAATCTACAGTCATTTGTTTTTGAATTACAACAAAATAAGGAAATCGCTACATGAGAAATCGAGTGAATATCCAATGTTGTAAAAATTTGAATTTCAAACGCTCATAAAAATTTAATTTGATTTTCTTATAGACATTTTTTTTTTTGATAAAGGTAGATAATCTTATAAGGAATCTTCTATTACATTTTCACATCTTAGATTTAAAAAGAAAAATTTTTACGAATTCTTAACTCAAAATAATTTGCTAATTTTCGTGATTTTTCCATATTTTGTCAATTTTTGAACTTTAAATTCTTATAAAAAAAAACTGCGACTAAGGATTTTCAATATTTTTCATCTGCCTTTGAAACAATATACTAGTAGCCTTCTATTAAATTTTCAAGCTTTCTCAACCAACAAATAAAATGTTATTGATATTTTTAGAAAAAAAACTAAAAAAAAATGGAAAATGAAAATGTCCCTAAACAGTTCAAAATAAATCAAAATCTTTTGAAAATGTTATCGTGTATATAAAAGGCAAATATAATTATAAACAACCAGTGAAAATGTCATGTATATACGTTCATTTCTTTTAGAGTTACACCAAAAACCAAAATCGATTTTTTGGAAAACCGATTTTTCTAAAAAATTCCCGTTTTTCCTTAATTTTTATGTTGTTTTTCCCGGCGCTTGTGAAAACTACTGAGAAATTTTTATTTTTGACTCCCCAAAGTACCAACTAGATTCATTTTCCTATCAGAAAAGCTACTGTTGAAGAATATCCAAGCATTTTTACTGTCCTAAAACGTGATGACAGACACAAAAAAAAATTAAAAATTAAAAAAAAACACACATCATTGTAAAATCAATACATTCATCGTTTCACTCAGAATCTAAAAATAATATTTTAAATTAAAATTAAATACATGTGGTAACAAAACTAGTCCAGCCAAAATTACATTAAAAGTTAACAGAGAACCTAATACATCCATACAAGAGTTGTTGTAACACTTTTTAGAAAAAGTAATTGAGAACAAATACAAACATTTTCATGGGTATTTATATTTTTTTTAAAAATTTATTTAGTACTTAATGTTCACCACCGTAGACTAGTATTTATGAATAACTGACAAAAACTAAATTATTTTACATGACTATAATGTCTGAAGTTAAAGTTGAGGTATGGCCTAAGAATGCCCGCTTAATTTAACGGTTCTGGGTGGGTGGGTGTTTGGTAAATTTTTACTAGTTTGCCACCCCATTTTAAATTGAGTTCGGCGCCACTGGTACCAAGTACGAATTTATCGTAATTTATTGGTCATAGTATTCGAGGAAGAAATGTGTTTAAGGTGTATATAGCTTATCTGCTTATTGAATATTAGCTTCAAGCTTACCTATATAATGCCCCTATTATATGGTGATATTGAATTGAGTCCATGCTACTTTTATGTGTTTGAATTGAATCCAAGGTATTATCTTAATATCTTTGAATTGAGTCCTTATAGATAAAATGTCATAACTACCTGAACTGCTTTGAACCTTGCACATCATGTCATCATATTTTGCCGGATACGCAACGATAAAGGATATTCATGGGACATCCAAATATTTTTATTCTTGTGGACACTCTTCCGATACATATATAAAACTAAGAAGCAAAGCAAAGAGACCATGTAAAAAAACATTAGAAAAAGAAATTTTTTACTGGAGCAGACAAACAAATACATAAATATGCAAATTGGCAGATTTGACTTTTTAAAATATATATATCATTTAAATTTTTACTAGCAACTATTTTATGATTAATATTATTATATTACACATAATTTCCTTATATTTATTATTATTCTATGAATAAAAAAAACTAGGTATTTAATTATTAACATTATTATATTACACGTCATAATTTCTTTATACTTATTATTATTATATGGTAAAAAAAAATCTATTTAATTATTAACATTATTATATTACCCATAATTATTGTTATTTTTAATTGACTCTTTATACTTATTATTATTTATTATAATATGATAAAAAAAAATAGTGTACCTATACAATCATACATAATAATTATTATTTTAATATTGTTTAGTTAATTACTCTTTATACTTATTATTATCATTATTATTATGAATAAAAAAATACAATCACACTAATTTTTTGGGAGACTACTCAGCCAACCTACACGCGGGTTTCTGGGTAACGGTAATAGGCTGAAGGGACTCAACTCGAAAAACCTAAAAATATTGGTCGGACTCAACTCAGATAACCCAAAAGTATTTGAGGGACTCAATTCAATATTTGGGACTCAATTCAATGTTATCCTTATTATATACCGGGTGTATCTTATGTCATTGTACGAGCCAAAATTGATGATTCGACTATCAAAAGTTTCAGAAAAAGAAGCTTTATAAGTATCCATTAAAAAATATAGTGGTTACCGTTTGAAAAAAAAAGTTTTTTTTGCTATTGGTTCACCTGCGTGTTAAAAAATTTTGAAATTGTTATAAAAAAATTGCCTGTTAATAAAGGAACGCGTCTTTTTTCGTTTTAACGAAATTCAATATCATCGTTCCATAATCGTTAAAAAACCTCAATTACAATGACATAAGATACACGTGACTCTGTATAATATTGATACGTATTGGTATACCTATATTCTTATAATATTATAGTTAGGTACCTATATTAGATGTTGTATCGCACATTCGTACATCGGTGGTTGAATACTATTACATATAGAGGTAATCATTTTATTTTCCAATTCTCAGTTCTCAATTTACTGTGCGTCTGTGGCACTCTGTGCAGACTTCAAAGTAGATAGATACATAGGCCCAATTTTAACATTTGACTTGTTGGGGCTGAATATATTAAAGGCAAGCAGACCATTACAATATAGCATATTCAAATTGTACGACCTAGGTTTTTTTTTTTGGGGGGGGGCTTAGTACCCCCAAGCCCCCCTCAATTTGAGCCTATGGGTAGGTACTATTACTGACTGTAAGTACCCACCCGTTATTTTTTTTTAGTACTTATACTGTATACGTAAATAGTAAATACATTAGATTTTATTGTAAACAATTATCAAAATGATCAGTACCTATATTCAAATTAAAAAAATCAATTAGGTGGCGCTAAGAACGAAGATGATCCCAAAAAATTATGATTTATATTAAATTTTGGTTTTAGCAGACTTTTTGTAACAACTAATTTCAGTGAATCTTATGTGGGGTGTTATTTTACACTTTGGTTTTGTAGGACTTTAGCCCATGCAACAATTAAATCCTAGTTACGCCCATGATAGAAACCCGAGATAAGAGAATCACTCTGTACTCTGTAGTCTGTATACCTAAATGTTGTTCATAATATTGTATTATTGTTATTATTGTTACGTATATAACACCACGTGGATCAACTGGTGCTCTCCGTAATGCGAATGACTGCGTAACAATTATGAACATTTTATCGTCGTCGAAGTGTATCTTGTCGACGGTTGTCAATTGAAAGAAATCTAATCATAATATTGTGTCACCGCTCGCCGGATTGCTGGTTGACGGTGGCTTTTCGTCTGCGGCGATTTGATTACTATTTAACTTTTGAACAATACGTCATACCAAATTGTTTAACGGTTTAACTCAGAGATAACACCACTTTATTGTCATAAACATTATTATCAATCTCAACAATTGGTAATAATAATAATATGTATTTAAATGATAAATAATTATACAGTATCGGTATGTAATGAGATGATTAATTTAATAGAGCGCACGTCTTATAATATTATCGTTAATCATCAACGTTTTTGGAAATTTACCAAACGAATTTTTGAAAAACAAAATTTTCTCGTAATGATTATTTTAAACTTTTGAAATATTTTCAAAAACGTTAATATACTTCTCTGTAAAATAAACTTCACCCTTTAAAGTTTAAAAGAATCACATTTTGTATTGTTTTAATATATTTTATTTTAATATTTAATCATTTATTTTATAATAATTATGCTGTTCATCATAAACGCATATTATATACTGCTGTGCAAACACACACACTCTATGCGTTTGGACTATTGTGACTACTGACTACTAACAATAGCTAATTAGTAACCATTAAACACCATTAAACAAATTTTGTTTAATTACATACCTACCTAATTATGTTAATATATGAGATTTTATATTTTAATTATTTTTTTTAATTTGTCTATTTATTTGACATAGTAAGTAGGTACCTTCATTATAGTGTACATCGTAATTTTAACGTACAAATGTACAATCAAAATAGTGGTAATAGCTGTATAACAAAATCAACTTCACAACCTCAACACTGTAACTAATTCGGTCTGGACCAATCGAATCAGTTTCATCGGTCTCACTCAATTCGAATATCATGTGGTATAATAACTGTAGGTGCTGTAGATAATCACTAATTAGTAATTACTAATATTATGGTATAAACAATTTATCTACTTATATATTATAATCTCTTTTCATCCGTTCCCTTCAAAACAGAACCATATAAGCGTTATTCAATAATCGAACGATAACCATAACTCATTAGTCATTAAACTCAAGTTATTCATTTATCCAAGTCTTTCCGACCTTCGTATATTATACATCAACATGCAATCGTAAGATAAACAATTTATTATATTTGCGCATAAATTATCTTTTAGGTCTTAGGTATTGATGGAGTTGATCACATTTGTCACTTATAGTTTCATTTTATTATTATTATTATAATATTTTTTTGTTTTTAACAGTCATCTTTAGTTCTGGGTGCAACTCTTTTTTTCTAACCGATTTTCGTAACGCTTTATTGTCATTTGCCATAGAAAAGCAAATCAACAAGATAAAAATAATAATTAATTAAATTCCCAACAAAATGTAGCATGCTACTATAGATATTTTTCCACTGCACTGTACCCAAAAACATAGGATTCTTCAATTTTCCTTGTAGAGCAAACATGGTACTTATAATAATATAATATACGAATTCACTCTATAATCTAAATTCTAAGTCAAACTGTTTAATAATTGTAAGCTAATAACCGTGTAGTGTATGATGAACCAACATAATATATATGTTAACATTAAAATGTGCTTAAAAATATTTTAGCATTAAATAGTCCAGCCGATAGGGGGTTTTGCCTTGCATTAAATACTTAAGTTTTGAAACTTGGCAAAAAGTTTCGTCTTGGGGCCCTGATTGACCAAAAAAAATGCGCCATCCCTCCGAGGTCCACCACCGACTTGGATTTTATGTGAAATTGTTCACTTTTTTTACAATATCTCTAAAATTAATAACTTAACGATAAAAATAGCTTATATAAAAATTGAAGATTGTACAATTTGTGACAAAAAAAGTTCTATGCATTCTTAGCGTAAGAGTAATAGATAAGCTACAAAGTCCATCCGCCGTCATAGTATGTGGCGCCGCGCGCTAACATGGCGAGTATATTATTTATATGTATATATACGAAATTTTTCCCTTTTTAACGGTTTTCTTACAATATATCTAAAACTAATAACCGCAATAAGAATATTTATTATTTATTATCAGTAACATACATTTTTGTATGTTGACAGCACATCTTAATTTTTTGTTTTTTTTTTATTAATACTGGATAACAGTTATAAGTTCTGTTCAAATTTATATGAATCATTAATTTTTTTTATTATTTTACTGATACACTGCATATATAGATATGGAACTATAAAATTTATACAAAACGACGATTTTTGGTAAGCTGACATCTAAACTGAAAAATTATTATAGTGTAGTTGTTTGATATGTACCTATTGTCTTTTCTAAATTTATCACTAGAAGTTGCTACAGGATTTTAAATTTTATAAATAATATTATGGTTGTTTCAATGATTTGCTTTGTGATAAGTTCACACTATAATATACTATAATTTAATATATTGTTCAAGGTTTAAAAGATTAAAGCTAAACGGTTTTTAACAAGCATGCTTAATTATTATGCATAATATATAATATAGTTTATGTATTATATGTAATTATATTACTATACGTGGTAATCTATATATGTTATGTTGTTCAACTTAATGTATACCTATGATCGACTTAATTAAAATTCCCTATATTAAACCGATGTGTATAATATACGACAATGCCTAAATTTAAGGTATTTTGCTACTGCACACCTAATTCCACATTAACATATAAGTCCTTGATACCTATAAGGCTATAAGACTAAAACGTAATAGCTTGAGTTAATATACTTATTATATTATAAGTCGCCCAGAATATGGTCTAGTCGGTATTATTTTATATGGCGTCCGGGTGCCAGTTTTTCAAATTTACCTCAATTCTATAAAATTTAAATTTTTAGTTTCCACCTTAATATTATAATACTTTTCAATTAATCTACTATCCGATAACTATTTAGGGAGGGTTGATAAGGTGTATTATATCGAAAAAAAATGACCTCATGGGAATAATTCCTAGGCCTTGTAGGATTGCTGGATTTTGATATGTATGTTTTTATCTTAAAGAAGAAGACTTCCTATATAGGCCGCATCGAACTCCGATTTTTAATTTTATTTTAAATAACAGTATTACATAATTTATAAAAAAAACAGGGTTCGATGCGGCCTGTAGAATATTACCCTCTATATTTTAGAAAAAAATAAAAATATCAAATTTGGTTGATTGTACAGAACAGGATCATTATTCCCGTGTAAGAAATTACATTGGCACCGGGCCAATTCATATTTTTAAGAAATACTAACTTATAATCAACTTAATAGGTATTATGTAACCAGTTTAATATCAATATCAGTTTTTAGGGTGCGACTCGTTTGCGCACATTTACCTTTTTTACGGCACGTTTGCGCACAAAATCACAACTCGTTTGCGCACACATATTTTGGGTTTAAATTATAAAGGTACAACTCGTTTGCGCACACATATTTTGGGTTTAAATTATAAAGGTACAACTCATTTGCGCACATTTCACTTTGAGCAGAACAGCACATTTCTCTTCTCACTTTAATATAGGCTTAGGACCATCTGTTTTGTACAGATTAAAAATGTGCATGTCGTGTGTGTCTGTTCTGAATAAATATATAATTATACAATTAATAAGAAGTAATAGTGGTTCTATGCGTGTTTTTAATTTTTAAAATTTTATATTTTTTTATTATTAACTAACCTTACTACATCACTCAAGGAACATTTTTTATTTATACACCTAAAATGTGTATCACTAGATTTTAAAGTTCGAAATTCTCTTTCAAAAATATCACAAATTTCGATATCCATAGTCACAAGTCAGTAGGTAGTACCGCTTTCTGGAGAACGACTGCTTAAAAATATTATGTTTAATACACGTCGATTATTTTCAATGATGATAATGATATATTGAATATTGATATGCTGATGTACTGATAATCAATTACTTAAGTTAGTCCAAATTTAAAAATATAAAATATATGTTATGCAGTGTTTATGTTGTGCGCAAACGAGTCGTCCGTTTTTAGGTTAACGACGGTATTCGTTGTGCGCAAAAGAGTCATCGATATCTAGGTAAACAATTTGGATTGTGCGCAAACGAGTTGCACCGCAGTTTTTATTAGGAGGGAGCAAAAGTTTTGGGCTTATTATGACTCACATCAGGGTCTTATTGCTAAATGCTGATACAATTGTAGACCCCCCCCCCCAAAAAAAAAAAATGTCTCCAGTTCTGCCTATGGTAAGAGTCCTTTTGAGTTATAGTAGATAGAGTTATAGTATATAGAGTAAATTGTAATTATTATTTCATATTTGTGCTCAATCCATTCCAAAGTTGGCCACGCTTTACCTGCACATTAGGTGGACCGAAGACATAGGTACTAAATAAAGCTATTTCATGAAATATGAATCCTATATACCTTTGTAAGATTGGGTGGTAGACGGTACAAGCAAGATCGTAAAACATTAAATAAATATTCATGAATTAATAATAAGATTATTATTATGAAAAAATAACCTTGAGTTATTCTAATAAAAATGTTTACAATAAGGTATAATTTGTGTGTTTCAAATCAAAATTCGTGTAATGATTTAATTGTGTTTACCACCTATAATAATAGCTAGCACCCATACTTACATTGTATTCACAATAGTTAATGATCAATACATTTCTCAATATATTTATAGGTTTTATGCAACAGGAAAAACAATTTATACTTATTTCTTGTGCATAAATATAATATATGAATAGCTTTGGTTTCGTATTGGACAACTTAAATACTATTATTTTTATTATTATTGACGAATAGCATCACAGGCGTTTCTACTGGGGTGGCAGGGGGGCAGCTGCCCTCCTATATAATTTTTGACATGCGATATATTATATTTTAATAACTTTCGTTGACTAGATTTCCAAAAATGATCGATCTCAAAAATGTGGGTACAATCCGCCTCCCCAGACATGAAGATCTTGAAGAGCCTATATGTATAATGCATATAGCATACACTATACAGGAGATATAATTCATAGTAATTTCCTAAAGAATTATTCGCCGTTGTTTCATAAAACGATTCTGGTATGTTAAAATTTTCAGAAATTTATCTGCTGTATAATTTACAGTTGAAAAGGGGTTAGGTTAGGTTCGCGGAAGTAATGCGAAAGCAATTCCCACGGCGCCGTCTGTTCAAACAGAAAAAAAAAAGGTCAGTTAGGTGAGGTCAATTGAAAAACAAGTAGCTATAGTTCTTAGACCTTAAGTAGTACGAAGAATCTCAAAAATGTGAAAATATGGCCTTATGGAGTATATGCCTATAATCTATATATATAAATTCAAAAAATCTGATTTCGAATAATTGCATTATTGAAGAAAAAAAGAGAATGCACAGGCTTGGTGAAGAATCCCCCGTATTATACTAATAACTAATAAGTAATACTAAACAGACCTTCACCACATTAAAGATTATCATATGAATTATACATAATATAGTACCTACAACAAACAAGACAACAACAATTCAAATTGATTGGCTTTACGTTTTTATCTATTGCATGTAAGTGCAATGAGAATTTCGAATATAATATGACGCATGTATCATTTGTATATACGAATATATGTCCTGCACATAGGCATATTCAGCAAAAGTTGACGGTGATTCATAATCGATTCGATACAGTGTTTTGATTTGTTAAATAGATGACATTCGCTTGTTATTACGCTATATAGTATACCATATTAAAATATAGTACTATTAATTACACATACCTACCTATAGTATATCCAACACATAACAATAACAACAAATTCCAGTTGATTGGTTTTACACTTTTTCCTACATATATTTACCTCTTGCGTGTATAACTAAAATGAATATTTCGAATATAATATGACGTACCCATATATATATGAATCATACATCTATATACGTTAAACTACACATAGTCACATATTGCTACCACATTAAATAATATCATTAATTACACAGATATAAATATAGTATAACCATCACACACCAACACCATACTAACAATTCCAGTTGATTAGTTTTACACTTTTTCCTACATAGATTTACCTATTGCGTGTAACTATACAATGACAATTTCGAATATTATATGTATAATTTATACATACGTTTAACGTTCTTTACAAAGCCATGTAAGTATATAATTTAACAAAAGGTGGGCAAGTGGGTGTCGCTCTGCTGTACAGTAGGTTACAAGTGGGTCACTGTATAATGTATGATATTAAATTTGAATTCAACGATATAATATCATTGTATAAGAAAAACGATTCTGAGCGGAGACGGTATGTCAGTCTATGTATAAGACATATTATATACATATCTATGGTATTAAACAAAAAATTGACCTAGAATGGGTACCTATAATAAATTCCAAATTAATCATATCAAAATATCCATTAGGTACTTATAACGCGTTATACATCAACAAAAACCGTGATACTATCATAGATATATAATAGTACAGTTTAGAAGTTTCAAATATCCACGAATAATATTATTCAATCACAACAAAATAACTAAAATAGTTATTCTAGGTTTTTTAATATGTAATTTCGTCCAAATTTGAATTTAAAATGTCTGTAAAAAATAAGTGTATTCATATATTTTTTAGATTTTTTGGTTACAGTATGAACTATTTACGAGAACCTTTGTGTTGAATTTGCAATCCTTAGCTATAAAAACTGAACATTTTATAATTTATTAATTACAATGATTGATAATTTTCGAGATTTTGATAAATTTTGTCAAAATTTGATCTTTAATTGCTTATAAAAAAAAACTGTGCCTATTTATTTTTAATATTTTTCAACTGATATTGTAACAATATATCAGGAGCCTTGTATTAAATTTTTACACTTTTTGGCCCAACAGATAAAACTTTATTGATATTTATAGAAAAAAAAACTAAAAAAAATTGAAAGCTGTAAAGGTCCATAAACAGCTCAAAAAGAGTCAAAATATTTTCAAAATTGTATGGTGTATAGGAAATGCTAATATAAACATTCAGTGAAATTTTCATGTATCTACAGTTATTTGTTTTTGAATTACAACAAAATAAGGAAATCGCTACATGGGAAATCGAGTGAATATTCAATGTTGTAAAAATTTGAATTTCAAACGCTCATAAAAATTTAATTTGACTTTCTTATAGACATTTTTCTTTTGATAAAGGTAGACAAACTTATAAGGAATCTTGTGTTTAATTTTCAAATCTTAGATTTAAAAAGAAAAATTTTTACGAATTCTTAACTCAAAATAATTTGCTAATTTTCGTGATTTTCCCATATTTTGTGTATTTTTGAACTTTAAATGCTTATAAAAAAAATATGTGACTAAGGATTTTTAATATTTTTCATCTGCCTTTGAAACAATATATTAGGAGCCTTCTATTAAATTTTCAAGCTTTCGCAACCAACAAATACAATTTTATTGATATTTTTAGAAAAAAAACTAAAAAAAAATAGAAAATGAAAATGTCCCTAAACAGTTCAAAATAAATCAAAATATTTTGAAAATGTTATCGTGTATAGAAAATGCAAATATAAACAACCAGTGAAAATTTCATGTATATACGTTCATTTGTTTCAGAGTTACACCAAAAACCAAAATCGATTTTTTGGAAAACCAATTTTGCGTAAAAATTCCCGTTTTTCCTTAATTTTTATGTTGTTTTTCCCGGCGCTTGTGAAAACTACTGGGAAATTTATACTTTTGACCCCCCAAAGTACCAACTAGATTCACTTTCCTATCAGAAAAGCTACTGATGAAGAAAATCCAAGCACTTCTACTGTCCTAAAACGTGATGACAGACACAAAAAAAAATAAAAAAATAAAAAAATAAAAAAAAGGTGGGCAAGTGGGTGTCGCTCTGCTGTACAGTAGGTTACAAGTGGGTCATTGTATAATGGATGGTATTAAATTTGAATTCAATGATATAATATCATTGTATAAGAAAAACGATTCTGAGCGGAGACGGTATGTCCTTCTAGGTAAAAGACATATTATATACATATCTATGGTATTAAAAAAAATTGACCTATAATGAATTCCAAATTAATCATATCACAATATCCATTAGGTACTTATAACGCATTATACACCAACAACAAACCCTGATACTATCATAGATATATATAGTAGATTACTTTAGAAATTTCAAGTACCCACGAATAATATTATTCAATCACAACAAAATAACTAAAATCGTAATTCTTGGTTTAAATATGAAATTTTGTCTAAACTTGAAATTAAAATGTCTGTTAAAAATAAGTGTGTTTATATATTTTTTAGATTTTTTGGTTACAGTATGAATTATTTAAGAGAATCTTTGTTTTAAATTTTCAACTCTTAGTTATAAAAACTGAACATTTTATAATTTTTTAATTCCAACGATTGATTATTTTCGAGATTTTGATAAATTTTGTCAAAATTCCAACTTTAAATGCTTATAAAAAAAAATCGTGCCTATGTATTTTTAAAATTTTTCAACTGATATTGTAACAATATATAAGAAAGCTTGTATTCAATTTTCAGACTTTTTGGCCCACCAAATAAAATTTTATTGACAATTATAAAAAAAAAAACTAAAAAAATTGAAAACTGAAAATGTCCGTAAACAGCTCAAAAAGAGTCAAAATATTTTCAAAATTGTATGGTGTATAGGAAATGCTAATATAAACATTCAGTGAAATTTTCATATATCTATAGTTATTCGTTTATGAATTACAACAAAATAAGGATATCGCTACATGAGAAATCGAGTAAACATCCAATGTTGTAAAAATTTGAATTTCAAACGCTCATAAAAATTTAATTTGACTGTCCGGTAGAGATTTTTTTATTGATAAAGGTAGATAATCTTATAAGGAATCTTGTGTTTCATTTTCAAATCTTAGATTTAAAAAGAAAAATTTTTACGAATTCTTAACTCAAAATAATTTGCTAATTTTCGTGATTTTTCCATATTTTGTCAATTTTTGAACTTTAAATGCTTATAAAAAAAAATTGTGACTAAGGATTTTTAATATTTTTCATCTGCCTTTGAAACAACATATTAGGAGCCTTCTATTAAATTTTCAAGTTTTCGCAACCAATAAATAAAATTTTATTGATATTTTTAGAAAAAAAACTAAAAAAAAATGGAAAATGAAAATGTCCCTAAACAGTTCAAAATAAATCAAAATATTTTGAAAATGTTATCGTGTATAGAAAATGCAAATATAAACAACCAGTGAAAATTTCATGTATATACGTTCATTTGTTTTAGAGTTACACCAATAACCAAAATCGATTTTTTGGAAAACCAATTTTGCGTAAAAATTCCCGTTTTTCCTTAATTTTTATGTTGTTTTTCCCGGCGCTTGTGAAAACTACTGGGAAATTTATACTTTTGACCCCCCAAAGTACCAACTAGATTCACTTTCCTATCAGAAAAGCTACTGATGAAGAAAATCCAAGCACTTTTACTGTCCTAAAACGTGATGACAGACACAAAAATATAAATAAAAATATAAAAATATAAAAACATACATCATTGTAAAACCAATACATTCATCGCTCCGCTCAGAATCTAAAACACACATCATTGTAAAATCAATACATTCATCGTTTCACTCAGAATCTAAAAGTTGACGGTGATACATGGTCGAATTGATTTAGTTTTTTGATTTGTTAAATAAATGACGTTTACATGTTATTACGAGCGTTTACCATTGACACAATATTTTAATAATATCATACACTAAATAACCTACACATAGTCACATGTAGATACCACATTAAATAGTATTAGATTAATTACACATATGCCATGTATATAGTAAATATATACTTCACGGTAGGTACCAACAATTCCAGTTGATTGGTTTTACACTTATTCCTATATAGATTTACCCGTTGGCTATTGGCTATAATTGTAAATGCAATGACGATTTCGAATATATATTGTAGGTGCATATATACATTTTGTACTTCATAGGTATATCGTATATTATATTCGGAAACAGCAGTTGACGGCGGCATTGTTCCAGAACTCATTGAGTGTTTTGAATAAAAAATTATTGTTATTATCAAGACGATTAAGGTTATATTATTCATATATGTATTATATCCATACGTATATAATATAGTATATACACGAGTCATCATACAATAATATACAATTTATTGGACAAAAAAAATTGCATTCACAGTGCAATGTAATATCATAATGACATAATGTGGCGTAGTATAGTGTGTCACTGCCGTGCACTAGAAGGTTACTCCACAGCTGCTGCAGAGATGTATAATAATGCTCTTCTGTTGTGCTTTACATTTTAGTATAGTTTTTTAAACGATAATACCTATATCACAATCTCGATTTTTAAATCTCCAAATAATAATATTGTTGCTACCCGTCGTTAATGTATCCATTTTATTTTCTACGCACTCGAAATCTCGATAGGTCAACCAGCTCTTATCGCTGTTCAACATTTACTGCCGGCAGTGTGCACCTACCTATACGTCTTGTTTAAGGCCGTGGAAAATAACAAAACCATCATAATATAATAGAATATGCGCAGATAAACATAAATGTTTGTGATGTAAATATTATAGGGCTCTACGATAAAAAATGTTTAATATTATAATATAAACACACATTTGATGTGATGTTCCCAGTCACCGTAAATTAAAAAAAAATTCATTAATATAATACCTACAAGTAAGTAGGTACCTACCTAATAATAATAATATTTTCATGCTCTTATCGTTTTATCTAATAATTGCCGGCTTGAAATACAGGTACAGCTAACTGGTGCCTTCAAATATTTTTATTTTTTAAAATATATACTTACAATTCAGCGAACTGCTTAACGTATATGATATTTTTGCCCGTGTCCTTTACCTTGTAATAATTTTTCATCGCAATAATTAGGCAGCGCCCGAACAGGCAAAACTATATTATACTGCAGCGGTCTACCTAATTTTGATTCTATTATTAATACATAATAATATGTACCAGGTACATTGTACCTACTACCTATTATACATAACATCTATAGTTGTATATTATTTCGTTTTTTACAACCCGCGTGGTTAACTCTACATGATATTATACAGCTCTGCATGGTTTTTGATCACAACCCGACTCACTGTTAATATATAATAATAATAATAATAGGTATCTATTAACCGTGAACCCGTACAATATCGCTCGCTTGTTGTGATATTTGTATAATATAGTTCGACTGATTGTTAGTTATCTGCCGAACGTGAATCGCATATTATACACGTCTCGTCCGTTCCAAAAAGTTTATAATCTTTTTTCAAATAGCAGGTATAATTATTTTTCTACAGATATATTATCTTTCGTTATTAGTCTTTCGGTGTGTCGGTTTAAAGTTTTTTTTAGACCGCCTATATATTATAATCCGTATAATTACAAACGTTATTGAGATATTTAAAACCGACATCGCCGCGGTAATGCGGTATGGTACACACTACTACACTGATTTTATAATAATAATTTAGTATACTTTCAATTAACTTATTTATAATATTATTGAAGTATATTTCATAGATCTATACTATGGGATAAAATAAAATAAATATAGTAATAATATAGTATATTACGTTAATTTATATATCATTTTCAGAATCATTAAAATATCCACACGTAATGTTATAACAATTATAATAATATAATAACATAAATTATTGTAATAATGTCAATGTATTAGGTACATACGTGCTCAGCAATTTGAGTGACAATCGTTGACATTGAGTCAAGTAGGTATTAGTAGATATTATAGGTAGGTACCTAGATAATAATAATATAATGGCAGCAAAAAATCACGTTACTCCGATACAGAGAGATTGTATACAACAGCGTTGTTGTACCCGTGTTGTAGAAATGACATATGATCGTGTTATTATATTTTATAATCTATTTTTCTAGAAAGAAATTCAAATAACATTTTATATGTTTCAACAGACTATATTTACAGTCAAGTAATATTGTACTCGTGTATTACTTGTGTTCACTATGTAAAGAAGATATCTTCTCTACATCGTGTTTGTGTTTGTGTTCTTATTTTAAAATGTATTGTGACAGTTGGTTTTTTCTTTTTTTATAATTTCTTTTACAGTGCATTGTTATTTTTTACTGGTGTAAAATCATATTATGTTCCTATGATAAGATCGTACAAGAAAAATAGATATATTGGACCTACATGGAGTGTAAATTATGCACAGGCAATACCATTGATATTATAATTTATAAATCAATAGTAATATAATTGCTGTGTGTGGAAATTCAAAATGTGAAAAAACGATTATTTTCTGTCTGTATGGCATAGGTAGGTTCTAGGTTCTATGTGGTTGACTGTTGTGTATCTATCCTGACCTGATATAAACACTAAATACCCATTATAGTTGTGCCTATTCAAATATTGACTCCTCAGTCGGTAGACCGTACTATTTATATTTTATTGAGGCGACCCGGTATAGGTATCTACTATATTATAAAAGTTGGTTGATGGTCGATGGGCCTATTATAACAACAATTTAAAATTAATTGTGGAGATAAGTCCAAAAAACGACCTTGTAGATTTTAGGAAATCATTAGAATATAGTTTTGTCTAAATAAATTAATCTATAAGCGCAGTGGTCTGTTTGTATAAGTCAATAAAAACTGACATTTATTTTATTTAAGAGCTACGCGTATTTGTTGTTTAATACGGATGATGTACACAATATATCAAGGTTTTTAGATGTTGTTTTTGATTATAAAATACATAATATTTAGATAAATAATCCAAAGTAAAACACATGGCCTAAGCTCCTTTCTTTCCTCTGATTGTATATTATGTAAACACCTGAACTAATATTCTACTGTTAATATTTATTTATATATAGGTATAACAGTGTTTTACACAATGCAAATAATTATGTATATTTTGTCAATACAGCGATATAAACATTTGAACACTTAAAGGATATTTTACATAAATATTAAGTAAATGTCTATACTCTTATATATTATGTATACATAATACAAATATAATTTTTAAAAATGTTAAATACTTATTAGATATTATTAATAATATTATAAATATATATATATATATAGATTATAGATTATATTATACTTAGATTTGTACTCATCGCAGGCCTTAAGATACACTAATGAGCAATCCATCCAAATTTATTGAATCAAATTTTTTTTTCATAATATGTTTTATAATTTATTTATATTATATTGGTGGTATAACTATAGTACATACCTGCACTGTACCAGTGGGCCGTGAAGCCTTCATAGAAACATAGAATACAATAAATTATTGTACAGACACTAAGTGTCTTTATAAGTCTTATAAAGCATCGTATTATATGCCGAATACCCAAAAACTCTTACTGCTCAATAATATTGGTATTTATAATAATAATTAATGATATATTATTGTATCATCAACAACACATTTTGAATAATACATTATCTAATAGTTATTATAATATCCGCTGCACAGCTTTGGCCTTTGCAAATTTATATCTAATATTCTAATGAAACACAAGAACTCCAAGAGAAGAAACATCTATTTTGAATTTATTATATGATTATAATTTCTAAATTATTAAATATCTTTCAATTGTATTTCATATTACAGTGAATAATACGTTTTCATCTCAATATAAAATTCACGTTTTATTAATCTTACTTCTTAGGGAACTTGCAACTTATTCTTATTGTTATAAATTATAATATTCCACATTAAACTTTGTGCATATTAATATATTATAGTAAAATTATAATATTATACATTTATACATGCTTACTTATTCTGCGTACACACACACACAAACATAAAGTATGTAAAGGCGGTACCTAATGATTTTAATATTATGGGTATTATAGGATATAAGATATTATTATAATGTGTCGCAATTACGATGTAATTAGTAATTATTTGTAGTTGGATAATGTTAACACTTTAAAGTACTTTAACCTAACCTGAGAACTGAGAAGTAAAGATAATAACAGTCACACAATGTTAGCATAGGTAGGTGTATATTTACATTCTGCGTGACTATAACAGTATAACCATGGACATCAGCGAAAACTAACTTATCTATAATATAGTTACCTCGTAAAATCTCTCATTGTTCGTATAGGTATATTATTACGTCTATTACCTTGTTGAGGTCTCGTGGACTATTGGTAGGTAAGCATTAAAATCGACGATTGCATGAGATAATATAAGTTGGGCCGAAAATCAATATACCTGTTGCATGTTTCAAATTGAATATGCATGTTTTGAATAGCCATTTTCAATCCGAATAACCACATTGTAATGGAGAATTGTTATTGTGGGATTCACCGAATAACAGTCCAACGCAAAGTATAGTGCATTAGTGCCGCTTGCTTTGATGTACAAAATTACTACTTTTTAAGTACCCAAGTAGGTAATTAAAAAAAAAAATGTTTTAAATTAAATAGTAAAAGTTAAAAATTATTATTATGTGGAGTTCACCAAATAACAGACAACAAAAAAGTATAGTGCCACGAGAAGTTTGCTTTGATGTAAAAATAAATGCCCAATGCAGTGGTATATCCATAATTTGTTTTGCTAGAGGGGGGGGGGGGGGTTAAAATAAATTGTTGATATATTTTATCTAAAAATGATTTAAAATAAAACCAGAGTAGCTACCTAATAAATATAAAATAATACTACTGTCTATTATATCAATTAAGAATAAATTAATTGATAATTGGTGGCTTAAACGAAAATGTATAATATAATTAAACAATGCGAAAACAAATAAAAGAATTCGTTAATGTGTGTAAATAAATAGTCATATGAATTTTGAATAAAAACCGATTTAATATGTTATTTTAATTAATAGTTTTGGTGTGAAACAGTAAAGAAAAGGGTTTCAACAAAACTGAATAAGTAATCACAATCTCGTATATTTTCAAGTTTAAATGACCTCCTATTGTCAAGTAGAAGGTTAAATAACATATTAAATATTATTATATTATATTATATATACCAACTTCCGTGGATGTAATTAGAGTATACTAAAAAGATATGATTTATTTACACATCAATATATTTCCGGTAAATTGTTTTATTATTGTTTTTTCACCTTTGAGTAATGAGTAAGGACTAATGAAATACTCTGTCCAGTAAGAGAACGCGCCACGGCCCGACGATGATCGGTCTTCCACGCATCCCTGGGAGCAACATCCAGGATCCAGCCATCGAGACTGGATTCACTAATGCAGTGGCCGGGGGGTTTTTGGGTGACCACCCATTGATATTTTTCCCCCTTATAAATTTATTATAATTTATACATTTTATATACGAAAACGGTAAAAATTTTGATTTAATTTAAACTTAAAACTCATTTCATAATCCTGTCTACGCCACTGCACCAATGCAAAGTCTCCCGTAGTTATGCGCAGAATCAGTGCGTTTTATCACCGAACAGAGTATAATAGTATATAATTCTTAAACTCATAGGACTATTCTCATCAAACATGTTTTCAAAGTGTCAACTAATCACTCCACCCCGAGTGCAATAAATAATTATTATAAGTTCGGTGTAAAATGTTATGAAACAAAAAAAATCAACCCTATATGGAGTTAAGTTGACTTTCATAAAAAGTGATTTATTATAATATACTATGTGAAAAGCCACAATTATTTTTTATAGACCATTTTAATATACCAAACAAGTAAAATATAATTATAGGTGCGTTATATATAATATGTTAAAACATGTACTCATAAAATAAATAAACTATGAAATTAACATTTAAATCTTACTCATGGAGATATTGAAAACAATATTACTTGGACAATTATAGATATTAAAATAAGTATAGATACTATATACCTATCACTATTTATTCTATAATTACGTAGGTACCCATATAAAGCCAAAATATTTATATTTTGCACTACATTTTGAAGTAAATCGATTCAGTTTTTCCTTGACCCGTTGTTAATTTACAGACGTATATATTATTATTATTATTATTATTATTATTATAAACAAACCAAATACATATAGATCATTATTTTGTTTATTTAGAACTTAAGAAAAAAATTTTCTTCTTAGAAAATACATTTGGTATTATTTGAGGAAACCGGTCGGACAGATAATTGTTGATGTTCTGAATCAGGCCGACGTATTATAAGGTCAGATGAAACGAGTACAATATAAGTAAAATTAAACAAAAAAAATTGTTTTAATAGCTACAGTGCTACACACCAATATTATTAATAATCATAATTACAGTAAAAGTGGTTTGACTTGATTTAGTAAAGTATAATTTGATTATTTGTTGTTATCATTGATAATGAGTAGAATTCAAAATTTTACGACACTAACCTTCATTTACTCGTAGTATGTATATAGTATGTACTCTTGCTTACTTTTTTGTTTGGCAGTTTTAATTTTTTCTAAACGATAACAATTACCAATCAAAACATAAAAGTATTTTTTATTAAATTATCGACACATACTTAAAATACTTCAACGTAATATAGAATTGTTTATAAAAAATTATAATAAAGAAAGTAAATATATATTTATAGTAGGTACTCGCAGAATTATAGTAGATTATACAAATTATTATAATATTAATAGATTAGGTAGGTACAATACAATAACAACTTTATCAAAAATGGGGAAAGTCTCTACTTTACAGAATAGGTGTCAAGTGTACCTCGTCATTAAGGAGTAAGTCACTTAGTCAGTTAGTCACTGTATAATATAAGTTTTAATACAGTCTTGTAAAGAATACTAATTTTAATTTGTATTCAGGATACGTATTCGAGAATACTCAAAGAAGTATTCGAATACTGTTAGAACATATTTTTTTACCCCTCTAATATTTGTCAATTTTGGAATGGTTGAAATATATTGTGGGTCAATTATATTTCATTCAAAGAGAATAACTATTGCTTATAATTTATAATGAGCCCGACATTTAATAGAAAAATTTGTCTTGACACCAATATAAACTGTTTTTCGAGTTCAAAAAAAATATTTTTCATGAATAAAAAATACAAAAAAATAAATAGTATTTGAATACATATTTTATTTAAATACTTTACAAGACTGGTGTAAAATTAGAATTTCGTTTTAAAAAACTATACTATTCTGAGCGAAGACCGACAGGCTATATTACTTATACTGTATTTTATGATATATATTTATATTAAAGTAATTTATATAGTAGGTTGAATTAATTGTTGCAAAAAATATTGCATTTTAAAATTTTAATTATGTGGATAAAATATTAATGATATACGTTAAATATTTCCAGTACTCACGAATAATATTTATGAATTACAACAAAATAAATAAAATTGTTATCCTTCTCTATACAAATTGAACATTTTATTTTTTTTAACAATAAAATTTTAGCTATGTTGGAACTGTTCTAAAAGGTGATGAGAGACAGGAAAAAACTAGTTGTATAATATGCAAATAGTTTTTAGAAATATCACAGTAGACATTATTATCTATTATATATTCTTTCTACTCGTTGCCAACAAAATTATTATTTCATTAGAGACAATTCCGATTCAACAAAATGTAAATTATTACATAAGGCGACGGCGACGATGAGGCGGGACTGTCGACTATCCTGAGGTGTTGTGGCACGGACGTTTTTTATTCCTGGTCAGACTGATTATCTCAACGACCAGTCATTAAATAATTACTAATTTTGATTTTGATTAGAAGATTCAATTTTATTAAATTTCAGTTTTTTTTATCGAAGAGTTACTTGATTTCCTTTAAAATTTCATTTACATGTTTTTTGAGTAACCTCCGCAGTTTGCCTACCGAGACGTTTGTGTCAAAAACACTTTTTTTTAAAAGTACCTAGCCTATGACACCCTTATAACTTAAAAGTATAGGTACTTACTTTTTATTCCATTACCTACCTACTCGTTATCGTGGTTGGTTGAGAAATAGTACGGTTTTTTCTCGGTTAAAGAGATCTCACCCTCGGACATCTAGTACTCGTTATAGTGGTCTGCAGTTGTTTGAGGGTAATCATGCGATGACCTTTGAGTTATACGTCATATAGTGTAGGACCTGCTAGTTCTTTTGTTATTATTTTGTGAAGTACTGGTTATCGTGGTAACCAGAAGGAGAATTAAATAAGGTATTTTACCGCAGGTTTTGATATTCACTCATTTGATAGTTTGGGAATAGGAAACCGAAAAAACACCTGTGGTATACTACGATTATTCATAGGTGCAACTAGGGTTAAAATTATGAGAGGGCTTATCAGCCCTCTTATCAAAGCTATTAATTTAAAATAGTCCATATGGGGCTTATATCTAAATCAATGACTAATGAGGGATATTTATGGGGTACTAAATCGTAGTCAAGGGGACTGAGCCATACTAGCCCCCCACCCCTAGTTTAGTCACTGTCGTACTTATCTATGGTCAAACATTTAAGTGGCGTATACGACAATATCATTGCAAAATCAATAAATTTATCGCTTTGCACAGGATCTAATATAGGTATTAAAAAATATAATTTTGAGAGTAATGTACTACCTCGACTATATACTATAGAACCTATTTTTACGTGGTTAATCTTTGTTGAGGGTTACAGTATACTTGTATGTAGTGATATAGGTTAAATTTAAAACGCAAAGAATAAAAATATTAAATATTATTACTTTGACGATTGCCATCAACTTATTTTTAAATATTTTTTTTAAATTTATTACAATACAGTTTCAATTTATACGTTGTAGCATTGATTCTATATATTCCATAATATATTATAAAATAAAAGGTTCATGGTTATAGTAACTATTATAATGTATTAGGTATAAGATATAATCACAAAAATGTATATATATTTGTATTTTGAATAATTTTTTTATTAACCATATTATCATAATGTCTTGTATTAATATGATGGCTCATCAATAACGTAGGTCCCTATTTTAAAGCGAATAAATTGTTTTATATAGGTATTAAAAAAACATAAGAACATAATTTTACGTACCATAAACAGCAATTATATTAAAGCTATTTTTTACAAAGATTTAAATTTCGTCTGCAAAAATATGTAAATTTATAAATGCCTATACTGCGCGTATATTAATTACTTCCCATATTAAGTTGCTCTTGTATCTTGATTTACATAATATTATAATCAACAAATTTAATTACATTTTACTGAGACTCCCCTATTAATTGCAGGACAGGATTATTTTTGACCTTGAATACATAAATAAATATTTTTATTTGATTTAAAGTATTAAGAGGACGCCACACTGTAATTTATTGTCTCCTTCTTACAAATGTACATACAACACAGCATATTTTACGTTCACAAAAGTATATTTTACTCTATAATTACTAAAATTTATTAGAGTGAATTAACTCTTATATAATTTAAAGGTAAAAATATTATCTAGGGCATCTTGGAGTATTTTATTGATATTTTTATTAAGAAGCAAGTTATATGACCGTTTTTAAACTGAACATTTTTTTACATTCTAAAATTATAATATCTTACTTAAAAATAATAACATCAATAAAATCCTCCGAAATGCACTAGATAATATTATTACCTTTACATTTTATAAGAGGAATTTCTTATTTTACAGTACAAAATGTGTTATCGTGAACGTAAAATTTGTCATGTAGTACCTACCGACGTATGTAAGACGAGACTAAAATACTCGTGTCCTCTTAAGGTAGAGGTTCCCAACCTTTTATAAGCTTGACGCTTTAAATTTAACTTTTTGGCGACCCAAAAAAAAATCATAATTGAAGACTCAAAATTCATTTATTTAAGGTCCATTTCCCCAGCCTCCCTAATTTGGAATTTTTATACAGTTTGGATTTTTTATTCAACTAGGCTTTTATTTTATTTAGATTTTTTTATTAAAAATGTTTTTTAATAAAGACTACAATCTTTATCGAATTAATATTAATAATGAAAAAAAATTGTATTTTATTAATTTCATAAAGATTGTAATTTTTATTAAAAACCATTTTTAATTAAAAAAACCTAAATAAAAGTCTCGTTGAATATTAAATTGGATAAAAAAAAAATATACCTATTCATTTATTATTATCATCAAATTGGTAAATATGTATATTTATTACATTTATTGATTTATCGATCTATACCTAATCTATATTCTATTCTGAAATACTTAAATACTCTATAACTCGATCATTTTATCATTTTATTATTAGAATATTTCAGTATTTTTTTTTGAAAATAATAATATTAATACCATATAAATTTATTGTAAGACGTATGTAATGATTTCGAGACCCACCATAAAAACCTCTGCCTTTTGTCTAACACACGCTTGGCATAGGATTTTAGAGTGGTTCTTTGCCAATGCCCAATTGATCTAATGAAGCGATAAGAATTCTAAAAACAGATTTGAATTTGTCGTCAAGTCTACTTGAAATCAACTTTCCCACATATTTGATATTATCCCCCAAATTCCTAAAAATGTCATATTGAAATAGAGTATTTAAAAATTGTAGTATTTTAATTTTTGGGGAAGTTAAAATCAAAAAGTCAAAAATGTGGAAAAGTCTGTTTCAAGTATACTTGACGACAAATTCAAATTGTTTTTTAAATTCTTATCATTTCATTGGATCAATTGGGCATTGGCAAAGAACCACTCTAAAATCCTATGTCACGTGTGTGTTAGACAAAAACAGAAAATCACGGTATCGAATCCCTTTAACACGATTGCATGACAGTAGAATAATTTTTTTAGCATTACAATAAGTGTTATTGCTGTAATTATATTTAAAACCTAATTGTATTTACCACGGTTGGAGGATACTCCAATTATAGGGAAATGTCATTTTCAATCTAAACAAAAATACAGTAATTTCAAAATATTACCCTGTATCTCAATAAATCCCATGCCATATATTATAATAACTAAAGACACTCTGTTCACATTTTATTGCATCTAAAAATTGTTCAATAAGAAGCGACAATAAATTGTCCGTGTTTGAAGTTCCACGACGATCGCATTGGATCTCACTTGACTCCTTGGTCCAAAGGTTATCAACTAATTCAATTCCTGATAATCCTCAAAGATTAAATAATGACGTACAAATAATGTCAAAGACTTCTTAAACTAATAAAAAAATTATGGTTGCAGGACGTAGGTGTATACTAAAGCAAAATTGTTTATATCTAAAATTTAGAGTTTCATGAAATTATGGGATCAAATTTTAAATTAATAATTATATTATATACCTATATAGTACTTATATAATTATATTATTAACTTAATTTCACTAGATCCTTATATAGTCTGATACTCTGATACTAGTTATACTCTTAGACCTTAGTTTTCTGTTTTAAGTGTTACCTACCTGGCAACACGAGACTATAAGAATCAACCCTAAGAATCATTATGATTCTACAAAAAGTATGAACTATTATAGTTGTCTTTTAGACTAGAGGAATATTTCTAAATAAATAATTACTCTGGAGTTTGAGGGAAAAAACCAGAAATTCCCAATACTTTTATTAGTTTTTTTGGGATATCATATAGGTACCTATAATAATTAATATTAAATATCAATACAATTTATGGTTGGGCTAATAACTAACCAAAAGCGGCGGAATAACGGGAATATTTACGCAACACAATTTTTGACGAATTAATTTTCTTGTTGTAATTCAAAAAGAAATAACCGCAGTGACTTGACGCATTATCCTCAAATATCGATAGTGCTATTTTATAAAACTAATGCAATATTTAAATTATGGTTATTTTTTTTAATTATTTATAGATATTTGAATACATATTATATAACTTTGTTTGATTTATGTTTGCAAATTACTTGTTTCTCAACCACAATATGCTTTCTCGTAAGTTGTTATTATAAAAATTTAAAAATATTAATAGAATGAAAGTTTATAATGTTCAAATTTTGACGAAATTTAATTTTAACGGTTTCTCATAAAACGGTTTTAATTATAGTGTTATAGGTAGCCAGGTAGGTGATCCAAAAAAATGTGCCATAGACTTGAAACTCATATTATTATTTTCTGAATGAAAAATTCAAAATAACTAGGTACTCTAATTTTAAACTATTTACACCGGGGACTTATTTACACAATAGCACTGCAGTACTGCACATATACATCGAAGTAGACTTAAAATAGATATACAATCGATATTTTTGGCCAAAAATAGTTCAATCTACCGAATTAAGAAAGTACTAATACAGTAATACTAATAATAGTTTTAATCCAAACAATCATTAAAAATATAATATGCTAATCCGTGACTTATATATTATTCGTCCAGAATCGTTTTTTTTTTGTATATACCACCACTATTTATCATTAGAATTAAAATTTAACAAATATTATACTACATTACAGTAACCTACTCAATGCCAAGGTAGTTACACTCGAAATCTACTATCTATACAATATAATATTATTATAACACAGCGAGTTCTCCGATTTTAAAATTTAAAGCGGTCAAGGTATTTTGAATTTAACCCTTCAATATTTTATTTTAGCTTAATAACTGTTTAAAGATATACGAAGAAAAAAAAACTCTGAGATTCTGAATAATCATTCATATTACTAATCAAAAACGTATTTTTCTTATCCCCCACTGTTAAATGGACCCATGGACATGTTTATGTCATCAATAATTATTATCATATGATGGTTTTTTTGATGCAGTGACGTTCGTATTATGACTGAACATTATAATATAACATGTCCAACGGTCTAATATAAGCGAACATTTATTTAACTACATAGGTAGTAGTGTAGTACTAAATACCTATGTTTAACCTTAAACTATATTATATAGTATATACTATATACATACCATAATATTAATACAATAACAATATCCACTTAGAAGTATTTATAATTGCATTCAATTAGACTAACATTAAATTGATCATAACGAAATAAATATATATTTGTTTTTTTTTATTTAAAGAAGTTAAAAGTCATATTATAAAAAAAAAATACTGAAAGGATACTGAAAGGATACTGAGAACTGAGTTTAGGTGTTTTGCTCACCTTGGGGCAAGATAGTGCAGTGCTGTATGTATTATTATACAATAAATTTGAAAGCAATGACAAAGCATCGCATTGAAAAAACAATACCTACTGAACGAAGCTCGGTTAATTTAAGTGGTTGTGTAGTTTTTGAAATTTTAAGTACTCATAAAAAAAATATGGGTAAAGAGTTTTAAAGTTTAATAAATATATACCTATTATATAGCTAGAATATAATTTGAGTACCTAACCTTGGATAAAAATTGCAAGTCTTAGTATAGGTATATGAAATTATATGTCTTATCATAACAAATGTGCAAGTAAATAAAAGTCTGATCAAATGATACCGTTACCAAACGATTTAATTTTTTTTTAAATTATTATTCAAACATTTTTCACAACTATATTTTATTAAATATATTCTAATAATATTAAAAAGTTCAAAGTTGTGTTCCATATTATCATAAATATTATCATAAATACTATTATTTCATTATTATGCTAATTTCTTTAATCCCAACACATTTCAATCACTCTTTAAGTTTTTTTTCCGATACTTAAACATTGTATATAATATTAAATATTAATATACAACTTCTTTAATGCTTTAAAAAAATATCGACCTTGCATTGTGAATAATATGTTAACTTTGATAAAATTATATGCTATAATAATAATATATTGATTACTGTAATTAAATAGGTAACACAAAATGAACAACTAAATCCCTCATCCAATCATTTAAACTCTAAAATAGGTAGCTAAAATAACATATAATTAGTATATTAGTATGAGTGAAAAATACAAGTACCTATTTAAAGAAATATTAATTCTAAAAACAGAAAACACTAATTATTATTCCATTGGGCCATTCCTTTTCCAATTACTTCGAATAATTATTAAACATAATATAATATATTGATATGTAGGTACGATATTCAGTTATGAAATCGTATCAAATATAAAGAATAAATTTCATTGGCTTTAAATATATATTCAACTATTTCAACTACATCGTAGACCCAACCTAACCAACTCTGTCAAAACTGTTTTCAAAACATATCGTATTTATTTTGCTTTAAGACGCCCGCTGCCCATGTAATTTTGTACACAAAAACACGCACTGCGGAAATAATTATCCTGTTCTGTAGAATCAATCAAATTTGATCATTTTTTTTTTAATTAAGAGAGCGTAATCTTCTACAGGCAGCATCGAACTCCGTTTTTTTAATATATTAATCTCAAATTGTATAATATGTCTTAAAAAACAATACAATTATAAGCGTTTTTTTATAAATAATGTAATACCGTTATTTAAAATTAAATTAAAAATCCGATAAAAAAATAGTTATCAAAATCCAACAATTCTACAAAGCTTGAGAATTATACCCTTGGGCCGTGAGGTCCTTTTTATCGATAAAATACATCCTATCACCCCCCCCCCCCCCCCCTAAATAGGTATCGGGTAGTAGATAAGTGGAAAACTATTAAAATATTAAGGTGGCAACTAACATATAAAATTTAATTAATTTAATTAATAAACACAGAAAACAGTGTTATTCAAAACCGGTGAATATAAATTAATTTAATCTGATGTCGAACATTATGTTATATTGTATGATAAAATATAATGATCCACGAATATTCCATTTTCTATTTAAGATTACTTATTGACAATATTTTAAGATTCAGATAGATTCAATCACAGCCACTGCAGCGGGGCAATAGTATTTATATTATTCAAGTAAGTATGATGGATCGAAATTATTCGGATATTATGCAAAACTATATTATAAGCTGATACCATGGTATATATTGCAATGTATTATACAAATTAGTAATTATTACCAAAGGTGGCCAATTTTATGATGGTAATTAACTCACGTTATGTCAAGTTAAGAGAACACATGATTGATAAGTCAGAAGTTAACAGTCAACAAATCATATATGAAAGCCTTGCAGATTTCAAAAACATGTCCCCTCGAGCCAGTGAAATAGATAATAAAATTGAAAAAAATCCTATTAAAAGTACAGTAACGCACCTGTCTATAAAGCGGAAGCCTCTCTCGAAAGGATCGACAATATTTTAATGTCCCGGCAAAAATGTATGACGTATCCAATGTGTTGCACGTTTCAGTAAAATTCGTTATTTATTAATAATATTAATGTTCAATATTTTATCCATACATTTTACGTAATTTAAAAGTTACTGTGACATCTACTTTTAGGTATTATGGTTATCCAAATAATTTTGTAGGTTTTTGATATACGGCAATTAAATTACGTAAAATGTAGGTATGAATAAAATATCGAACGTTTAATAACTACAAGTAATGAATTTTACTGTAACGCATGCAGCGGTCGTGACTGCACACCGTTTAATCACGTACCTACCCACCTACCATTTACATTTCGTATCGCATAAATAATTGAGCTCTTAATCTTAGTCGTCATTCCAAAGATCGTGTTCGGGAGAACGCTGAGAAAAAAAATTGTCATCGGATGCGTTACCATGGTAACGCAAGGCGCCGGTTCTTGGCGTGTGACCGGCGGAGCGGTATAAACCGACGTCTATATACCTACCTACTCGCTGTTTAGACGATGGCGCGTAGTCTGAACTGAACGGCTCGCCGGAACGCACGTTCGCCGTTGTAGTGTAAGTATTTCGCGCGATCTCGGCTTTCGTTTCCGACGAATATTTTTTTGCGACCGTTGATTTTTCCGCCTTAATTCTGTTTTTTTTTTTGATTGATTTTTTTGTCAGCCGAACAATATATTTTCGTTACCGTCGACACAATAGTCCTTCTGACTGGGTATTTTTCAACGTGCCCACGCGTGCAGTAGTGTGCGACTAAAAACTAGTCAAAATATTCAACACCACCATAATAATATTAACTATCGGATAAATATTGGAATACGCACGAAAATATAATAACTGTTATAGGTAATATTATTATCGTGTACACTACGAATACCTATAATACACCGTACGAGCGTTTTGGACAGATCAATAGCCGCCGAATCGATTTTGAATAATTTCATCAAGGTACCTACATCGATTTTCTATGAAGTTTATTGAACTCCATAACATTAAGGCTAATTTATTGAAGAATAATAATATATAGAAGACCCAATATCATTCGAAAACAATAATGGGGCTAATGACCTAACCTATATTTTATATTATATATGCATATATATGCACCAGACAGTTTATTAAAGTATAGGTACCTACTTAGAGTTAGATTCATTTTCAATTTGACGTTACTTTTTACGATACCTGCAGAATGATCTTTTCTTTTTTTTCATATTTGAAATATTGTTATAGTGATGGTACATTCTTTCCACTAAATTTGTATTATTATACCTATTTAAATATTAGATGATTACCTACTCATTTACTATACGACATTTTACATATACGTGTATATTACTGCGGTAATAGCCACTAATAAGTACATAATATATTACAATTGTGTTAATATTGTATGTAATTATTATTTGTTCTAAATTAATCATTTGACCATGATGATCAACGGCTCATTGTTGAATATTAAGGATGATTATGAACAAATAAGAATAATTCTAATCCAATAACATAACATTTTATTATATACGAAATGGTCAAGATGTTTAAAGACTATAGTAGGCTATAGTAGGCATATCGTATATAGACTCTATAGTCTATATTATACATATATCAATAAACCATCATTTTGTATGGTTTCACATGACCTAAATGTGCATGATATTGTATGCAAAACATTTAAATATTATTGTTATTGAGCGTAGGTGGTATGTTTTATGAAAATTGATTATTATTTCTATTTAATTTGAATAAGAACATTTTCTTAATTTTGACTCTGTGCATAATATATTTATATTATAGTATCTGTATTTTTGTTTACAGTTTCAATTATTATATTATAGAGCAAAGTAGGTTAATAAAAATAGTAATGTGTCAAAACGCATATTGTTTCACATTATATAATTGCCGATTGTAATTTTATACAATTTAAAGAGTATAAATTATTATAGGATTTTGATGTACAACTGAAGCCTATAAATTCGTTCTATCAATATTATCAATAGTAATAACTAGTAGGTATTAAAAAAAAATAATTTTTTGAGCAAAGTTCGTTACGACTAATAAGTAAGTACTATTACAAAATTAACTTTTGTGTCTTCTAAGTTCTAGGTGTCAACTAAGAGCTAAATAAATAAATAAAATACAATTATAGTGAGTGTAAATAAAATAATATTTCAAATGGCATCTCATAATATTCATTATCAATATGTGAACATTCATTTATTTATTTATCTTATTTTATTTATTCACTGGAATTTAAAATTAGTAAGTAATGGAAAAATTAAGAATTTTTTTTTTAATACGTTAAATAAATCTACAGTACTTCTCTTGATAATATTGATTTATTTTTTACGTTTTTAAAGTAGGTGTTTTAGTTCTAAAAACCATTTCCAATAATTTATGACCGATCTGTGCACTGAACATGTTTAGCATGTTACACGTGTGAGAGAAGATATAGATAACAAACCTCGGTGTGGCGTTCTAATATTTAAAATAAAGACGAAAATATGACTAGGTCTTTCTTCATATTATATTATCCAGTAAACTCGTTTCCAATATATTATGCAATATGTGCTTTTAGTGTAGACAGTAGTCTATAATATATAGTCTGTGTTTGTTATTATCGTGAAAGGATTACGATTTACGTTTTATGCTACACAACGCGTTACTATATTTTATCTATTTTGTAAGAATATGCTGTGTAAGTATTATAATTTATAATTCTTCAAATTAGGAACGTATTTTAATAAAACGTTAATAAGTATTATTAATTTGTTTAGACCTTCGTACAAAATAATAACGTCAAAATACCCATGAGTACATTTCTGGAAATAAAACTCTATACAGTATTATTTATTTAATTTTTTATAATATTGAGTAATTATCTGTGTGCTTGTGTATACTGTATACCAAGGTGGATTGATATCAATCCATATTGCTGTATAGTGTATACAATATATTTTACGTTTCTATAGGTACCTATAGGCTACAATACTACTTTAATATATAATAATATAATAAGTCAAAATATCAAAACTATGACAACTTACAAATATCAAATAAAATATTTTAAATCGATTAGTTGAGTAGGTTTAATAATTAATAGTATATTATATTAAATCGTAGGTATTTGCTCTTTATTACCTATATATTGTGAACTTCGGGACTCATGTACCTAGTACCTACACACTATTTACTAAATTACGTTTACCTATAATTATTTTACATTTAATTAGGCATTGTTATTAAAGATCGTGAACTTTGAAAACAGTATACTATAGTATAATTATTATTTATTATAATAGTAGTAACTATTAGAATACATTATTGCATAAATGCTGATTATAATTTTAATGCACCAAATCTAATGAGATATTTCAAACATTAAGATTCAATTAAATATAAAATATTTATTGAGTACAAAGTAAAAAAATGACAATATCATTAACACATTTATGGGATATCAGTATATTTTATTATTCACATTCTTTTTGATGGATTTGATGATGTTTCAATAATGAATTTAAAAATAATATAAGTAGGTAGGTATACAAGGTGATTCTTTTAAAATTAAAAATTAAAAACGTATGTTCACAAATAGTATTTGACGTATAAAATATTACGCTGAAAATCTGAAATATTTTTTTTACACCATTTGAAGTCACAAAATGATATTTAAAAAAGCGGGTAAGTGATTGTCGATCTGCTGTACAGTAGGTTACAATTGGGTCAATGTATTATGGATTGTATTAAACTTGCATTCAATGATATAATATCATTCTATAAGAAAAACGATTCTGAGTGGAGACGCCTTGTAAGTCTAGATATCTCATATTGTTATTATTTATTATAACATGTAAGTTGAATTGATATTATAATATTATAATTTTTTATTCGTTTCTATGGTGATAAGCAAAGCTTTAGAAATTAAAATCCCATTTTTAACAGTTTTTTGTAATTTGTCGGTGGTTTTTCTAATGGAATTAAATAATTATTGAGAAAATCGAAAAATTACCTTTTTAAAGTACCATCTTGATAAAATTTGCTAAAAGATAAGATAGTATATGTTGAAATTGAAGCACTCCTTCTTGTAGAAATTTTGTATACAGGATAAAAAAAAAAAGGTGCTCTGCTGTACAGTAGGTTACAAGTGGGTCACTGTATAATGGATGGTATTAATTTTGAATTCAATGATATAATATCATTGTATAAGAAAAACGATTCTGAGCGGAGACGGTAGTCAGTCAGGGTATAAGACGTATTATATAGGTACCTAAAAAAAATTGACCTATAATAGGTAGTAGGTACCTATAATAAATTCCAAATTAATCATATCAGTATATCACAATATCCGTTAGGTACTTATAACGCGTTATACATCAACAACAAGCCCTGGTACTATCAGAGATATATAATAGTTTACTTTAGAAGTTTCAAGTACACACGAATAATATTATACAATCACAACAAAATAACTAAAACAGTTATTCTAGGTTTTTTATTATGTAATTTCGTCCAATTTTGAACTTAAAATGACTATAAACTGTGCTTACCTATGTATTTTTTAGATTTTATGGTAACAGAATTAACTACTTACGTGGAATCTTGTTTTAAATTTTCAATCCTTAGGTATAAAAGTTGAACGTTTTATAAACTTTTAACTACAAAATAATTATTCAATTTTAAATTTGATAAATTTTGTCAAAATTCGATCTTTAAATGCTTATAAAAAATAATTGTGCCTATGTATTTTTAATATTTTTCAACTGATATTGTAACAATATATCAGGAGCCTTGTATTTTTTTACACTTTTTGGCCCAACAGATAAAACTTTATTGATATTTATAAAAAAAAAAACTAAAAAAATTTAAAACTGAAAATGTCTGTTAACAGCTCAAAAAGAATCAAAATATTTTCAAAATTTAACGCTCATAAAAATTTAATTTGACTTTCTGATAGACATTTTTTTTTTTTGATAATGGTAGATAATCTTATAAGGAATCTTGTATTACATTTTAAAATCTTAGATTTAACGAATTCTTAATTCAAAATAATTTGCTAATTTTTGTGATTTTTCCATGTTTTGTCAATTTTTGGACTTTAAATGCTTATAAAAAAAAACTGTGACCAAGGATTTTTAATATTTTCATCTGCCTTTGAAACAATATACTAGAAGCCCTCTTTTAAATTTTCAAGCTTTTTTAACCATCCAATTAAATTTTATTGATATTTATAGAATAAAAAACTAAAAAAAATTGGAAACTGAAAATGTCCCTTAACAGCTCAAAATAAGTCAAAATATTAAAAAAAAGACATGGTGTATAGAAAATGCTAATATAAACAGTCAGCAAAAATGTCATGTATCTACGGTCATTTGTTTTAGAGTTACACCAAAAACCAAAATCGATTTTCTCGAAAACTGATTATGCCTAAAAATTCCTGTTTTTCCTTAATTTTTCTTTTGTTTTTCACGTCGCTTTTTATATTAATGTGTTAATATTTCAAACATTTTTATAAATTTTATAAATGTATAGGTTTTTGATGGACAGTTTAAATACTATGATTTTTGATTCCTCGAATGTTTTTTTTCGATTTTACCAAAATTAAGATATAGGTAGTGTAATCAAGTATGTTATAATAAACATAGTAAAGGAATTGAAAATAAAAAATAAATTGTATCACAAATAAGGAAGATAAACTATACCCTACTTGTGAGCTATTCCCATTAATATTATTAAAATTTACAACTATATTATGACCATTAGATAATAATCAGCGTTATTTACCAACACGTTCCCTAAAAGAAAAAAATAAACAAATTTATCGAACTATCTAATATTACCTATATCGAACACAAAGACCTTGTGATAATTACATCTGCCTATCGCTACGGATGCTCAAACATAAAATAATAATATAATAAAGTGAAAAAAGGACACCCCATACACGTTTCGTCAGTCGTTTATTTTCGGTCCTGCTAACATCCGTGTCAAGGATCGCACAATACGTTCGATGATATCACATCAAAGGTATAGATTATTTTTGTCTATTGTCTTGGGAATAATGTATAATTTGTGGGAGCATTATACGTTTACGTTCGGGAAACAATAATGCTGCAATAAAGGATGCACATATAAATATTTTATATTACTCGCCATGGTTGGTATTGCCATAATTTCATATTTAAGTGTTTATCACCACCACCCCACAACATATAATCTAATGTGTATTATTTAATATTTATTTATAACAAAGTTATGATGTAGGTATAGGTAGGTAAATATAATTCGACCGAAAGACCGTTTTCGGACCTTAGCATAAGGTCGAAAAGTTGACGCAGCTGCGTAAAAATTGAGACTTCCGGGCCCGCCACCATAGGTATAAATGTATAATTGGAATACGTACGTCCTATACGGGCCTTGTACCTACATCACCTCTTTTGTTTTCCCGTCTTCAAATCCCACAGGATGATTATTGTGTTATTTTTTTCTTCCACCGATTCGATCGAATCGGCGTGGGCCGTGACTGATGGGTACGACAAATTGTGTTTATCCTTTGTTCACTTGGCGGCGGTCGACTCTTCTCCCGACGCGATGCGATTATTGTATTATTATTATTATCTTCAGCCGATTCGTAAACATCGCGATCGCTACGAACTCGATCGATTCGGTGATGAACACGACAACAAATTGTGTTTATTTTTGTTCACTTGGCGGTTGACGACCCCTGTGCGACTGACGAAGGATATTGTGATGCAGGATATTAAACGCTCACCGGCACCAATGAGGTCACCGGCTTCCACGAAATTGCACCGCGACTGCTGCTGTAAACCGCGGTTTTGCGTAACTCACCGCCAAAGAGCCTGTTCGCAAGTAGGATATATATATATGTACCTGCATAACATAACATAATTATTATAATATCCACACCGGTTTCAAAATATAGTATATTTTATTTCGTGTGTTTATAATAATATTATATACGCGAGCATCCTTGATGGCCGGTGTGTTTGCAGCAGTTTGACTGGGTAAACGTCACGGTTGCTTTTTGATTATTTAATATTTTGAAGTTCACTATCGTACCCGTATAAACAAAAAAAAAAACATACAGTTATAAGTCATTACGATTATTTTTTTATTATACCTACGCGCGTCGACCACTGCAATAATATAATAATAATATTAATAGGAATAAAAAAAACTTTTGGAATATAGGTCATAAACTCATATAACGTTGAATTAGACTAAACAGTGCCGATCTGATGTAAAAACGGTTGAACATACTTCGTAGAATCTTAAACGTGGTTTATTGCTCAAACTATAACTCACCAACTCGGTTTATTGACTCATAACTAAAAAGAAAGCAGCATGTTGATTGAAGTTCTGTGTAGCTGTGACGATGTATTCACAAGCGCGTGAACATAAAAATAATACCAGTATAGCCGTATAGGTATGTCAAGTATACGCATAGTATATATAGGTATAATAGTATTATTATTTTATACTATTGTAGAAAATAAAGACAGATAAAAAATATTATATAACGATGTGGACTACTATTAATAATTGATATGTTATGAAAGATCATGATGTTAGACGCCTGATTGTATCAAGTAAAAATGTTTAAAACAAAATGGCGAAGAACGTAGTTATAGTATACTTTAATAAAGGTTAGGTTACCTACGTGTTGTGTTCAAAAAAAAATTATTTTGTAGACTTAAGACAAATGTAAATTACCCATATAATCTATATTTTGTAACCTTAATCCCCATTTATACTTAAAAAATCATACATCAGGATAGAGTAGCTAGAGCAACAGGAGCGAAATGCGTACCTATCGCTTATAATATGTTTAAGCGTAATATATATAAAGGTAGGTAGCAAGATAGGTACTTATAATTTAGGTAAATTTACTGAATTTGTTTATTTCTTTTAATCTTGCTTTACAATCTTGACATCGCATTATATTCTATTATAATTATTAAACTTTACTCAGTAAAATAAAAACATAACATTTCAGTTTTTATACAATAAAACCATTTTATTCACAGATAAATAAAATAAATGTACCTAATCCAATTCAGTTAATTTGAATTTAATTAATTTATATGATTTCATCTTATATTAAAATGTTGATCTTGAAAACTAGTACCTACAGCGCGTAGGTAGCCTACCTACATTACATAATATTCTTCCTGTCTTCGTATAATTCTATACTAAAAAATTTCAATGTTAACAAGTATTCTAAAAAAAAAAAAAAAACGAGTTACTAAAAATGTGTATTCTATATATATTTCGTATACAGTATAACTATTTATTTATTTAATTTCTTTTACAAGATATCTTAGCGATTGCACTAAAGATAAACCGACAATACTGTAAAGTTTATTTTTCGTATTATAGTTTCTTAAAATGTTCTCCAAACTTATTGGAAAAGGATTCAGATAACTAAATTATATTTATGTACTTAAAGTCAAAAAAATATCGATAATATTATATGAAATGTATGAAATATTTACAACTCATTTACCCTTTAATACTTACCTGATGAATAGATAATTTCAAAATAAATATATTCCCAGAAGCCTCGCACCAGATTAATAAAATTCAAACAATAATATTTGAACATTGTGTCGAATGATTATTTTATCGAACTTTGATCTTTTAATTCATTACCTACTCATGTTAAAAATTCAACATTTTTAATCCTTCTTTTTATTCATACTTTTTTTATTAAAATGTTATATTACGTATAGGTATAATCACTCTATTCACACATATCATATAACACGTCATAATATACCAATTAAAATAAAATTTTGAAAGTAATATATTATGTATAGTTATTTAATTATTATGATTATACATACTTGCCCTACGTACTTACTAGAAGAATATTAATTTATTAAAATGTTTCTTGCAATTCAAAAAAACTTAATACATAAATTATTATATTGAGTTAATGTTTGTGGTCTGAAAAGTGAAAATATTCAAGTACCTATCTATTAAAATGTTTTTGTGATAACAGTATAGTTAAAAAGTTGCATACCTAAAGATATAATATAATATTATATTTAATACGAACTTTTAGCATAGTCACAAGAAAAACATTTTTAAAAAAGTATTTTGTATATTATATCTTATGTATATGCGTGGTCAAAGATTTAAGATTTAAGTATCAATTGTTTTGCTTTTAAAAAATAATAATTGCCTCTAGTAAAGATGCAAAATATTGCTAGGTCATTTTCATATATCAAAATATATATAAATTATGAGCTGATAATAATCGATAAACATTGGCGATGTGTTCTTTCAGATTCAGTCAACAAATATTTTGATAATAGTATTGATAATTTGTATTTCATAGAATAATAATCAGAGAACTTATAATCTTGATCAAATATTAATTATGGATATGTGTAAGTAACTACATGCACAGTGTTTTTGAAAACATTTTCATTTATTTTATGAAATTTAAAATTTCAATTTTGAAAACCTAAAATTATTTTAACACAAGGTTAGATATACTTAATTACATCACAACAATCAAAAACTTTGAGTTTACAATATTGTCTTAATAACCTATTATATTTTAATGACAGTATAGTTTTTTTTTTGGATTTTACGATAGTAGTAGGTATTACTTGATTTCTATCAATACAATTTGTAGTTTTTGAAATTAAAATTAATTGGAATTTTGATACAAGGTTACTTATTACCTTTGTATCATAGGTAAACATTTCATACACAATACATAAAAAAAATAATATGTTAACTCATCATTTGTTTTAAGAGGTCGTAACATTTAAAAAAAAAAATAGTCAACATTACTATAAATAATATTATGATGGTATAGGTATTATTATAAACTCTGCAGTCTGCACAGAATCATAGTTCAATGATTTATCGCTGTATTCATAATTAAAATAAAAATAAATACAATACTTCAATATACCTACATTGATGTTTGATAGCATGTTCATCGGTGGGGTCGAGGGGGTGATTTAAAATTAATTAAAAATAGGGAAATTAATGAATTAAGAAAGGTGGCGCCTAGCGATATATTACTTATAAGACATTATACTAGCGCCTGTGGGTTTTTAGAGACCCCGGGGAGACGAATATGATAAACTATTATTTAAAAGTGATAATGATAACATTGCCAGTGTTCAGTTACAGCATTCCGTATCTATATATAGATTAATGATTATAGAGTCTAGACCAGTAATCTCAAATGTGTGACCCGCGATCCTTTTCAGTGTGACCCGCAAGAAACATTTATTTCTTCAAAAATGTTTAAAATAAAAACAAATAATTATTAAACAAAAAAAAAGATGGGTAAGTGGATGTATCTCTGCTGTACAGTAGGTTACAGGTGGGTCACTGTAATGGATGGTGTTGAATTTGAATACAATACCATTGTACCTATAAGAATTCTGAGCGAAAACGGTCAGTCAGCCTATGATATTACGAAGTATATTTGATGATATTAAGGTGAATAAAGTAATTTATATATAACCTATTTACGTGGAATCTTGTTTTAAATTTTCAATCCTTAGCTATAAAATTGAACATTTTATACATTTTTAACTACAAAATTATTATTAAGTTTTAAATGTGATAAATTTTGTCAAAATTTAAAATTTAAACGCTTACAAAAAAAAAATTGTGCCTGTGTATTTTAATATTTTTTAACTGCTATTGTAACAATATATCAGGAGCCTTGCATTAAATTTTCACGCTTTTTTACTCAACAAATAAAATTTTATTGATATTTATAGACAAAAAAAACTAAAAATATTGAAAACTGACAATGTCCAAAAACCGCTCAAAAAGAGTCAAATTATTTTCAAAATTTTATAGTGTATAGAAAATGCTAATATAAACATTCGGTGAAATTTTCAAGTATCTACAGTCATTCGTTTTTGAATAACAATATAATAAGAAAATAGTTACATGAAAAATCGAGTGAATATCAAATGTTGTACAAATATGAATTTCAACGCTCATAAAAATTTAATTTGAGTTCCTTGTAAACGTTTTTTTTTTTGATAAAGGTAGACAAACTTATGAGAAATCTTGTATTACATTTTCAAATCTTAGATTTAAAAAGAAAATTTTTTATGAATTTCCAATTCAAAATAATTTGCAAATTTTCGTCATTTTTACGTATTTTGTCAATATTTGAACTTTAAATGCTTATAAACAAAAATTGTGACAATGGATTTTTAATTTTTTTCATCTGCTTTTGAAACAATTTACTAGGAGCCTTCTATTAAATGTTCAAGCTTTTTTCCCGTTTTCCTTAATTTTTCTTTTGTTTTTCCCGGCGTATTTGAAAACTACTAGTTTACTTTTGGCTCCCCAAAGTACCAACTAGATTCACTTTCCTTTCAGAAAAGATACTTTTGAAGAAAATCCAAGCACTTTTACTGTCCTAAAAGGTGAAAAAACAAAATAAAAAAACACACATCATTGTAAAATCAATACATTAATCGTTCCACTCAGAATCTAAAAATGATAAGTACATCTTTTGTTATACCTAATATTAAATACAGCTTTATATTATAATAATAAATTATGATTCATAAAAGAAATAATTGTTGTCTGGGTAAAACAAAAAAAGGTGTTTCAAAAAGTTTGACGTATTATGGCTCATTGGTAAATTGGATATGAGACCACTGATCTAGTAAATTTTTGAACTTAATAAACAATACCAAGGCCGTATCCAGTATTTTTTTTTCCGGGGGTTGGGGGGGGGGACAAAACATGTATATTTTAATTTTATTGAATTTAGATTTTGATATTTCCCAAAGTACCCCAAGTACAAAAACGTTAATGAAAATAGTTACATTTTATTTATAAGAATCTGAAAATTAAGATTTTTACTCATTATAAAACTTTTGAAAAATGTATAATGCAAACAACATGTGCATTAAATTTTTATTTAATTAATTTAGAATATTTTTTTAACATGAAGAAATATGGATTATATAATAATATTAAGGATTTTTTTTTTGCAATTATTAATTCAGCTTTTAAGAGCATTTTCATAAGAGACATATTATAATCCGTGCTCTCACATATTTAAACAGAAATTATAATAATCTTATATAATAAAACGCTAATAACGCGTATAAGATCCGCGGGGAGCGCTCACGGCACTCCGCGTTTCTTCCATGACGACCAATCACAATACTTCCCGCGCGTTCGCTATAAATTCCGCTCGCTTATCTCCCTTTCCCTTATCGATTTCCTTATCGACGAATATTTTCGAACATTATTATTATTATTAAAAAAAAACCCGTGTTTTTCAATTTTTTGACGTGATAATAACGTCTTATAATCGATTACCCCGCGACCGTCGGGCGGAGTGGGGGGACCCATTAAACGAGTAATTATTTTTGACGAAGTATAACTTGGCCGGTATTCGACTTAGAGACCCCGTACCAATGGGCATCTCAATTTTTTAGGCCCCAGATGAATTTTCAACATTAGGGAACCAAAGCCCCCACCCCCCCCCACATTTTGAGTTGAGTATAACTCGGCCGGAATTCAAGTTAAAGACCTCGGACCAAGGGGGAACCCATTCTTTTTATGAATACTACCGTTTTCCGCTTTAGGGAACGGGGGCACCTCCTCCCCCCCTTTTTGGATTTTGCTTTTTTGATAGATTTTGGTCCGGGAGAGTACTAACACCCACCTCGCCAAGGGGAAACTCGGGGTTTTGAGTTTTTGATAGGATTTATTGGGATTTTCTTAAATATTGTTTTTATTGATAAGGAAAGTGATAAGAATTTTATTTTATCGCCGCGAGCACGGCGACGCGGCTTAAGAGTCATACATTTGCCTCGGAATTTCATCTGAGTAGGTGGCTAGGTTAGTTAGGCGTTAGGATAGGTGACTCAAGGGTCGTGGGTTCGAAACCGCCGTCCGGGGTTTTCGGTTATTTGCGGCGGCCGTATTAAATCGATTTTCTTATTTTTGCGGTTTTTTTTTTTCGTCACATTTATCATTTTTAACGAAAGTGTTAATTTTTTTTTTTAAATTTGCATTATATTATTATATATATTATTATTATTCGTTTGACGATATTTATTGGGCAAAAAAATTATTATAATTAACATTTAATTAATACTTGATTTTACCGACGCACCTACATGTTTCTTTTATTAACACATTATAATAACGTATAACTAACCTACGTGTAGTACCTACTTGATATATTACAGTTTTTACGTGATTCCGATTTGGTTAAATACTGCTACAGATTATAAATACTATATTAAAAAATAGTACGACTATATTTGCCGTTTTTTTCGAAAATTCGAGTCCCGGGGTTGAGTAGTGTGTCAGAAACGAGAGTAGGTACCGTGTAGGTATCGCTATATACAGGCATATATACATGCGCCTCGAGGTTCGATTTTTTTCGCAAATCTCGCGTCTTGAACGTCCGAAGGTGGCGGACATGGTGGTCCGCTCAAACGCCCTTAAGAGTCATAGATTTGGCTCCTAATTTCATCTCGGTAGGTGGCTAGGTAGGTTAGGCGTTAAAACGGGTGATTCGACGGTCGTGGTTTCGAACGCCGGCGGGGCCGTGTTAAATCGAATTTCTATTTTTTGCGTTTTTTTTTTCGTCACATTTATCATTTTTAACGAAAGTGTTAATTTTTTTTTTAATTTGCATTTTTATATTATATATATTATTATTATTCGTTTGACGATATTTATTGGGCAAAAAAATTATTATAATTAACATTTACCGACGCACCTACATGTTTCTTTTAATAATACATTATAATATAACTAACCTACGTGTAATACCTACTTGATATATTACAGTTTTTACGTGATTCCGATTTGGTTAAATACTGCTACAGATTATAAATACTATATTAAAAAATAGTACGACTGTAATATGACTGCTTCATTTGCCGTTTTCTTCGAAAATTCGAGTTCCGGGGTGGAGTAGTGTGTCGGAAACGAGAGTATGTGTAGTGTATTCATTTATAGATAGGTACCTACGTTAATAGGATAGTAGTACATTTCAATAAAATTTGTTATTCACCAATATAATTATCTATTTGTTAATTTGACTTAATTCTCATAATTAAATAAATATACATGGAAGGTATATTTTAGAAAATATCCAATCAGAAAATTAGATTTTGTCGACTTATTTGTTATAACCGCGAAAACATAACAATGATTACATTGATTACAGTGAAGCCTAACATAAAACACCTGATAACTGTTCTCTATAATTATCAACAAATACAATTTTATTACCTCCTGTATACTTTTTCATATTTGAACGGCCGTTTCTAGCACTTTTCGCTGTAGGCGGATTGTCCGTTCGGGAATCGGATTTCACCCGAGATGACTGATAGCTAGACACTCAAACTCAGAATCCGAATTTCCGATTTCAACACACATACGAGAACCGGACACACACGCCCGGTGCATGGTCTGCGATCCGACGTAGTCGGATTGCCTACCTGACTAGCTACTTGCATACAAGCGACTTACACCCCCACTGCATCTGACACTCGGGAATCGACTTTCACCCGAGATGACTGATAGCTAGATACTCAAACTCAGAATCCGAATTTCCGATTTCAACACACATACGAGAACCGGACATACACGCCCGGTGCATGGTCTGCGATCCGACGTAGTCGGATTGCCTACCTGACTAGCTACTTGCATACGAGCGACTTACACCCCCAGTGTCCCCCACTGCATCCGACACTCGGGAATCGACTTTTACCCGAGATGACTGATAGCTAGACACTCAAACCCAGAATCCGAATTTCCGATTTCAACACACACACTCAAGAACCGGCATACACGAATGGGGTATGGTCTGCGATCCGACGTAGTCGGATTGCCTACCTGGCTGGCTGTGTCTTACGATCGACTTGAATCTCGTGACTTACGACTAGACACTCTTCCGAGTTCAAAAATTACCGCTTTAAAAGTGCTGCCAACACGACAAAACATAATACCCGACGACCCCCCTTCCCCCCGCAGGCTGGATCAAAAAACCCAGCATAGCCGACAAAGATGCACCACCGCCCACACAGTCTTTCCGCCGTAGGCGGGATGACAAACACCGGAATCTATCTTATATAATAAAACGCTAATAACGCGTATAAGATCCGCGGGGAGCGCTCACGGCACTCCGCGTTTCTTCCATGACGACCAATCACAATACTTCCCGCGCGTTCGCTATAAATTCCGCTCGCTTATCTCCCGTTTCCTTATCGAAACCGCCGTCCGGGATTTTCGGTTGTTTGCGGTGGCCGTACTTAATCGAATTTCTTATTTTTGCGTTTTTTTTTTTCGTCACATTTATCATTTTTAACGAAAGTGTTAATTTTTTTTTTAAATTTGCATTATATTATTATATATATTATTATTATTCGTTTGACGATATTTATTGGGCAAAAAAATTATTATAATTAACATTTACCGACGCACCTACATGTTTCTTTTAATAATACATTATAATATAACTAACCTACGTGTAGTACCTACTTGATATATTACAGTTTTTACGTGATTCCGATTTGGTTAAATACTGCTACAGATTATAAATACTATATTAAAAAATAGTACGACTGTAATATGACTGCTTCATTTGCCGTTTTTTTCGAAAATTCGAGTCCCGGGGTGGAGTAGTGTGTCGGAAACGAGAGTATGTGTAGTGTATTCATTTATAGATACCTACGTTTAATAGGATAGTAGTACATTTTAATAAAATTTGTTATTCACCAATATAATTATCTATTTGTTAATTTGATTTAATTCTCATAATTAAATAAATATACATGGAAGGTATATTTTAGAAAATATCCAATCAGAAAATTAGATTTTGTCGACTTATTTGTTATAACCGCGAAAACATAACAATGATTACATTGATTACAGTGAAGCCTAACATAAAACACCTGATAACTGTTCTCTATAATTATCAACAAATACAATTTTATTACCTCCTGTATACTTTTTCATATTTGAACGGCCGATTCGAGCACTTTTCGCTGTAGGCGGATTGTCCGTTCGGGAATCGGATTTCACCCGAGATGACTGATAGCTAGACACTCAAACTCAGAATCCGAATTTCCGATTTCAACACACATACGAGAACCGGACATACACGCCCGGTGCATGGTCTGCGATCCGACGTAGTCGGATTGCCTACCTGACTAGCTACTTGCATACGAGCGACTTACACCCCCAGTGTCCCCCACTGCATCCGACACTCGGGAATCGACTTTTACCCGAGATGACTGATAGCTAGACACTCAAACCCAGAATCCGAATTTCCGATTTCAACACACACACGAATGGGGCATGGTCTGCGATCCGACGTAGTCGGATTGCCTACCTGGCTGGCTGTGTCTTACGATCGACTTGAATCGCGTGACTTACGACTAGACACTCTTCCGAGTTCAAAAATTACCGCTTAAAAAGTGCTGCCAACACGACAAAACATAATACCCGACGACCCCCCTTCCCCCCGCAGGCTGGATCAAAAAACCCAGCATAGCCGACAAAGATGCACCACCGCCCACACAGTCTTTCCGCCGTAGGCGGGATGACAAACACCGGAATCTAGTCTTATATAATAAAACGCTAATAACGCGTATAAGATCCGCGGGGAGCGCTCACGGCACTCCGCGTTTCTTCCATGACGACCAATCACAATACTTCCCGCGCGTTCGCTATAAATTCCGCTCGCTTATCTCCCATTTCCTTATCGACGAACATTATTATTATTATTATTAAAAAAAAACCCGTGTTTTTCAATTTTTTGACGTGATAATAACGTCTTATAAATCGATTACCCCGTGACCGTCGGGCGGAGTGGGGGGACCCATTAAACGAGTAATTATTTTTGACCAAGTATAACTTAGCCGGTATTCGACTTAGAGACCCCGTACCAATGGGCATCTCAATTTTTTAGGCCCCAGATGAATTTTCAACATTAGGGAACCAAAGCCCCCACCCCCCCCACATTTTGAGTTGAGTATAACTCGGCCGGAATTCAAGTTAAAGACCTCGGACCAAGGGGGAACCCATTCTTTTTATGAATACTACCGTTTTCCGCTTTAGGGAACGGGGGCACCTCCTCCCCCCCTTTTTGGATTTTGCTTTTTTGATGGATTTTGGTCCGGGAGAGTACTAACACCCACCTCGCCAAGGGGAAACTCGGGGTTTTGAGTTTTTGATAGGATTTATTGGGATTTTCTTAAATATTGTTTTAATTGATAAGGAAAGTGATAAGAATTTTATTTTATCGCCGCGAGCACGGCGACGCGGCTTAAGAGTCATACATTTGCCTCGGAATTTCATCTGAGTAGGTGGCGGCTAGGTTGGTTAGGCGTTAGGATAAGTGACTCGAGGGTCGTTCGTTCGAACCCGGCCTCTGGGATTTTCGATAATTAGCTAATTTGATAAACTTGATAATTTGGATGTCTTTTTTTCGAGTTTTTTTTTTCGTCACATTTTTTTTTTTTTGGCAAAAAAATATTAATATATATTAAAGTAGATATTTTAAATTGTAACTAAATTGTATAATGATACTGTACTATTTTATAAATAATAATAATAATACTTGATTTTACCGTGACCAACGCACCTATATGTTTCTTATATAAATACAATATAATATAACTAACCTACATGTAGTACCTACTTGATATATTACAGTTTTTAGGTTAAATACTGTTTAATACGGTATTAATAAACTAATAGATCTAATAGAACTGATTAAACTCTGGCAGTTAAATAGTACGACTATATGACTGCTCTTTTTGCCGTTTTTTTTGAAAATTATAGTTTTAGCCCCTTTCGGTCATATCACCCTCCCCGTCGACTACTTATTCGCGTTCCCTGCTATATTTATAGCCACAGACGAGTCCGGGGTGGAGTAGTGTGTCGGAAACGAGAGTAGGTACCGTTTACGTATCGCTATATACAGGCATATATACGCATGTATATACATGCGCCTCGAGGTTCGATTTTTTTCGCAAATCTCGCGTTTTGAACGTCCGAAGGTGGCGGACACGGTGGTCCGCTCAAACGCCCTTAAGAGTCATAGATTTGGCTCCTAATTTCATCTCGGTAGGTGGCTAGGTAGGTTAGGCGTTAAAACGGGTGATTCGACGGTCGTGGTTTCGAACGCCGGCGGGGCCGTGTTAAATCGAATTTCTTTTTTTTGCGTTTTTTTTTTTTCGTCACATTTATCATTTTTAACGAAAGTGTTAATTTTTTTTTTAAATTTGCATTATATTATTATATATATTATTATTATTCGTTTGACGATATTTATTGGGCAAAAAAATTATTATAATTAACATTTACCGACGCACCTACATGTTTTTTTTAAATTTGCATTATTATATTATATATATTATTATTATTCGTTTGACGATATTTATTGGGCAAAAAAATAATTAAGATTAACATTTAATTAATACTTGATTTTACCGACGCACCTACATGTTTCTTTTATTAACACATTATAATAACGTATAACTAACCTACGTGTAGTACCTACTTGATATATTACGGTTTTTACGTGATTCCGATTTGGTTAAATACTGCTACAGATTATAAATACTATATTAAAAAGTAGTACGACTGTAATATGACTGCTTCATTTGCCGTTTTTTTCGAAAATTCGAGTCCCGGGGTGGAGTAGTGTGTCGGAAACGAGAGTATGTATAGTGTATTCATTTATAGATACCTACGTTTAATAGGATAGTATTACATTTCAATAAAATTTGTTATTCAATAATATAATTATCTATTTGTTAATTTGACTTAATTCTCATAATTAAATAAATATACAAGGTAGGTATATTTTAGAAAATATCCAATCAGAAAATTAGATTTTGTCGACTTATTTGTTATAACCGCGAAAACATAACAATGATTACATTGATTACAGTGAAGCCTAACATAAAACACCTGATAACTGTTCTCTATAATTATCAACAAATACAATTTTATTACCTCCTGTATACTTTTTCATATTTGAACGGCCGTTTCGAGCACTTTTCGCTGTAGGCGGATTGTCCGTTCGGGAATCGGATTTCACCCGAGATGACTGATAACTAGACACTCAAACTCAGAATCCGAATTTCCGATTTCAACACACACACACCAGAACCGGACATACACGCCCGGTGCATGGTCTGCGATCCGACGTAGTCGGATTGCCTACCTGACTAGCTACTTGCATACGAGCGACTTACACCCCCACTGCATCCGATCCGCCACAGGTGGATTGTCCGTTCGGGAATCGACTTTCATCCGAGATGACTGATAGCTAGACATTCAAACTCAGAATTCGAATTTCCGATTTCAACACACATACGAGAACCGGACACACACGCCTGGTGCATGGTCTGCGATCCGACGTAGTCGGATTGCCTACCTGACTAGCTACTTCCATACGAGCGACTTACACCCCCACTGCATCTGACACTCGGGAATCGACTTTCACCCGAGATGACTGATAGCTAGATACTCAAACTCAGAATCCGAATTTCCGATTTCAACACACATACGAGAACCGGACATACACGCCCGGTGCATGGTCTGCGATCCGACGTAGTCGGATTGCCTACCTGACTAGCTACTTGCATACGAGCGACTTACACCCCCAGTGTCCCCCACTGCATCCGACACTCGGGAATCGACTTTTACCCGAGATGACTGATAGGTAGACACTCAAACCCAGAATCCGAATTTCCGATTTCAACACACACACACACCAGAACCGGACATACCCGCCCGGTGTATGGTCTGCGATCCGACGTAGTCGGATTGCCTACCTGGCTGGCTGTGTCGTACGATCGACTTGAATCGCGTGACTTACGACTAGACACTCTTCCGAGTTCAAAAATTACCGCTTAACCAGTGCTGCCAACACGACAAAACACAATAACCGACGACCCCCCATTCCCGCCGCAGGCTGGATCAAAAAACCCAGCATCGCCGACAAAGATGCACCACCGCCCACACAGTCTTTCCGCCGTAGGCGGGATGACAAACACCGGAATCTAGTCTTATATAATAAAACGCTAATAACGCGTATAAGATCCGCGGGGAGCGCTCACGGCACTCCGCGTTTCTTCCATGACGACCAATCACAATACTTCCCGCGCGTTCGCTATAAATTCCGCTCGCTTATCTCCCATTTCCTTATCGACGAACATTTTCGAACATTATTATTATTATTATTAAAAAAAAACCCGTGTTTTTCAATTTTTTGACGTGATAATAACGTCTTATAAATCGATTACCCCGCGACCGTCGGGCGGAGTGGGAGGACCCATTAAACGAGTAATTATTTTTGACCAAGTATAACTTAGCCGGTATTCGACTTAGAGACCCCGTACCAATGGGCATCTCAATTTTTTAGGCCCCAGATGAATTTTCAACATTAGGGAACCAAAGCCCCCACCCCCCCCACATTTTGAGTTGAGTATAACTCGGCCGGAATTCAAGTTAAAGACCTCGGACCAAGGGGGAACCCATTCTTTTTATGAATACTACCGTTTTCCGCTTTAGGGAACGGGGGCACCTCCTCCCCCCCTTTTTGGATTTTGCTTTTTTGATGGATTTTGGTCCGGGAGAGTACTGACACCCACCTCGCCAAGGGGAAACTCGGGGTTTTGACTTTTTGATAGGATTTTCTTAAATATTGTTTTTATTGATAAGGAAAGTGATAAGAATTTTATTTTATCGCCGCGAGCACGGCGACGCGGCTTAAGAGTCATACATTTGCCTCGGAATTTCATCTGAGTAGGTGGCTAGGTTGGTTAGGCGTTAGGATAGGTGACTCGAGGGTCGTGGGTTCGAACCCAGCCTCTGGGATTTTCGATAATTTGCGCCATCCGTGGTAATTTGAATTTTTTTTTTTTTCGAGTTTTTTTTTCGTCACATTTTTTTTTTTTTGGCAAAAAAATATTAATATATATTAAAGTAGATATTTTAAATTGTAACTAAATTGTATAATGATACTGTACTATTTTATAAATAATAATAATAATACTTGATTTTACCGTGACCAACGCACCTATATGTTTCTTATATAAATACAATATAATATAACTAACCTACATGTAGTACCTACTTGATATATTACAGTTTTTAGGTTAAATACTGTTTAATACGGTATTAATAAACTAATAGATCTAATAGAACTGATTAAACTCTGGCAGTTAAATAGTACGACTATATGACTGCTCTTTTTGCCGTTTTTTTTGAAAATTATAGTTTTAGCCCCTTTCGGTCATATCACCCTCCCCGTCGACTACTTATTCGCGTTCCCTGCTATATTTATAGCCACAGACGAGTCCCGGGGTGGAGTAGTGTGTCGGAAACGAGAGTAGGTACCGCGTAGGTATCGCTATATACAGGCATATATACGCATGTATATACATGCGCCTCGAGGTTCGATTTTTTTCGCAAATCTCGCGTTTTGAACGTCCGAAGGTGGCGGACACGGTGGTCCGCTCAAACGCCCTTAAGAGTCATAGATTTGACTCCTAATTTCATCTCGGTAGGTGGCTAGGTAGGTTAGGCGTTAAAACGGGTGATTCGACGGTCGTGGTTTCGAACGCCGGCGGGCCGTGTTAAATCGAATTTCTTTTTTTTGCGTTTTTTTTTTCGTCACATTTATCATTTTTAACGAAAGTGTTAATTTTTTTTTTAAATTTGCATTATTATATTATATATATTATTATTATTCGTTTGACGATATTTATTGGGCAAAAAAATAATTATAATTAACATTTACCGACGCACCTACATGTTTCTTTTAATAATACATTATAATATAACTAACCTAGGTGTAGTACCTACTTGATATATTACAGTTTTTACGTGATTCCGATTTGGTTAAATACTGCTACAGATTATAAATACTATATTAAAAAATAGTACGACTGTAATATGACTGCTTCATTTGCCGTTTTTTTCGAAAATTCGAGTCCCGGGGTGGAGTAGTGTGTCGGAAACGAGAGTATGTATAATGTATTCATTTATAGATACCTACGTTTAATAGGATAGTATTACATTTCAATAAAATTTGTTATTCACCAATATAATTATCTATTTGTTAATTTGACTTAATTCTCATAATTAAATAAATATACAAGGTAGGTATATTTTAGAAAATATCCAATCAGAAAATTAGATTTTGTCGACTTATTTGTTATAACCGCGAAAACATAACAATGATTACATTGATTACAGTGAAGCCTAACATAAAACACCTGATAACTGTTCTCTATAATTATCAACAAATACAATTTTATTACCTCCTGTATACTTTTTCATATTTGAACGGCCGTTTCGAGCACTTTTCGCTGTAGGCGGATTGTCCGTTCGGGAATCGGATTTCACCCGAGATGACTGATAACTAGACACTCAAACTCAGAATCCGAATTTCCGATTTCAACACACACACACCAGAACCGGACATACACGCCCGGTGCATGGTCTGCGATCCGACGTAGTCGGATTGCCTACCTGACTAGCTACTTGCATACGAGCGACTTACACCCCCACTGCATCCGATCCGCCACAGGTGGATTGTCCGTTCGGGAATCGACTTTCATCCGAGATGACTGATAGCTAGACATTCAAACTCAGAATTCGAATTTCCGATTTCAACACACATACGAGAACCGGACACACACGCCTGGTGCATGGTCTGCGATCCGACGTAGTCGGATTGCCTACCTGACTAGCTACTTCCATACGAGCGACTTACACCCCCACTGCATCTGACACTCGGGAATCGACTTTCACCCGAGATGACTGATAGCTAGATACTCAAACTCAGAATCCGAATTTCCGATTTCAACACACATACGAGAACCGGACATACACGCCCGGTGCATGGTCTGCGATCCGACGTAGTCGGATTGCCTACCTGACTAGCTACTTGCATACGAGCGACTTACACCCCCAGTGTCCCCCACTGCATCCGACACTCGGGAATCGACTTTTACCCGAGATGACTGATAGCTAGACACTCAAACCCAGAATCCGAATTTCCAATTTCAACACACACACACCAGAACCGGACATACCCGCCCGGTGCATGGTCTGCGATCCGACGTAGTCGGATTGCCTACCTGGCTGGCTGTGTCGTACGATCGACTTGAATCACGTGACTTACGACTAGACACTCTTCCGAGTTCAAAAATTACCGCTTAACCAGTGCTGCCAACACGACAAAACACAATAACCGACGACCCCCCATTCCCGCCGCAGGCTGGATCAAAAAACCCAGCATCGCCGACAAAGATGCACCACCGCCCACACAGTCTTTCCGCCGTAGGCGGGATGACAAACACCGGAATCTAGTTATAATTATAATTTATTATTATATTGATTATGGATATGAATATATGATCACATTTATATTATTGATTATTGATTATACTCCACTCATTATAAATAAATATTGAAAACTTTGTAGTCCGTTAAGTATTGTATTTAAATGCTAATAAGTTTCTTATTAATGTTATTCAAAACAAAAGGGCAATACTCAATGTTAGTAGGTAACTACATTGTTACTATTCTTATTGTTAATAAATTTCAATAATTGTTTATACAATGGAAGCCATTAGGTATTCGGATCGATTCTTCACCCTGGAGCTTGCGCCAAGGTGAGAGTAGGTAGAAAAATTCTCGAGATTCCCTAACCCTATCCAATCAATACCCACCATTATTTTTACAACAATAATTAAAGTTGATTTTAAATAATGAAATAATTTTATTATACAATTAATTTTTTCACAAAATAAAAATGTATCAATCTATAATTATAAATATAATGTAAATCTTTTCAAGGCATTTAAATAAAATTGTAAAAGAAAAAAGTGGGTGTCGCTCTGCTGTACAGTCGGTTACAAGTTGATATAATATCATTGTATACGAAAAACGATTCTGAACGGAGACAGTTTGACAGCTTAGGATATCTTATATAATATTTATATTGTATTATTATTAAAACGTAGCTAGTAAGTTAAATTAATATTATTTGCATATTATCATATTTCGATATTTGTATATAATAATATATAGGTACTTGAGAAATTTCAAGTAACCATGAATAATATTTTTAAATTACAACAAAAGAACTAAAATCGTTATTCTTGGTTACTGAATATCAGAATATGTAATTTCGTATTATTTGAACACAAAATAACAACTATAAAAAAAACCGTCTTTTATATTTTTTAGAGTTTTTTTATTATAGAATAATCTAGTTACGTGGAACCTTGTTTTAAATTTCCAAGCCTTAGATATACATTTTGAATATTTTATAATTTTTGAACTATAAAACTATTTTTAAATTTTGTCAAAATTCAAACTTTAAATGCTTATAAAAAAAAATGTGTGCCAATTTATTTTTAATATTTATCAACTGCTATTGTAACAATATATTAGGAGCCTTGTATTACATTTTCAAGCTTATTTATCCAACAAATAAAATTTTATTGACATTCATAGAAAAAAAAACTGAAAATGTCTGTGATAACATTTCAAAACAAACATATTTTATGTTGAAAATTTTATGGCGTATAGAAAATGCTAATATAAACCTTCAGTCAAAATGTAATTTATCTTCAGCCATTTGCTACCTATAGAGTTACACCAAAAACCAACATGGATTTTGTCAAAAACTGATTTTGAGTAAAAATTGCCGTTTTTCCTTAATTATTTTTTTTGTTTTTCATGGCTCTTTTGATAACTACTAGAACATTTTTACTTTTGATCCCCCAAAGTACCAACTAGATTAACTTTCCCATCAGAAAATATACTGTTGAAGAAAATCCAAGTAATTTTACTTTCCTAAAAGGTGATGACAGACACTGCAAAAAATAAAAAAAACACACATCATTGTAAATCAATACATTCACGATCAGAATCTAAAATTTAAATTTTACTCTTTTTTAAATTCATAAAATCCGTCAGTTAGAAAAAATTATTTTAATTAAAAACAGGTATTTTTGTTAATTTTAAGATGTTTTTTTATACGTTCAAACTCTTTAAACAATATAATATTATATAATATTATGTTATAAATTACAATAATATAACTGACTTAAATTTAAAATTTGATTCCTCTTTTGGTGAGATTTTTGAGGGGTGGTTTTTCAACAAAAATATATCCATTTGAAAAAAATAATAATACGATAAGAACTTACGTTTAGAGTGAGAGTGGTCAGTATATTTAATTACCATGTGGTATACCATCATACGCTCTTTTATTTTAAATGAAATTTCATTGTATTAATATATAATTTAAAATTCCTCATTTGTGTTATCATTGAACTCAATATGTTGATAGATTACATTTATTTTAAATTGTTACTGTAAAAGGTACTTAATAAAACCCTTAATACAAGTTAAAGTTTTGATTTTAAAATTGCGTATCATTAGAAATTACAGCAGACGCTTAAATACGCGTTCATTAGCTGTACGAAAGTATACTTCTATATATTTTGTTTATAAAAATTAACTCGCAGGCATTTTATTATTTTTAAGTATATCAAAAAATTGAAGTCGACTTATAAGTTGAATAGCTTTAAATTAATATTGTCTCGCCAAAAAGTGTGCTCTATTAATGTATATAATATACAAAACAATCCTGCAAATAATGTGTTGCTAATACGTTATTTACGAACACTCTTTTTAATCTAAATAATTTTAATGGATGAGAATTTTTCACAAGATTAATTTTAAAAACATTTAAAGGTTATCAGATGAATGTATACTATTTATCACAGTACCTATATCTCACAATTAAAGAATTTTAACATTTGAAAACATAATAAGTAGGTCAATAACCGTAATTGTGTACATTTGTAGTCTGCATTGACTGTAATCTGCACCCATTATTTTATATGATTATTTTACTGATATATCATATTATATTTATATAACTTTGAAAAGGATAATATTAATGGAATCATTAATTTATTATTAATTCTCAGTACAAAAACGTTCAGTTAATGCAAAAATTCAAAATCGTGTAAGCTTTGGAAGTCAATGACTCAATACGGAATTATATGTTTCATAGGTCGATATTACGATGACTTTGAGAATTTTAAGTTCCCTCAGGATATTTCCCCAGAATGTTTAGTCCATCTGCAACACTTGTAACATTAATAAGTTTATAACATTAAAATAAATATAATATTATAAGCATCATTCGTTATTTATTTATATACCTACTATACCTGTATAATATGTCTGGGGCAAAACTCCAAAACGTAGGTAGTAAGTTCAAGGTTGAAATCTGCTTAACTTAAATTTGTCAATCCCCCTCCCCCACACATAATACACGACCAAATATACACCTAAACACCGATGTAGATATACTATACTATGTCTAAATATCCACCTAACTACCATAATACACGGTAACACTCAAATAATTTGACCCGAGTATAAAAGTATTTATTTTTAACGCGAATTTTCAAGAGTTATCTATACTTACCTATGACTAACAGAGAGTGTTTACTGTTTACACATTTAGCACTAATGTACTACATAGCTGAGTCATTTTGAGTGATCCATGGAAATTTGTTTGCTATAACGAGCACCTTTAGTGTATAGGAACGACCGTCATCGTATAGACACCTGAGAAAATGTACATATTATGGCTTTCAATATATCTAAGTTACACGTGAACATTAGTAAGCGCGTACACATTAAGTCTGAACTTCATTTATATATATATTATTATGGCGTTGTATATCCACTCATCGGCACCATCCAACATATGTCTAACTTGCAAATAATAATTACAGTACTTAACGGTTTACGGTTATAACGAGTACCTATAGTGTGTGTGTGTGTCTATTAAGAGCAGTGCGCAGGTATTGCGTATTACGCGTGTGCCATGTGTATGGGTTCATTCACCATGCATTGTGCCCGGACAAACGTCAAACACATCATCACAGTGTTGGAAGACTATATTTTTCCGTAGGTACAGCACCATCGCCATGGCCCATGGGGTTTGGAAATATTATATTTTATTCCTGTGGGTACATATATAGTATAAAATATAGGGACTCAATATAGACACACCGTCGGAACGACACTGCCACTCACCTAACACACACACACACACTAGTCGATGGCACCGCATTATAAAACATAATTATATGATTAATGACCAATATCACGCAGCACGTAGTCAATGACCTATAATATTATATTGTTTAATATTATTGTTATTACCTACTATTTATTTTGTTTCGTTAAGCGTAGATATACTACGGTATACGCACACACATATACATATAGTATACATATATACATAGTAACAGTACCTATGGTTTTCGTACGATTTTCGTATATTGTGTTCGATTCGCAATAGGTCACAGTAATGTAGGTACACGCGTGTGAGATAGCGTTATCACATCGATAATAATAATAATATGTAAGATAAAAATGTGATTTAAACTGCAGCAACAGCCGGTATCTATGCCTATTTTTGCGCTTTTACATATTATATTGTTAATATTATTATTATCGTTACACGTTCACCTAACCGTTTGATATTTACATGACCCACATAATCCTACCGAACAATTCCTGATATGAACAGATCTCAGCCGCAGTCGATTTACATTGTACGTTGCCGCCACTCGTCGTACGCGCAATTGATGTAACACACTCGTAAAACATACACAACGACTAATAATACTATTACTGAGCAATCTGTGCAAGTGTACAAAGACGTATATTATACGGAGTGATCCATTTAACTGACCCGTTCATTTTCCTAGTCAATTTAAGTGTTTAAAAAAAAATGTCCTGTGCGTATCTATAAATATATTTTATAATAACACTATTTTTTTTATCATTTTGGTTTGTCAATATATTTTTAAATGGTGTAAGTATCCCCTTGTCACTATACAAACTCAAAATACTTTTTAATGAAAAAAATATTCAAAATATTCGATAGGTATTTTACAAGTTGGTACCCTAATGGTACCTACATCAAAATGTATACATAATGGTAAATTATATATTATAATGATAATTTCTACAAAATAACATTATTTTTAAAACACTAAAATGACGAGGACAATTTTAGCGTAGTCGTGTTGAAGATATGGATCACTCTCTAAGTAAATACTCTATAAGGATGTATACAATAATATACCTATAATCTATATAGGTTATTTGTATTATATATAATATATATATATATATATAAAGTGAGCAGACGACTGTATACCGCGCTTACCCTATATAATAATAATAAAGTGTTCTGTATAATATTTCTGCTGCAGCCGGTCAGACTGGTGAACCGAGTTGTTATGCGTCGGTGAAAAAAAAAATGATTTTTTATTACATGTTTCTTTATATTTCACTCGTAGGTACCTATAATACTGCTGCAGCGCGTGTATTATATAGATAACGAGAATGACATAATATTTTGTACATCTGTTTACGCACACACACACACACACAAATCGGGAAGAGAGTATAGGCAGTATATATAAATATATAAATATTATATTATGCTAGAAAAACGTACCTAAACGCCATCGGGTGTTGGGCAACGCGGACGATATTACACGCGGTCGTAGCGCGGAATAAATGCGGCCAAGTGATAGTGAAAGTGCCGGCGACCGCCATGTGATCGTATAATGCATAATACGCGATGCAGTAGTGGCATCTCCTCCAACGATCATAATAATAATAGTAATATATATTATTATTACGTTTTATTTTTTTCTACCATACGCATAATCTACCCAATGATAATAATAATATTATGTAGGTGTACCTATCATGCCTATAATATATTACACGGGCCTTATTATGTGTTAAACCGCACAAGCTTCTATATAATAATATACAGTCGTTGGTCGAAAAATCGGAAGGTTTCGAGGAGGGGGATTAGACTATAATATTTTAGAACCTGATATCATTAAAAAATAATAAACCACCGTTGGTCGCCTCGATACGACGGGGACGTGTTGAGAGAAGCGAGAACGTTTTTTTTCGTTTTCTCCTGTACGTGTCTATTTTATCTCAGCCTCCCACGAAGCATGTACCACCCCCCTTACAAAAAAAGGTGTGTAATTCGTACCCCACCAACAATCGTACCAGATTTCTATCCGATATGTCAAAAGTCGAAAAGTTCAAACTTCATATCCGACAAAACTATACCACGTCGGCAGTCGTCACACGTTCATCCCGTGTTTAATTAAGACCTTAATATAATAAACCTTTATTACACTACGCACAATATGCATCCGAAAATAACACCATTGACGAGATTCTCCACGGCAATGTATTCAAATCGAAACGCTACGCACGTGTTTCCTTAGGTTTCGCTGTTGTAATATAATCATAATATCGCTGGCCATTTATTTGGCTCTCGTCTGACTACATAAAAAAACGTATCTACCATAAAGCCGAGGTTCACACTACATCGTCGTTTAGAATAATTTTCTCCGATTGACTGAACTAGGTGGCATATTATCGTTATTTTATCACACGATAACGCAGTAACCAGACAATGAAGTGAAGAGTGAATATATTATACTCAACCTTTGACCGTGTGGTTAAATTTATGTGCAGAAGAATGATAACTAAAAAAAATTATAAAATGTTATCATCCGGTATGTGGTACAAGTGCGGGATTCCGGTCGTTGTGGACGTCGTGTTGTAGTGGGGACACCCCGCACTGTCCAGCATACGCTTGAATGTTGACTCCGTTGCAGAAGGTTTAGGTACACAGGTTTTAGGTAGGTAAACAAATGACACACTGCTTATTTGTAACGCGTTGCTTCGACAGTTATTTATTGAACGACAAAGTAAAATGCACATGATCGTACGCAGTACGAATAAGTAGGTACATCGGTCACACGGTCGGTTTCGGGTCGACGGAATCGGGGGTGCTAGTTGCACGCGCGATCGAGGGAGCGTTCGGTTACGTCGGAGAGACGAAGACGTCGTCGGAACATGAATTTGGTTGACGGGGTGATCAGAGGTGAGCGATGATCATCGAGGTCGTATCGCTGTTCGGCTCGTCGGAGTGTCGGTCGACGAAAAGCATGGAGTCGGGCGCGATCGAATATGGTTCGGAACGTGTGGCTAGGTGGAGGGATGTGAGCAAAAAGAACGCTGTCAGGTCGGTCGGCAGCGTCGTACCCGTCGCGGAACGAGTGGCATGGCGTCGCCAATGAGAGACGCGAGATCGAAAAGGCAAAGGAACATATATATAAAAATCACAGAAGTCCTATAAAATAAAATAAATCAAGAATATAAAATGACTAGGTCCGCGGAAAAGTGCAGGTGGGAGAAAAGTGGTGATACTGGCCAAGAATCGCCACAAGTATAATATTCATATCATTGATATTGCATTTTGGTATAAACCAAGGTAGATTATAATCCACGGTGGTATAAACCTGACAAACTGCAGGACACAAAGGCACACGATCATGGCACGTTACGGTGTAGTAACACACTGCTTGACACACACTGAATATTACGATGTCTCATGGGGCATAACAAAAACTCGTATAATAGAGAATTTCGTTAAATAGAATTGAATAAATTTGATTTTCAAAAATATATTGTTAAACGGAAAATTTTGTTAAATAGCAAGTTTGTTACATTGCGGAAGTTTCACTGTATCATACCGTCGTCCATCCCGTAGGCACAAACGGGTAGGCACATATGGCACACATAATATTATTTTTCAAGCTGTACCTAAATGGTAAAAATTACAAAATATAATAAGATTAATTTATACATACCCAGTATGCTAATGAACATCGCATATAGAGCCCTAATCAAATAAATAAATAAATAAATATAAATACATACCTACTTGTATAATAATTATTGAAAAACCTATGATGGTTGGTTATTGTGTCTTAAAACATTTTGTAGTATTTAGAAATAATTAATAGGAATAGGTACATTATAACCTACAGAAAATTATAAAAACCCTCGTAATTATTATTTCGTAAAATATAATTTCATGTACGACGCAACAATTTCGTATAATTTGAATATTTTTTGTAGAATATGTTATTTTTAGAATATTTTAATTTTAAATACATAAGGTTATATTGAAAAGTTGACAGTTCATTTTTAAATTAAAAACTATGCATTAAAAAAATATCATGTCTGTGGAGTGTAAACACTTAAATTAGGAGCTTGAGACGTAAATAAAAACTAAAAAGTATATGATGATATACCAGTTCTTATTTATTATTATTTTTTTTTTTTTTTTATCAAAAACGGGTTTTAAGGTTTACCTATACCATAACAATACAAAATCTATCTTCAGGCAGATACGGGTATTTAGCATAAGATAAAAACCTGTTAGTTATGACATTTTAAATAACATAGGTATCAAAGAAAGTAACGAATGTATAAGATTAAATGTT